>BLSH010005871.1:1110034-1123558 GCA_018402905.1 Glandirana rugosa | reverse complement strand
CTAATGAATCACATGATATTGGGGGAGTGAAAATGGCTAATTGGGCCCAATTTGGACCATTTCACTACGGGGTGTACTCACTTTTTTTGCCAGTGGTTTAGACATTAATGGCTGTGTGTTGAGTTATTTTGAGGGGACAGCAAATTTACACTGTTATACAAGCTGTACACTCACTACTTTACATTGTAGAATAGTGTCATACTGTATATACACAGTATCTCACAAAAGTGAGTACACCCCACACATTTTTGTAAATATTTTATTATATCTTTTCATGTGGCAACACTGAAGAAATGTCACTTTGCTACAATGTAAAGTAGTGAGTGTACAGCTTGTATAAAAGTGTAAATTTGCTGTCTCCTCAAAATAACTCAACACACAGCCATTAATGTCTAAACCTCTGGCAACAAAAGTGAGTACACCCCTAAGTGAAAATGTCCAAATTGGGCCCAATTAGCCATTTTCACTCCCCCGGTGGCATGTGACTCATGTGAATGGGGAGCAGGTGTGTTAAATTTGGTGTTATCGCTCTCACTCTCTCATACTGGTCACTGGAAGTTCAACATGGCACCTCATTGCAACGAACTCTCTGAGGATCTGAAAAAAAGAATTGTTGTTCTACATAAAAATGGCTTAGGCTATAAGAAGATTGCCAAGACCCTGAAACTGAACAGTGGCCAAGACCGTAATACAGTGGTTTAACCGGACAGATTCCACTCAGAACAGGTCTCACCATGGTCGACCAAAGAAGTTGAGTGCATGTGCTGAGCGTCATATCCAAAAGTTGTCTTTGAGAAATAGACGTATGAGTGCTGCCATCATTGTTGCAGAGGTTGAAGGGGTGGTGGGGTCAGCCTGTCAGTGCTCAGACTATATACCGCACACTGCATCACATTGGTCTGCATGGCTGTTGTCCCAGAATGAAGCCTCTTCTAAAGATGATGCACAAGAAAGCCCGCAGTTTGCTGAAGACAAGCAGACTAAGAACATGGATTACTGGAACCATGTCTTGTGGTCTGATAAAACTAAGATAAACTTATTTGGTTCAGATGGTGTCAAGTGTGTGTGGCGGCAACCAGGTGAGGAGTACAAAGACAAGTGTGTCTTGCGTACAGTCAAGCATGGTGGTGGGGGTGTCATAATCTGGGGCTTCAGGAGAGCTGCTGGCACTGGGGAGCTACAGTTCATTGAGGGAACCATGAATGCCAACATGTACTGTGACATACTGAAGCAGAGCATGATCCCCTCCCTTCAGAGACTGGGCCGCAGGGCAGTATTCCAACTTAACGGCCCTAAACACACCTCCAAGACGACCACTGCTTTGCTAAAGAAAAAAAAGGAGATGGACTGGTCAAGCATGTCTTCAGATCTGTGGGGTATCCTCAAATGGAAGGTGGAGGCGCACAAGATCTCTAACATCCACCAGCTCCGTGATGTCATCATGGAGGAGGGGAAGAGGACTCCAGTGGCAACCTGTGAAGCTCTGGTGAACTCCATGACCAAGAGGGTTAAGGTAGTGCTGGAAAATGATGGTGGCCACACAAAATATTGACACTTTGGGCCCAATTTGGACATTTTCACTTAGGGGTGTACTCACTTTTGTTGCCAGTGGTTTAGACATTAATAGCTGTGTTTTGAGTTATTTTGAGGGGACAGCAAATTTACACTGGTATACAAGCTGTACACTCATTACTTTACATTGTAGCAAAGTGTCATTTCTTCAGTGTTGTCACATGAAAAGATATAAATGTGAGGGGTGTACTCACTCTTGTGAGATATATATATATACATACACACACACACACATACATATATACAGTGTATATATATTGAGAAGTGTGTCTTGGAATTCTAGTTTTAAAGAGCCAAGTATTCTGATTTGTAGTAGTGAGTAGAGATGTTATACCAACAAATCTATAGATGCAGCCGGATTCAACAAAGCCCTGAGTAAGCTGTACACAAAATGAAGAACATTCGCTACACAGTACAAGAGTTTATTTCCTGTCATACTTGACCACAGAAGTTACAGCAGTTTGCACATTTCGAAGCATTTGAAAATGTGCTACTTTTAATCATTTCACCAAATCACACCACTCACTGGTTATACTAAAGCATTCCTGCAGTGCACAGTCAAAAATTTTTACTAAGAGCTAACTGTGTTACATTTCTCATAATAGATTGTAACAAAGAAATACAAAAAAATTACTCAACTAGACTTTGTCAATAGCATGACTGTATGAATTTTCATGTAACGATAACCTTTGTCAAAGCAAACAGCCTATCAATTCCAGGTCGGTCATTGTAAGATATAAATTAATAAGTATTTAACTCTATCAAGTCTACATTTCACGATTACCCCCCAAAACATATTATTTAATACAACCTGGCATTTCCAAGTATAAAAATCTGGAGTATGAAATGACAAACTTACGTATATCGGAGCTTGCTTTGGATTAAGTTTCATGACCTGCAAGAGAGACAAGAGACGGGAGACTGTAATTATCAAGCTCTGAGGAACAGGTACATTTACTATATTATATAATCGCTGCTAAATTTAGTTGCATAATTGGGATCTCGGTTATGAAACTCCTTAGGACACTTTGCAAGGCAGTTGGGCTGAAGCTGCGAACGCGAACCACGGCAAATACACATGATAGTAATCATTAACCATTTGCTTACTAGGCACTTAAACCCCACTCCTGCCCAAGCCAATTTTCAGGGCTGTCACTCTTTGAATGACAATTGCGCGGTCGTGTGACGTTGTACACAAACAAGATTGACGTCCTTTTTTCCCCCATAAATAGAGCTTTCTTTTGGTGGTATTTGATCACCTCTGCGGTTTTTATGTTTTGCACTATAAACAAAAAAAGACCGTCAATTTTGAAAAAAGAACAATATTTTTTACTTTTTGCTATAATGCATATCCACAGAAAAAAAAATATCGGGACTGCAACATTGCGGCGGACATGTCGGACATTTTTGACACTTTTTTGGAACCAGTGGCATTTATACAGCAATCAGATCTGAAAATAGCCCCCGATTACTGTATAAATGTCATTGGCAGTGAAGGGGTTAACACTAAGGGGGCGATCAATGGAGTGAACGGTGTTCCCTCACTGTGTTCTAACTGTATTGGGGCTGGTCTGGCAGGGAAATGACAGATCTAACTGATCCCAGTGACAAGGATCAGTAGATCTGTCATGTCCCCCCTAACAGAACGGGAAACCGCTGTGTTTACATTGGTGGTTCCCCGTTCTGGCTCTCTGTTAGACGATCGTGGGTCTCCGGCAGACATCGAGTCCGTCCGACCCGCGGGCACGCTCATGCAGCATGTGGTGGCCACAAGAGCGCCGCCTGTGAGGGAGCGCGCAATGGGGCGGGCGGCAATTTACGGTGCCCCGGCAAAGTAGATCCACGCTGTAGCCGTCAATCAGCTATAGAGCGGATCTGAAGTGGTGAAAGTGGAACTACACGGCGTTTGAGCACCACAAACCAAAACCGCCTAATTCATTTTTTTTATACAAAGCAAACTCCCCCATCCATCCATGTCTCCATGCTTTAAATCTCTGAGAAATCACTTTTGAAAAATGCCCTCCCCCCCCCCTAGTGTTTCTAGCCGTGACCATCTTGAGTATGGGCAGAGGATTCATGTATAGCATTTACTTCTGGGAATCCATCTGCCCTTAGCTCAGGCGTGCACACAGCACGCTTAGGGCCGGTTCACACCTGCCAGGGTGAAGCAAGTCGCCCCGCTCGAGGCGATCTCAACGCGGCTTGTGAGGAGACTTCTATCATAGAAGTCAATGCAAGCCGCGTTGAGATCGCCCTGAAAATAGTGCAGGAACCATTTTTCTAAGGCGGAGCAAAGCGATTCGCTCCTATTAGAACGGTTCCATTGCACAGCATTGAGGCAAATTGTCAGGCGACTCAAGTCACCTGACAATTCGCCTAGATGTGAACGGGCCACGAAGTCGCGCCGCTCAAGTGTGAACCGACCCTTAAGTGAAAAAACCCTCCTCTGTGGCAGATAAAAGAAAAAAAATTCCACGAAGACTCCTAGGATGAATGTCATTTCTTGAGCTAAAGGTGCCAATAATGGCCAACCAATTCATATTCATTAAAATAAAATATGAATTAAAAAGTTAAACATAATACAATTATATATAAAAAAATATATTTTTTTAAAAACTATAATTTCCGGTTGAATTTTGGCACCCAAATTTCCATTCAGTACACCTCTAAAACCAACAAAAATAAAACGGAAAAGGAGGGGTTCGGGAGCTCACAGAGGACGTTACAAGGAGCCAGGAAATCACAGTATGAAACAATTTCATGAAAAATAGATGTCAGGGTCATTAATTTGTGGATGTGGAATATTTTTGGAGTATAAGGATATTGTTTAGTGTCACTTTAAAGTGGTTGTAAACCTCAGACATAAAATATGAACAGCACATATCCCTCTCTAATGTGTACTTGTCTCAATTGGGAGCACTAAGTGTCATTTCTGTCTGCTGCTTCCTTCCTCTGCTATCAGCATGAGTCACTTCTATCAAGCTTTCCTGACACCAAGACAAAAAAGGTGGCGGGGAGGGAGCTCCAGCCTCAGCTCTGTTCCTGTGTGTAGGGGGTTGTGTCCCTCCAATCAGCTGTCAGAGCTCTCCTCACTGAGCTCTGCAGTGTGTAACTTCAGCTCTCTGCCCCCCTTTTTCTGAGCTCTCAGACAACCTTTAGTCCCGGTTCACACATATGCAGTGTGGGAACCAGCACGATTCCAGTGCAAGTTCCTGCATCACATGTCACTCACTGGCAGTTCACACTGCCCTATGCGAACCGCTGCAGTTTCAATGTAAAGTTAATGACAACCCCAGATTGGTTCGCAGATCGCAGTGCGAACTGTCAAATGGTGCAGGAATCAGATTGCGTAGGTGTGAACATTTATGCAATTCGATTCCAGTGCAGACCAAAAAAGGGTCCTGCACCATTTTGGTGCAAATGCGATTTCAGCCATACAGATAGTATGGCTGAATTTGCATTGCACAGACATTGCATGTGATCTGCAAAGCAATGCGGTGTGAATCACATGCGGTGTCTGTCATCACACAAGTGTGAACCCAGTCTTAAAATTCAGAACTTTGAACGGATATAGAGAAGAAAGGGCTGCAAATAAACAGGTGCAACTTATGTAGGAGGATTTGTTTAATATCTGTGCATCATCTGAGGCCAATCACTTCACTGGGTATATGTGAGGGATTACAATCACTTTGAGCATGCAGTACTATCACAGTGCAAAAAGTCACAGACTTCAGGTGATAACTGAATACATAGATGTATTTTGTAATGCGCAAAAAAAAAAAAAAAAAAAAAAGGAAAACCGCTTGAGCAGACTGCAGAACATCCAAAGTGCATTAAGTTCATATATCACCAAGCACTCATTTAAGCCTTGTTCACGCCACTCTCCCCTCTTCTTGAACTTCTGTTTTAATACATGAGGTTTGTAGTTTAATGCCTAATATTACAACATTCTATTACAGTTGTGACATGTTTTGTGTATTACCCTCGAATAGAAAACACAGCGGCAGTGGTTAATTGATGTCAGCTTGTGTATTGTAGAGAGGAGTCTCCGCATGTGCAAAGTAAACAAGAGCAGATGGAGCGTACATGAACATTCGGATGTGGGAACATGCTTATCTACCATATCACACTTCACAATATTCCCTATAAAAAATGCTAATTAATTGTTTACAGATATTTTTTAAAGCTGGATCCAGAGACAAAAAGAAACCATACAGTTATTTGTTCAGTGAGGGACCTTTACTTGATGCAGAGCAGTTGTGAGAGCAATACGGGACAGCAGAGGACTGCATGAAACCCAAACCGTTGTGCTTAAAGTGACCCTAAATGATATCCTTATTCTCCATGTATAATCAATACACATCCACTACTTAGAAGTATAGACTTTTTTTATTTTTAGAATTATACTTGCCTGGTTGGATGCCGCATCTGTCCCCTGCTGGCACTATCACTGTAAACCGAGCAATCAAACACCACTGATTGATCGGCTCTCACAGCTCCCTGAGCAGAGAGCTGGTGGCCGCCAGTCCCTGCTTTCTTCTCTGTCTCTCTCCTCGATCACTGGAGTGCCGGGGGCGAGAGCAGCCGGCTCAGCCTCTTGGCTGCTCGCTGAGAGGCTGAGCCGAGTGCCGATCCAGGCATGTGGGTGGATCCCAACTTCATGGTTGCGCTCTTGTCCTAGTCTGGACCAGCTCTGTTAAGTCAGCTGACAGCGGGATTCAGCCTGCTGAAAACGGGTCACAGGAGTGCAGATAGAACTGCATTCCTGTGATCCACGGAAGAAGTACAGCCAAACAAGTTTAGGCTGTATTTCTCCTTTAACGCAATAATCATTTTATTAAATCGTTTCTGAGGCTGGCCATAGATGGATCACTTTTTTTTTTTTGATCAGCCAATTTGTGGTGCATCGAATCGAAATTAGTGGTGCACGGTAATGAAAATTCTGGATGCACTTAAACCGAAATGGATAGTTTCTTTTTTTGTTTTTTAACATATATATTTTTAGATTTTTTATTATATATATATATATATATATATATATATATATATATCTATATCGAGAGAGAGAGAGTTTTTGAAGCACTTTTGGGTTTAAAAAAAAAAGTGCAAGAAAAGCTCGAGAAAAATGCATCCCTTTCAATTCTATGTTTGTATGCCTTCACACTGCTCCGCTGGCCTCCATTGCGGTGCATCGCTCCTCTACACTGAAATGCACTGAAAACACAGCCAAAACATTAAAAATGCAACTGTGTTGCATTGTTGATGCGGTTTTTGAGTCACATGACCTATGAAAACCGCAGCAAAATCACACACGTTGTTCGGTGACCATTATCGCAAAACGCTGATGATCCCATTTTTGTCTGATAATTTTCGGCGCATCCCTAATCGAAACGGGTTGATGCTGGACCAGCTAAGTTTTGCTCCATTTATGGGCAGGCTGGGTGGGATCTATTGATCGACTCGTGTACAACCAACCTGATGGGTTTTTGCAGACCAAAGCCGCTGGCTATAGCCTTTAAAACAGATCATTGTATACTGACAGCAGGGACGTTTTTAAAATTAAAGTGCATCTCCAGGCTTTCTGAAAATTTACCCTCAAAATGTCCTCTCCTCTATCATTATCTCCTTTAGCAAGAAACCTTCAACAGTGTGAGAAAATGATTGCGTGGCTTTACGCCCACCCGAGTCACTTCCACCACAAAGCCCATTGCTGGCTGAGCAAATTTAAACAAACATACTCCCATCTGCTACTGTATTTAAAAATCCTTTTTAGCTGCAATTTATTAACCACTATGGTAGACAAGTAGTTCAAGGCCACATCAGGGCAAAACAAAAAATTCTACCCTTGCAGTGGGCTTTAGGTGGTTTTTACACATATTTTACATGCATGACCATTCATTCTTATGGAAGAGATTTGCATTCAGGTTAGCACTAAAGATTAAGTAAGCAGATTTTTTTTTAAATATATCTCACCAAAGTATTTGGGGCCTAAATGCCTTACAAATATGAAGCGCAGCACAGGCTTCCAAAAACGCAAGGTGTTGATTTACTAAACTAGAGTGTGCAAAATCTGGTGCAGCTCTGCATGGTAGCCAGCTTCTAACTTCAGCTTGTTCAGTGAAAGTGGCTCTAAAGGCTCAAGGTTTTACCTTCATGCATTCTAAAAAAAAAAAACCTTATGTGCAGCAGCCCCCCCCCCCCTTAATAGCCAATGAGGAGAGAGAGGGGTGGGGCCAAGCTGTGGCTCTTTGTGTGAATGGGGACACAGAGCAGCGGCCCAGGATTAAGCCAGCTTTGGTGCCCCCATAGCAAGCTGTTTGCTCTGGAGGCACTTGCCAAGAGGGAGGGGCCAGGAGCGCCGGTGGGGGACTCCAGAAGAGGAGGATCAGGGCTGCTCTGTGTAAAATCTTTGCACAGATCAGGTAAGTATAACTTGTCGTTTTTTTAACTTGCTTTTAATATCACTTTAGGAACCCCAAGGTATCTGTAGGTCTTCGATCCATCACAAATCAAAATAACGGGTTTAATTTACATTTTAGGTGCTAGTTTATCACAGAGATAAAACAATATGATAGAGACATGTATTGGTCACCAAGACCTAACTAGTTGTGCTTTTCCCATTGGTCCCCCAGCGAGAAAGCCAGACTCCATAGAAGTCAAGGTCTCCATGCATTGCAGGGATGATGGCCAAACCTAAAACAGGTGTGTGTGCAATCTGAAACAAAAAGCTCTGCCCTTTATATTTTGCATTTGTGACGGAGACGAGGCACACAGATACCTTTGCTATTAAGGGGGCTTTACTTTCACCTTGCACTGGTTTAGTAAAAGGTTTATATGAGTCCAGCTTACCATAACTGGTCTGCTTATACTTCTCAAATGAATACAAACAGAAAACCTCAGGCTTTACGTTGCAAAATGCAATTGTGAATTAAATTGGTCATATTGCTTTTTTGTTTTGTTTTTTTATTTTGCTTTTCAACAGTTTTTATTCTAATTGTTTCTATAGGCAGGCACATTCTACTGTGGAAATTTCAGGGAAAGGTCTCTGCTATTCTTAACTCAAACCAGGTCCTGTATTTTCCTTCATCCATGTCACCCAACAATGACCCCCACCCTTTGACCTATACCACCATTTGTTATCATCATAGCAAAGTGTCAGAAGACAAATTAGCAGTGCAGTGAAGTATACAACTTGGGTGAAAATAAATACACTTGTTGGGTTCAAATATGAGTACAAGCCTGCTAGCCACCTTGGCTTTTACCTTATGGCTTCCTGCACACTGGACGTTATAAAAATGCCAGTAGCATTAGCTGTAGAATGAGTTTTTCAGGGTTTGTTCAGTAGCGATTTTCAGCGTCCAGCGTGCATGGATAACTACAATTTTTTTTTTTTTTTGTTCATTTTGGATCAAGAAAGAAAGGGTTATAACCCCCTGTAGGTTTTTTGCCATCTGCATCCCATTAGGAAGATTTCCCTGTACTTTCTAAACATACAGTATCTCACAAAAATGAGTACATCCCTCACATTTTTGTAAATATTTTATTATATCGTTTCATGTGGCAACACCGAAGAAATGGCACTTTGCTACAATGTAAAGTAGTGAGTTTACAGCTTGTATAACAGTGTAAATTTGCTGTCCCCTCAAAATAACTCAACACACAGCCATTAATGTCTAAACCGCTGGCAACAAAATGAGTACACCCCTAAGTGAAAATGTCCAAATTGGGCCCAATTAGCCATTTTCCCTCCCTGGTGTCATGTGACTCATTAGTGTTACAAGGTCTCAGGTGTGAATGGGGAGCAGGTGTGTTGAATTTCGTGTTATCGTTCTCACTCTCTCATACTGGTCACTGGAAGTTGAACATGGCACCTCATGGCAAAGAACTCTCTGAGGATCTGAAAAAAAAGAATTATTGCTCTACATAAAGATAGCCTTGGCTATAATAAGAAGATTGCCAAGACCCTGAAACTGAGCTGAGGCACGGTGGTCAAGACCATACAGCAGTTTAACACGACAGGTTCCACTCAGAACAGGCCTCACCATGGTCGACCATAGAAGTTGAGCGCACGTGCTCAGCGTCATATCCAGGGGTTGTCTTCGGGAAATAGACGTATGAGTGCTGCCAGCATTGCTGCAGAGGTTGAAGGGGTGGGGGGTCAGCCTGTCAGTGATCAGACCATACGCCACACACTGCATCAAATTGGTCTGCATGGTTGTTGTCCCAGTAGGAAGACTCTTCTAAAGATGATGCACCAGAATGCCAGCAAACAGTTTGCTGAGGACAAGCAGACTAAGGGCATGGATTACTGGAACCATGTCCTGTGGTCTGATAAGACCAAGACAAACTTATTTGGTTCAGATGATGTCAAGCATTTGTGGTGGCAACCAGGTGAGGGGTACAAAGACAGGTGTGGCTTGCCTACAGTCAAGCATGATGGTGGTCATGTCATTGTCTGGGGCTGCATGAGTGCTTCCAGAACTGGGGTACTAAAGTTCATTAAGGGAACCATGAATGCCAACATGTACTGTGACATGAACGTGACTGAAGCAGAGCATGATCCCCTCCCTTTGGAGACTGGGCCACAGGGCAGTATTGCAACATTATAACAACGCCAAACACTCCTCCAAAACAAACATTGCCTTGTTAAAGAAGCTGAGGGTAAAGGTGATGGACTGGCCAAGCATGTCTCCAGACCTAAACCCTGTGGGGCATCCTCAAAATGGAAGGTGGAGGAGCGCAAGGTCTCTAACATCCACCAGCTCTGTAATATCATCCCGGAGAAGTGGAAAAGGACTCCAGTGGAAACCTGTGAAGCTCTGGTGAGCTCCAAGCCCAAGAGGGTTAAGGCAGTGCTGGAAAATAAAAACAAACCAGTGCAGCGCTAAAAATTCATAAATGGATCTCACTGGTTAGTGGAAATAGAGAATATACATAGATGCCAAAAACGCAATGCATATACATACTAAGTCAGGCCTCGACAAACCCCAGGCGCCAGGTCGCCATGGCGACCAGAAATCGCGCCCTGGCGAGTGTCAGCCGTTCCTTCTATCACTATGGTAAAACAGCTGTCAGATTCAGCGAGAGCCGTTCTCTGCTTCATCTAACAGCTGTTACACTTGGCCGCTGCCCGGGATATTTGTTTCTACTTAGAATGAAGAAAAGTAACAAACAGGCTGCCTGGAATAGTTGTTGAGAGTTAGAAGAATAAAGGAACAACAATGTATCTTCTCGTTCTTTCAAAGCAATTATCTCCGGGCTATCAGGAAAGTTTAACCATTTATAGACTAAACCCTCTCTCACATTAGTGGCTCACAATTAAATATCCAGTGTTTTCTGCTAGAAAATGACTTGGAACCCCCAAACATTATATATTATTTTTTAGCAGAGACCCTAGAGAATAAAATGGCAGTTGCTGCAATATTTTAGGTTACATGGTATTTGCACAGCGGTCTTTCAAGCACAAGTTTTTGGAAAAAATACATTTTTAATGAATAAAAAAAAAGTAAACAATAAAGTTAGCCCATTTTTTTATTTTTGTATAATATGAAAGTTGATGTCACAGCGCGAGAAAAGTGACCTTTATTCTAAGCAACAAAATTGTGATAAAGCCCTGAGTACCATCAACAATTACCACTCTATGTGCAGCTGGGCTCCAGTATTTCATGGTGACCGGAAACCCACCAGAGCAATGAAAAGTCACCGTGGGGGACAAGCATGTAGGCAGGAAGTGGCTGCAAAGAGGCAGCAGAAGTTCAGCAGCGCTGGAATACTTTTCACCTTTTTTTTGTATTTTATTTACAATGTCACTAAGGCTTTGTTTAGATGTACAAGTTGGGTGGTAAAAATGTGCAGTAGAGACATGTTTTTGCCACCCACCATTGGCCTCCCTTAGGCAGCAGATGAGGGCGTTTTACATGCCGCAGTCACGATGCATTTGGCATAGTAAGGAGTTTCCCCCATAACAGATTTTTTTAGTGTCACTCTTTCTGGCCAGCTTATAACCCTGATGTAACGGTGGAGTTATTGACTGGCTGCTCTGCGCTATAAAAAACTGGCTCCTAACTTTTTTACCTGGCTCCTAGATTCAAGGCAAATTTGTCAAGCCCTGTACTAAGTGATACAAATCCTATGTGAAGTTAATAATCAATATATGTGAATATCAAGAAATATTTCATAAGGAGCAAATTAAAGTGATATTACAAAGTTCCAATAAGTACACCACCAGGCCAGTGTTTATAAAGTCACAAATAGAAGCATATGATCATGCTATAAGTAAGTTCTTCTGACAGGTCAGGCGAGGGGTGTGGATTTGATTTCACACAACACCAGCATGCAGTGCAACCTCCACCAAGATTTTCATAGAGTACTCTTGCCAGACAAATCTGGGTTATACACATATGTTGTCCAGTGGGCCACACTTCAGAGACCTCAGTCAGGAACCCTTTAAAATGTTTCCACCTCAGAGGAGTACAGTAAGAGTATTGCCTCCACACCTTGATCCCGTATGAGTAGGGATTACTCCATGGGGCACCGAAATCAATAACCCTCCATAATGGTCTCAGATAGATACTTGGGGGTATCCTCATTAAACCTCAAAAGCGTAGTCCAGAGAATGAAAATTAAATGCTGGGAAAATTGCTTTGTTCATTTTTGAAGATTTAGTTACCACTTGTGTACAAGCTCACACCATATCCAGTTTTCATATTCTCAGTCAAGACAGTCAGCACCACTGATTCTAGAGCCCAGTGACTACTGGTTACTATAGGAGGAATAATTATTTTTTAATTTCAATTACGTTATAATTGGTGTGCTGGCGGCTTAGTTTACTGTTGGGGTTAGCGCAGTAATTTCACTCTTTCTAGCGCTGGAAAATAATGGTGGCCACACAAAATATTGACACTTTGGACCCAATTTAGACATTTTCACTTAGGGGTGTACTCACTTTTGTTGCCAGCGGTTTAGACATTATTGGCTGTGTGTTGAGTTATTTTGAGGGGACAGCAAATTTACACTGTTATACAAGCTGTACACTCACTACTTTACATTGTAGCAAAGTCTCATTTCTTCAGTGTTGTCACATGAAAAGATAGAATAAAATATTTACAAAAATGTGAGGGGTGTACTCACTTTTGTGAGATAGTGTATATCCAAAATGGAAGGGAGAGGGAATCCTTCCAAAGTAAGGAGCTCTCTGGTTGTCACCAGAACCAATATCTCCGGATAAGAATTCCCCTCTGTTCCTGTTCTGGTGACAACCCAAAATTTGTGATTTTCCTTGCTTTTAGTTATACTATAATCTGCCATGAATCACCATCATAACCTACTGTAGGAGTAAACCTAGTTTAAGGCCTCATACTCACGGGCGTTTGCACAAAAATAAGCAAAACGCCGGGCCTGACGTCAGGGAAAAAAAACTGACATTTTGCTTGGTGTTTTGCATTGACGTCAATGCACGTTTTTTCACGCTAGTCTGACCATTGGAGGAGAGTACACCAAGTTGCCAGCACAGCTAGAGAACTGACCATTGGTGTTCTCCTGCTTAGTGTGGTCAGTTTTTAATAGGAAAGCAGAGGGACTGGCAGGAACACCAAGGATTTCACATAAAGGAAGAAATACAAATATCAGGATACTTTTTCATACAAGTACATGGTACAGCAGGCACATATCAGGAATATGAAATGCAGGGGTAGCAAACACCTAAGTCCATCTAAATACTTGTGGGTACAACTATATGAATGTAAAAAAGCCCCAAGTCAGAAAGTTTGCTCAACCTATGGGCTGTAATCCATATTGCAGCCCATAGGTACCGACTGGTGGGGAAGCCTAGAACAAGCATTTGCCAATACCTGCACACATTTTTTTTCTTGAGACCCCTTTCACACTGGCTCATTTTTCAGGAGCTGCAGTGCTAAAAAATAGCACCTGTACAGCGCCTGAAAAAACGACCCC
>BLSH010005871.1:1051789-1077567 GCA_018402905.1 Glandirana rugosa | reverse complement strand
AACACGTATAAGTGTTTAGTCTATATAGTATAAACACAACATAGTTATTTAGCGATTATTGTTTTTTATTATTATTTTTTGTTTACTTCTTACATAGGCCCTTATCTTCACTATTACCAAATAAAAATAGTTAACTGTTTTAGCTTTCATTTACTTGTCCTCTCTTTAGGTTTAGATTAGTTACAAACCGTACAGGTGGTAACGGAAGTTTGGTCGTAGTCAAACTCAATGTATCAATGTATCCAACTTTTTTCTGTGTTCAGGTAGTTCAGGTCGGATACACACACGAAAATACAGTCATAATGTAACATATAGGGAGATATTAGATGCGAGCCTAAGGACCACAACATTGAGGGATATACAATGTAATACTGACATAAAAGCACACACATAGGCTGGACTTGATGGACTTGTGTCTTTTTTCAACCTATGTAACTATGTAACTCAAACTGATGCTGGTTTGAAGGCAATGGTGGACATGCCAAACATTGATTAGATTTGGATTTCTCTCCTGTTCATTTACTTTCGATTTTGTCAATTGATAAAAATAAACCATTATCACTTCTATTCCCGGATACATTCTTCATTTGTTTTTTATTATTATTTTTTGTTATTAGCGATTTATTGATACAACACAAATATGATATATCTGATTTGTGAATATGCACAAATCAGATAAATCATATTTGTGTTGTAACAGTTTATTTGTACCATGTCCAGCACGCATGTGAATGTGGCAAGTGTCCTGCACCTGAGATCATACAAATCTTAGTACAGTATCTTTCCCAGCAGGTCTATTTGACCTATCACTGCCGACTTTCGGCTATTTAGTCTGATAGAGTTAGAGAGGTACTTCCTGATGGCGTGTGAATGAGGGACACGAAATGCATTAAAGCCATGCCTATCTCTGACGTCACATCCGGCCCCTCTTGTCTCGCTAGTCTGAGCGGTGGAACGCACGCAGCACGGGAACGAGCTATTCTCACTCACAAATGCTGGATCTGTTAGTGCTGGCATATCAGCACAAGGACAAGTGAGTCGGCATTTGTAATTGGTTTTTAATTGCGTTTGATTTTAACCACTTGACCACCAGGCCAATTCTGACACTTCTCTCCTACATGTAAAAATTATTTTTTTTGCTAGAAAATTACTCAGAACCCCCAAACATTATATATATATATTTTTTTTTTTTTTTTTTTTTTTTTATTTATTTATTTAGCAGAGATCTTAGGGAATAAAATGGCGGTCATTGCAACCTTTTATGTCACATGGTATTTGCGCAGCAATTTTTCAAACGCTTTTTTTGGGGGAAAGAAAGTTTCATGAATTAAAAAAAACAGAACAGTAGAGGTAGCCCAATTGTTTTGTATATTGTGAAAGATGATGTTACGCTGAGTAAATAGATACCCAACATGTCACGCTTTAAATTTGTGCCCACTCGTGAAATGGTGCCAAACTTTGGTGCTTATAAATCTCCATAGGTGACGCTTTAAAAAATTTTTACTGGTTACAGGTTTAGAGGTGCAAAGGAGGTCTAGAGCTATAATTATTGTTCTCGCTCTAAAGCACACGGCAATACCACACGTGTGATTTGAACGCCGTTTACATATGCGGGTGCGACTTACGTATGCGTTCGCTTCTGTGCACGAGCTCGTGGGAAGGGGGCACTTTCGATTTTTTTTATTATTATACCTTTATTTTTACACTTTCTCAATTTTTTTTATCACATTTATTCCTATTACAAGGAATGTAAACATCCCCTGTAATAGGAATATTGCGTGACAGGTACTCTTTATGGAGAGATATGGGGTTAATAAGACCCCACATCTCTCCTCTAGGCTGGAAAGACCGAGATCAGAAAAAAAACAGCAATCTCGGTCTTTTCAGCCAAGTTCACGGGCATGGTTTACATCATGTGACCCGGACGTGACGTCATACGGACCTCCGAGGCGCATAGAGATGACTGGTGACCATCTGCTCATCAGTCATCTCTATGCTCAACTTCCGCAGGCGATGGATCTGTTCTCCCTGGGCAGCTGAATGCACGGGGCGGCCCAGGAGAAGCACAGGGGGGAGGCCCCTCCCGTTGCCGATAAAAACGATTAAGCGGCTGAACTGCCGCTATGATCGTTCGCATGGTGCAGAGAATCGCCGGCGGATAAAAATTATATCTGAATGATGCATGTAGGTGCTGGCATCATTCAGATACCAGGGCTCAAACACAAGGATGTCTTTGGACAGCCAGCGGTTGGCAAGTGGTTAATAAAACATGTTGCACGATGAAGGATCTGTTATTTTGTTCCCTTGAGCTACTCCTCTCCGGAAGAGGATTAGTGGTGCCACCTCTGGCTGATATATGGGATTCCTTGCAGGGATGTATTTTGAGCCCATTTATATCTGTTTTCTGGTATGTGTGAACCCCTGTCACACTTTTGTGGTGGAGCACTTGCATTGTGAAAATAAGAAGGACTTCTATGCACTCAAGCACTTTTATGAGCACAGTTGATGGACTCTTTCTGCTATTACTGGTCAAGCTCTTTTGAAGAACCGTTTTTCATAATTTAACTCTTTTTGAGCACGGTTGATGGAAATATTTTGCTGCTATTTGATACAATATTTTTATGAACGGTCATTTTGCTGCTATTGATTTGATGTACTGGTCATCACAAATTCAGCACAAGAGGATTATTATATTACTATGTTTTTTAATGCAGTTATGATTTATGGGTTACACTTTGTGATTATTGTGGTTCAATATAGTATAGGTTTCATTTTTTAATAATCGGTGAAGGTGAGTGCCAAACACGTCTATATTTTTGACATTAATTTATGTTCCAGGTTTTCACCTGATGGGAAGTAGGCTGCACAACCATTGAGTTTTAATCATTTCACCTGCTCTGATTATTACTTCAAAGGGCGCCACAATCTGTTAAATATTTGTTTCACAATTCTTTATTTACTGAATTGTTTCACACTTTTGCACAGTACTGTATGACAGCAACCACTACCTGCAGAAAAGGTCATTTTAAATAACATTCAATTACAATATGGATTGTTTAGCAATCATATATGCTATATATACATTTTTTAATGTGTTATCTTTTTTCCCCCCATGAAAGTGGAGTTACCCTTTAACATTAAAAATTATATCTATATAAAGAAATATAAATCTCTATCTATATCTATTTATCTACATCTACTTGCCTGCTGCCTCCTAGTGTGATTTGACTGCTTTTCTCATTCTGCTTTATTGTGCCCGTCCATGCCATAACATTTCTACAAGTCGCTCCGTAAACCCATGTACACTCCAAGCTGTTTTTTTTGGTAAGAGCTCAAACTGAGAAACAAAAGCAAACACAGCAAGTGGATTGAAAAGAACAAAAACTGTTTATACAGACAGCTCCATTTGACATTTTGAAAGTTTGGCGAATTAAAAACCACAGAAAGCGTGAAAGTAAAAAGGTCAATGGAGAAACGTGGCAGAGCTTCCAGGAACTGGAAAAATGGAGGACAGGTCTGAGCTCCAGCAAATGACATCATGGTCTTATTGTGCTTCTGGATTATCAGTCATTGCAGAGAAAAGACAACAATTCCAGGGCAAATAAAACCACAAAAACAACACAATGGTGTAATCAGTGTTTTACAACAGCTAAGATCTTTATTACACAGCACCAAGGGAGGACAAAGGCTTGCTAAGGTGCGATTACATTATTAACCCCTAAAATAACATTTAGCTGAGTGTGTAGAGTTTGCTTCCGTCAAACAAATGAGCCTTAAAAAAGGCGGCAGTACATGCCAGCTCCGTCCATCATTTTTTTCTTGGCAGTACCTGTTTCCGTACAGAAGCATGGGTCTGGACAATATTTGGAAGCTGAACTAGAGCCACATTAATGGAGTCATTTATCACAAAAACCCATTTCCTAGGTCTGGACACAGTCATATATTAACTCCTGTCTTGTTAACCTGCTAAATAAATGAAGTAATTTGTGGCCTAGGTTACACCGGCCAATCTGAAGAAGCAAGAAATGAAACTGTAACCACTACTAACACAGGTGTCAAACACAAGGCCCCGCCAGGCCATTTAATGGCCACTCGCACTTCTCCTGAAGCTGTGGCACTCCCCTGGTCTCCACCCCCACCTTGTCTCAGTGGTCGGCAGCAGAGAGGACGACAGAACTCCTCCATCAGATCCTGTGCTTCTCCATGCAGCTGCAGCACCCCCTCGTCTCTGCCTCCCCTGGTCTCAGCACTCAGCTGACTGCAGTCCTCCTCTAGACCCTGCATTTCTGATTCCCAGCTCTCCCCACAGCTTTCCCTGTAGCAGCACAAGGTAAGGCGGGGGGGGGGGTGCACCGTGATGCAAGGGGTGGTGGGGGACTCAAAGTAGATCTATAGGCATAACTTTTTTTTTTTCATTTTGGTTTTAGGTTTTTTTTTCCGCCATCTTTGTTCCATTGTACAGATTAACATTCACTTCCTGTCCTATAGCCAGACAGGAAGTGAGAGGAAATCCCTGCAAACTAAGGGAATTCCTTGGGGACCCCCCAGATCACCAGAACCAGTGTCCTGATTGTCAGATACCCCCTCTTACTTTCCTGGGGACAACCAAAAATTTGGGTTTTACTTTCACGTGCCCCAAGTATGCCTTGAACATGCAGCTCCTGTCTACTGGGCATACTTCCCCTGAATGCTACACCTGTGCCTCCCAGGCATCTGAAAACACTGACACCACTAGGCCAAATCACCTATGTACATGTAGCCTTCAATAAACCACCTTGTCCTTTAGGGTTACCAACTCCGACTATTTTTGGTAATCAGAAATGTTGGTGGAAATGGAAGTGCTTGTGATAATGGTGCTTACAGTCACACCTAGCTGGTAACATGGTCAATAGATTTGTTTTACAGTTGAAACCAACAGGCCAAATCACCCACGTGCATGCAGCTTTAGATAAACCACCTTGTCATTTATACGATTACCAAATCTGACTCCTTTTGGTAATCAGAAAGGTTGGTGGAAATAGAATTGCTTGTGATAATGTTGGCTACAATAACACTGGAGAGTGCAAAATCTGGTGCAGCTGTGCATGGTAACCAATCAGCTTCTAACTTCAGCTTGTTCAATTAAGCTTTGACAATAAAAACTTGGAAGATGATTGGTTTCTATGCAGAATTTCACCAGATTTTAGTAATTCAACCCAAATGTATTAGATTCACAGCTGATGCTGACGGGCAAGAAATTGCATGCGCAAGATTCCCTGAAATAGGTGCTAATGGCAAACACAGACACCAGTAAAAGTTTTAGGATCTTATCAGACTTTAAGATCAAGATGAAAGGTGACTCCCTGTTAGTTATTCCATAGAACAGACTTACAAAAGCTTTATTTAAACACAGAGTAACCCTTAAAATAACTTTCAGGTCTCAGGGAATCCCCTGCTAATATTTACTATATACAGCTCACAGCATATTGAATGAACAGTAGGTTTGGAAATAAAAATTTAAATAAAAAAAAGAAAAAGAGAAGAAAAATGAATAAGGAACTTGGTGTAATTTACACCCAGGGCTGCTCTATTTGACAAATGTATTTTTAGTAAAAATAATTAAATGAAACAAATAATAATAAAAAAAATAAATAAAAATGTAACATTCCCATATTTAGATAGAGGGGGAAAGCCTGCTTATATTGATGCAGTGGAGAAGTGCCCCCTTAGGGCAGGTTCACACATAGGCGACTTGCGCTCCGGCTTGTGTCGCCCCAAGTCGCTTGACATCAGAAATTACATTGAAGTGAATGGGAGCCATCTTAATGTACACTACTGAAGTCATTCCGACTTCAGAAAAGGTTCCTGTGCTACTTCAAGGTGACTTCTATCCGACTTGTGCCCATAAAATTCAATGGAAGTCGCCTCCAAGTTGGATCCCCATCTATATTGAAGCGACTTTACAGGAAAAAGAAAAGAATTTGCACAGGTGCTCCTCACAAATTACCCAGGCAACCCCTCCCTCCCTTCTCCGATTGGCCTTAGACAAAGTCGTCTGGCATGGAGGTCATTTTAAGTCACGTTCAAATCGCCTTACAAAGTCGCCCCTGAAGTCAGAGTGTGAATCGGCCCTTACACTGGTCATCAGTGAAGAGCTCCCTAAAGCTGCCCATACAATGTATCAATTAATACATTACAGCTGTATCAATTTCTTAATGGAAGGATGTCAGGCGGGAGGAGTCAACAGGGCCGTCCACTGAGCCAATTGCAGCCAATTTCTCAGGAACTGTCCTGGATTTGCTATCTGACGTCTTCCGCTCAACATCCCTCGACTGAGAAATCAAAAAAGCCAGGCAGAAAATTGTTGGTCAAAAGGCGAGCACATCCAATCAGATGCAGCCGCTGTTCAGGTATTCTGAATGCGGGAAGTTTATCCATGCATATTGTAAAACAGGCTGAAAAAAAATATATATATAAAAAATGATATCTATCTATGGCCAGCTTTACAGCTGGTGGTCAGTTAAGTGCTCCCTTACGTTGGTGGCTGGTTTCAAATTTTCCATACATTTATGGGCAGAACATAAAAAGGACCCCCTTAGATTAGCTGTCAGTGAAAAAAGTGTCCTACTTTGGTTTTCATGGATAATCAGTGGAAAGAATATTACCTCATAGACAGCTTTAAAATATTGGTATCAATGGTCACTTATAAGAGGCAGAAATTGTCTATTGCTCATGGAACCCCTAGCAACTTCTGGAGGAACACTAGGGTCCCATTGAACCCTGGCTGAAACAGGCTGCCCTAGAAGAAAAACTGCCAAAAACATTGTGTAAAGCTGGTCTTACGTTGACAAATTTGAGCTTTTATTTTTTTTAAGTTCACCTTTCTAAAAAAAAATAAATAAATAAATAAAATAAAATGCACATTTTTATTTTGCATGTTAAAAAAAAAAAAAAAAAAATCATGTGCATTTATTTGTATTTTTTTTTTACTAGGAGCCTGCAAAGCAATACACCCATGATCTGCTGATCACAGGTGCAATGCAGCACTCCGGCAGACTGTCAGTGAAAGCTGACTGCTCGTACCTCGTAGGGGCAGGCAGTTACACATTCTCCAGCAGGTGTCTCCGGTCTTCATTGGATAGATTGATAGCAGCGCAGCCATTGGCTTCCTCTGTTGTCAATCAAATCCAATGACGTGGGAGCCGGGGGGGGGGGGCGAGTTCTGCTGCCTGTGTCAATGGATGCAACAGCAGGACACAGGAGTGCGCCCGCACTGGTGCCCCGAGGGAGAGTGCTTCTCCAAGGTGACACTCGAGAAGAGGAGAAGCCAGGAGCACCACTGAGGGACCCCAGAAGAAGATCGGGGCCACTCTGAAAAACCAACTGCACAGAGGAGGTAAGTATGGCTTGTTTGTTTTTTTTTTGTATATGAAGCTTTACATATGCTTTGATTGTGACAGTGAGTTTGGGGAGAAGATCTCTGCCTCGCTGTCACTAGAAGTGGCTGCAGCAGTGCGAGCATGTTACCCCTAAAAACAGTTGTAACATGTAACATGTTCCCAAAGGTAAACTTATCCTTTAAAAAGTAACTATACTTTTTTTGAGAAAAAAAAAACATTCCCCACTGGGTGATCTATGTATATTACAAGGATTTCTACCTTTTGTTATTCTGAAGAAATCCCTGTTTGTTCTTCTGTGCAGACGTGAGTCTAATGGGAGTGGTTTCTTTGGCCTGGTTCACACTTCTGTATTTTTTTTGTTTTCAGTTTTGCAGAAACACACTACAATCCATTTAGCATGGTTTCCTATGGATGTAGTTCACATCCGTGCATTTTATGGAAAGGGCCAGGGATTTTTTTTCTGGTTTTTGGTTCCATAGGCTTCAATGGATCAAAAATGTGTATTGAAAAATGCATCTGAAATATGCAATCTGCAACCTGCATAGGTGTGAATCAGGCCTCAATTATCAACCAGCTGCTGCACCTGCAAAGCTCTAATGAGGAAAGCTGCTGGGTCTGCATTCCATTAGACGTTATTTCCTATTGGGAACATTTCACCAAAAATAACATTTTTGTTGCAGGGGATGCCTGAAATCTGACTTGTATCTTATGGCAGACTTCTGGGAAAATCAGTGAGCCAATCCCACAAGCAGGAAATTAGGTTTCTGGGGGGTAGGTCTGTACACATTCTGTGTACAGAACAACTCGGTTAGCAATATTGCATGGCATTTACAGAAATTTACAGAGTGGCAGATTGAAAAGGAAAGGTAATTTTTAATAACATTCAGTTACAATATGACTTGTGTCACAATTGTATAAGATATAATTTTTTTCCCACGAAAGTGGAGTTACCCTTTAAAGCAGTGTTTATCAATTCCAGTCTTCAAGGCGCACCAACAGGTCATGTTTTCAGGATTTCCTTCAGATGAAACGGCTGTGGTAATTACTAAGGCAGCGAAACTGATCAAATCACCTGTGCAAAATAAGGGAGAGCCTGAAAACATGACCTGTTGAAAAAAGTAAAGTACAGTAAAGTGTATCTAAACCCAAAAACTTCACAAACATGCTGTTACACATGTCAAAAAGTTGTAACAAAATCTGAATACTTTTTCTAATATAATTTCACATGATCGGAAATGCCACAATGCAGTATTTTCATGATTGAGGTATTTCAGGAAAATACCAAATTATGGCCACTAAACGGCGCTTCAAAAGAAATACTCATATTAGACAAAATATGTCAGTTTTGCATTGCAGCTGTTTGAATATCTATTTACAAAACCTTGCTGTACAAATACGACAAATAGGTTTTATCCACAGAAGAGAAATTGAGAGGACGGAAATTAATATTATTATACAGGATTTATATAGCGCCGACAGTTTGCACAGCGCTTTACAATATTAGAGCAGACAGTACAGTAACAATACAAGTCAATACAGGAGGAATCAGAGGGCCCTGCTCGTTACCTGGAGTTCTGCTTTAAAAAGGATACCGTAAGCTGCATGCACAAATATGCAAAAGATAGGGATTTATTACACATGAAAGGATGCAAATTCATAATCATTTTCTTTGACACATCAAAAGCCCCCCCAAACAAGCTTTCTACTTACAATACATCTGCAATTTTTATATTATGAGCCTCTTATAGTAATAATTAACAAAATAATAATAATAATCAATGTGTTGCAAGACAGCCATTTGCCAAGTTGTTAAACTGAACTGAATCACAGGATTACAACTGCCCATCTCCTTTAGACATAACTAGACTGAAGAAAAACTAAGTAATATGACAATAAAATGCATGGCCTACCTTATAGGTTGTATTACAGGAGGGAACCAAATAATTAATTTCCTAAAAATTAGGAGGGAATTTGACAAATCAGCGTACGGAACTATAAAATCCATGATCCCATAAACAAAACAGAAAAGAACTTCCAGGTAGTTTTTGCCGCAGGGAACGGTGATGTAATACTTGCATTTTTTGCAGATTCAAAGGTCAGCGATTTGTACTAGTTAAGCAATAGGTTACTTACTGAGTGAAAACATTTTCCAGGCAAGGACTGAAACCAAAGACAGGCCCCATACACTGAAACGTTTTACATAAGGACAAAAGGAGACTACTGTTTGCATCATTAGGGCCATGCCTTCTGACATACAGTATCACACAAAAGTGAGTACACCCCTCACATTTTTGTAAATATTTTATTCTATCTTTTCATGTGACAACACTGAAGAAATGACACTTTACTACAATGTAAAGTAGTGAGTGTACAGCTTGTATAACAGTGTCAATTTTCTGTCCCCTCTGAATAACTCAACACACAGCCATTAATGTCTAAACCGCTGCAAAAGTGAGTACACCCCTAAGTGAAAATGTCCAAATTGGGCCCAATTTCCCTCCCCAGTGTCATGTGACTCCGTTTTACAAGGTCTCAGGTGTGAATGGGGAGCAGGTGTATTAAATTTGGCGTTATCGCTCTCACTCGCTCATACTGGTCACTGACAGTTCAACATGGCACCTCATGGTAAAGAACTCTCTGAGGATCTGAAAAAATAATTGCTGTGCCACATAAAGATTGTCTAGGCCAGCCTCTCAACCTTTTTAATGCAGAGGAAAAATAACTTTTTGATCTCAGGGAACCCCTCTTAAAAAAATCTATATCTACAACTCAGTATACATTAGTATGATGGTCAGTGGGAAGAATGCTCCTTACATGTGTGGTCATTGGGAAGAATTACCCCCTTACAGATAGCTAAAAAAAAACATTGGTGTCAATAGGAAGTTATCTGCGAGGCATAGATTGCTCAATGCTCAAAGGACCCCTAGCAATCTCTGGAGGAACCCTGGGGTTCCATGGAACCCTGGTCTAGGCTATAAGAATATTGCCAAGACCCTGAAACTGAGCTGTAGCATGGTGGCCAAGACCATACAGCGGTTTAACAGGACAGGTCCCACTCAGAACAGGCCTCGCCATGGTCGACTAAAAAAGTTGAGTGCACATGCTCAGCGTCATATCCAGTGGTTGTCTTTGAGAAATAGACGTATGAGTGCTGCCAGCATTGCTGCAGAGGTTGAAGGGGTGAGGGGGAGGTCAACCTGTCAGTGCTCAAACCATACGCAGCACACTGCATCAAATTGGTCTGCAGGGCTGTCATCCCAGAAGGAAGTTTCTTCTAAAGATGATGCACAAGAAAGCCCGCAAACAGTTTGCTGAAGGCAAGCAGACTAAGAACATGGATTACTGGAACCTTATCCTGTGGTCTGATGAGACCAAGATAAACTTATTTGGTTCAGATGGTGTAAAGTATGTGTGGTGGCAACCAGCTGAGGAGTACAAAGACAAGTGTGTCTTGCCTACATTCAAGCATGGTGGTGGGAGTGTCATGGTCTGGGGCTGCATGAGTGCTGCCGGCACTGGGGAGCTACAGTTCATTGAGGGAACCATGAATGCCAACATGTACTGTGACATACTGAAGCAGAGTATGAGACTGGGCAGCAGGGCAGTATTCCAACATGATAACGACCCCAAACACACCTCTAAGATGACCACTGCCTTGCTAAAGAAGCTGAGGGTAAAGGAATCTTTAGGGGAAACTCCACACCAATTTAAAAAAAAAATGGCATAGGGCTCCCCTCCAAGACCATACAGACTTGCCAAAAAAAAAAAAAAAAAAAAAAAAAAAAAAACAGTGTGGGGGCCTTCCCCCCCCCAAAATCCATACCAGACCCTTATCCGGGCACGCAGCCCGACAGGTCCTGTATACGTTTTTCATTTTAGACACTTTTTTTTTTTTAGGTAAATGCGTAGGGGTACAATGTACCCCATACTCATTCACATAGGGTGGGGGGCTGGGATCTAACAAGGAAGCCTACCTTGTTAAAGGGAGGCTACCAGATTCCGATAAGCCCCCGCCCGCAGACCCCCACAACCATTGGCCAGAGTTGTCAGGAAGGGGCCCTTGTCCTCATCAACATGGGGACAAGGTGCTTTGGGGTGGGGGGCATGTTGAGGGCATGTGGCCTGGTATGGTTCAGGAGGGGCACTGGCTCATCCCCACCCCCTTTCCTGACCTGCCGGGCTGCGTGCTTGGATAAGGGTCTGATATGGACTTTGGGGGGGACCACATGCCGTTTTTTTTTGCGTGGGGTTCCCCTTATAATCCATACCAGACCGAAAGGTCCAGTATGGTTTTGGAGGGGGAACCCTATGCCATTTTTTTTTCAATTTGGCAAAATCCTAAGAGCACAAGTCGCATGCCAAAGTGGGATCAGTTAAGACGATGATCCAACTTCAATGACATTTAATGGACTGAAGTAGGATTAAAATCGGACTTAGGTAGTGCAGGAACCATTTTCAGACCAGTTAAGATGGCTCTCATAGGGAAACATTGATTTTTACATGTCATGCGTCATGTGCTCCCAATGTCGGAGCGTTTGTTGTACCAGTGTGAACCAGGGCTAAGACGGACTATGGGGAGATTTAAGGAAACTGGAGCACTCATAATCTGGTGCAGCTGTGCATGGTAGCTAATCAGCTTCTAACTTCAGTATGTTCAATTAAAGTGGTTCGCTGAAAGTTTACCCCTTCATGCATTCAAAAAAAAAAAAAATTTGAAAAACCTTCTTTGTGCAGCGCTCCTTACCTGAGCTCCCTCTGATCCAGCGATGTTTACGATAGCCTCGGCTGTCCTTGGACCCTTCCTCCTCATTGGCTGAGAGAGCAGCGGGAGCTTATTGGCTCCAATTGCTGTCAATCACAGACAATGAGGAGAGAATAGGGGACGTTGCTGAACCACGGCTCTGTGTCTTATGGACGCATTGCGCAGCGGCTCGGGAGCAAGCACCAGGGTGGATTTGATTTAAATCACTAGTAAAAAGGCTTGATTTAAATCAACTCGATTTAATTCATAATTTTTAAAGAGCAACTGTCATCTGTGTCCCGCAGCGGCTCCTCCTCTCTCCCGCTGTTGACTCACCGACAGTCCCATTCACTTTAATGGAACGGCTGGTGATGCGGCGGTGACACAACAAGGTGAGGGATGTGGCGGCAGCAGGCGAGTGGATGCCCGCTAACAGGCGCTGTCATGATGGATCTGAAATGACAGGTGCTCTTTAAATGTAAGGACTTATTCTTGCTGGTAGTTAGAATTTTTAATATTTGCAAACAAAATGAAGGTTTCCCATTTAGAATAAGCTGTCAGGTTAGTAAAACAGCGATCTCAGAACCGATTCAATCATACAGTTTGTAGTGTACATAGATTTGTGCAGCTGGGTAGGATAAAGGAATATTCCAGAATTTTGTTTTATCTCATGGTTACTGTGACATTGTCTGAATGCATCAATACAATGCATGTTATCTCAGCTTGCAGAGCTTGGATTCATTGAATGAGTTTACCAAAAATTTAAATATTGTAGGGCTGCAACAAACGATTATTTTTATAATCGATTTGTTGGCTGATTATTGTTTCGATTAATCGGATAATAAGCTTAAAAAAAAAGAGTAGTGTATAATTTAGTTATGTAAAGTTTAAAAAAAAAGGCAATTTATTCTTAAATATCTTTATACAGTGGTAAATATAAATAACTCTATGGTTAGGGAGCAGAATCTCTAATCTACTCTGAGAACAACAGACAGAAGCATATATAATAATAAATACACCCAGAAGTAGGATATATGGGCATTTTACCTAGGAGTCAGACATGAAGCTATGTGGAAGGGAGATATAACTCTTTTATAATAAAGTAATACAAGGCCTAATGCACACAGGACATTTAAAAAAACGTTATAAAAATGCCAGTAGCATTTTTGAGCGCTTTTATATTAGCGTTTTTGTACGTTTGCGTTTTTTAGCCTTTTTTTTTTTCTTTTCAATGGATCAAAAAAAGTCCAAAAACGCTGAGCGTTTTTACAGCTGAAAAACTCCTCTCAGAACCCACTGGTCTTGGGGGTTTTTTTACAGCTCAAAAACACCCCTGCCCAAAACAGTTGATAACAGCCTATGTGTGCATGAATACAGAGGATAACATGATGGGCAGTTTACTGACTGTTGGAAAAAACGTCTGACGCTAAAAACAGCTGCTGTAAAAACAATACTAGTAAAAGTTTACATTAAATGTAATTGTAATGCCTTCTATTACCTCCAGTCTATCAGTCTTCACCTTCTCTGGGTTCAGATGCTGATCTTCCCTGCACACGGTCTTTAAAGTAATTTTTTTTTTTTTTTTTTTAAACAACAAACATGTTAGGCTCTATTTACACGGGACGCGGTTTCAACCTCCCCTGAACGTTTTATCTTGACAGCTAGAAACAGGCATCTAAAACGTCAGTTTTCCCACGTTTTGCATGCCGTGTTTGCGTCTAGGAGCGTTTTTGAAAAAAAAAAAATAGTTTTTTTTCTTTTTAAATGGAAACGCCTGTAAACGAAACGCTCCTAGACGCAAGTTACCGCGTTTAGGTGTGTTTACAAGCTGTTTGGCGCTTCAAATGCCTCTGAACTGGCTTCTGAACCCATTTTTTTGCTTTCCAAAAAAGCCTCTAAACTCAACTGCCTGGAAATTACCTTAAACGACCCTGTGTACATGTACTGATAAGATAACAATAAATGAGTTCAGGGGCAGCTGACAAAAACGCCCAAATTCCTCTAAACGTCCGTTTACCAGCAGCAGTGTAAATGAGGCCTTATAATTACCTGCTCTGTGTAACGGTTTTGCACAGAGCAGTCCAGATCCTCCTCTTCTAGGGTCCCCCACAAACGCTTCTGGCTCCTCCTGCCTTTCAGAGTTTCCCAATGGCAAGCTGCAAAGTATAGTATAGAGAGCCCCTATAGCAAGGCAAAAACAACTTCTGCCTTTAGAACCACTCACTTCCTGCCCAGGACTACATGTCCCATAAGGCATTGCTCCTCACACATTCACAAGTTCTCAGGCACTTACTGACATGTATGGGTGGTGTACTGAGCTGTATGTGTGCTGTAGCTGCTGACTTTTAATAAGCACACTTGCCTGTCCAGGGTGCCCGCTATGTTGCGCCAACCCCCCCCCCCCCCGGCCGATCCATCCATTGGATCAGATGCAGGCGCCGCCATTGCAACTAAGGGAACCCGGCAGTGGAGCCTTCAGACTTCACAGCTGGTTTCCTACTGCGCATGCCCGAGTCACATGACACTTTCTGAAGGGCCCCGTGGTCTTCTGGGACACACACACAGTTCCCAGAAGGCGGGGGGAGGCAGAACCAGAAGGGGAAATTACATACTTTGCTGCGGCTGGGACAGGAGGAGGTCGCCGTTTAACTACTAAGGTAAGAAAAAAAAAATGTATATCCAAAAACGAGGGGTGGAGTGGTGGTCTTTTCTTTAAGACCGAGTACAAACGTTGGGTGGAACTCTGCTTTAAGCTTTGACAATAAAACGAGGGAGCTGATTGGTTTCTATGCAGAGCTGCACCATATTTTGAGCTCTCCAGTTTTACTAAATCTCCCCCATAGGGTACAAACAGCATGTACATGACCGGGAAGTGCTGGGGAAAGGGAGAGGTTCGGGAGCTCTCAGAAGACGTTACAAGGAGGCAGAAAATTTCACGAGAAGATTGATTACAGGGCCATTTAGCAGTAGATGTGTGTGGATTATTTTTGGAGAATAAGAATATTGTTTAGTGTCACTTGACAGCAGACCATTTATTTTACCAAGAATCTTTGTTAACATTCACATGTAAAAGTGAACAGACATCCAAAAGCCCCTAGACTGCCGCTGGGAGCAGCCATCTTTGATGTGTGGTCAGCAGCCCCAACAGAGTCAGTTCTGTCAGTCAAGCGACAGTCTATAGGTTTTCTTTTTTACCCCTACCCAGCAGCTACATAAAAGGTTATTAAGGGAGGTGAAGGGAGGGGCAGAGGAGCTGGGCCAGCACAGAGAGTAATCAGATACTTCCAGAAGAGGAGAGGGCTATGAGGTGCAAAGGAGGGGCAGAGGAGCTGGGCCAGCACAGAAAGTAATAAAATAATTCCAGAAGAAGAGAGGGCTATGAGGTGCAAAGGAAGTGCAGAGGAGCTGGGCCAGCACAGAATGTAATCAGATACTTCCAGAAGAAGAGAGGGCTAATGAGGTGCCAACAAGGGACAGAAGAGCTGGGCCAGCACAGAGCATAATCAGATACTTCCAGAAGAGAGGGCTATGAGGTGCAAAGGAGGGGCAGAGGAGCTGGGCCAGCACAGAAAGTAATAAAATAATTCCAGAAGAAGAGAGGGCTATGAGGTGCAAAGGAAGTGCAGAGGAGCTGGGCCAGCACAGAATGTAATCAGATACTTCCAGAAGAAGAGAGGGCTAATGAGGTGCCAACAAGGGACAGAAGAGCTGGGCCAGCACAGAGCATAATCAGATACTTCCAGAAGAGAGGGCTATGAGGTGCAAAGGAGGGGCAGAGGAGCTGGGCCAGCACAGAAAGTAATAAAATAATTCCAGAAGAAGAGAGGGCTATGAGGTGCAAAGGAAGTGCAGAGGAGCTGGGCCAGCACAGAATGTAATCAGATACTTCCAGAAGAAGAGAGGGCTAATGAGGTGCCAACAAGGGACAGAAGAGCTGGGCCAGCACAGAGCATAATCAGATACTTCCAGAAGAGAGGGCTATGAGGTGCAAAGGAAGTGCAGAGGAGCTGGGCCAGCACAGAGTGTAATCAGATACTTCCAGTAGTGGTAGTAAAGTCAGTTCTTACTAAACTTGCTGACAGGCAGGGTTTTTATTACTTCTGTCATAAATCAACCCCTGCCTGTCAGCGAGTAATGTGATCTGAGCCGCACATGCGCAGCTCAGATCACATTTACGGCCCACTCTGTGTGCCGCAGCGATGTGACATTGCCCCGGCACAGCCAATCGACCGGCTGAAGATCACAAAACCGGAAGAAAGATTGGGGCGAAGATGGAAGCGGCCAGGGACAAAGGAGAGCAGTGAGAGTGCAGTGCTGGAGGGCTGCATTTGTAGGCACCCTGTCACTGAACGAGCATGCAATGCATATACATTATGGCTTAAAGCTCCCTGGGGACCCATTTAAAAAAATAAATAAATGATAGTCTTTACTACCGCTTTAAAATACTTGATTTTTGTGTTTTAAGTTGATGACAGGGTCTCTCTAAAGGCAAGTTCAAGCCATAAGAGCTGTCCATAATAAAAAATATTAAAAATGTATGACTGTATTTCATAAGTGTACGGCTAGTAAGAAAAAAAAAAACACTGGAAAGATTTTGCAATGAAAGATCAACTCAAGGACACACGTACTTTGTTACTCTGGAAATGGACCCGGGGTCTATTTTTATTTTATAAAACCACAATAAATCCTGGAGTCTGCTTTACTACAAGAAATGCAGACTTTAATTCCTTGAACTAAAAGCACCATGATAACACTTAACCCAACACCAACAACAAGCCCCTAGGAATATACTGTGGGGTTGCACTCTCTCTTTTAGGGTAAGAACACACACATATACAATTTTTATAAAGAGTTTTTTTTTAAACTGCATAATATTATTCTGCCTTTTCCTTTTAAGCCACCAGGTGAAGCCTGAGGGTTCTTTTCACATTCCAAGGTTATCCATTTTCTTCTTTGTTGAAAAAAAAAAACCTGCTTACTAAAATTGATAGCTCTAGCTTCAACTAACATGCAAATATACAAGTATAGAAGTTCGAGGATCAACTCATCTCTTCAGGGATCTCTGGGATCTATAATTGAGTGACTGATATTCTGCAGTGTGTGGATCTAGCTACGGAACTGCCAGCTGAGGTGCATTTTGAAAAAAGTCCTGCGTGCAGCATCTTTGGTGCCCTGTTTCAAAAATGCATCAAAATAACACACCTCCCATTGATTTGTATAGTAAATGCACCAAAAACACACCCGTGGCGTCACAGGAGTTGTGTGTCAGGAATCCAGAAAATGCAACAAAAATACATTAAAAATACGTACCGCGCTTGTAAGCATATCTGTATGAAAATGCCCCAAATATGTCACACTGGCAACTTGCAGCCACATAGAGAAGTAAAATAGCTAGCTACAGCAGCAAATTTTACCAGCTCCAAATCCCCAAAGAAAATACACAGAACTGCATTGAACTATTTTCCCTTTACAATAACATAAAAAAGAGAATATACTTGCCTGCTCTGTGCAATGGCGCAGACACGCTCCCGAGCCAGGCTGTGTGCATCCATAGACAAACAGTACCTTATTAATCATTGCTTACAGAATTTGGCACAGTATTAACTATGGTTTACCAAGTTTTGCATTATATTAGTAAATGCCAATATTGGTGATAGGTGGCATAATAAACCCCTAAGGGGTGAGGTTTATGTTTTTATGTTTAATTTAATAAATGTTGATATAACTACGGCTCATGCTGCTCTCAGAGTTACCTGTGAGTAGAGGAAGAGAGAGCAGCATTGTCATGTTAGTGGAGGAGTCAGGTTAGTGTTTGGTTAGTGTTTAGGGACGGGGGTTAGAAAACAGGCAGTGAAGCGTTTTTTTGCATAGAATGGTCTCCTTCAGATGGGAGGTCAGGAGGTGGTAAAAACTGGTGGCTAAGCCACGGATTTAAAGTCGTCACCCCCCCCCCCCCCCCTACTGAAATGTACAGCAATAGCCTGAAAGGGTCTGTTCACATGCCATGCCCAGGATGCTTTTTCTTTAACTTGGGGTGCAGAGTTTGACAAGTGGCACGGCTCGATAAACTCGCCCATTGAGTTTAATGGGGCCGTGCCACAACCTTGTGCAATGCATGCAACTGCAGCGAGTTAGTGCGGCATTATAGGGTAATCTCCCCTGACTGCATGTCCCTGGTACAAGCGCTAATTCAGGAAGAACTTGGCCAGGTAGCAGAGTGGCGGGAGAACGTCAGCACATCTCCTAGCCTACCGGCTGTACCGATCAGCTCCTCAGGCTCTCTCCACATCTGTCAGCGTACCTCTGAGCAAAGCTGACAAGCTCAGAGAGGCATGCAAACAGTGGCAGCAAAGGCCGGATAGGGACATCTAAAGAGCTGGCTGGGGCTGCAATTTACCTAGGTATGGCCTTTGGGATCAGAAAGGATTTCTTTTTTCTCTGTTGGAGCAAATGATACCATGATGTTTTGAAATTTTTGTATTTACCTTCCTCTGGATCACCTATGAGTATGTTGTTCTATTCATGGAGGTTTTCTGTTATTGGTTGAATGTGATGGACTTGCATCTTTTCTCAGCTTGACTATGCTTTCTATCTGTTGCAGTTACAAAGTAGATATTGTGTCATGGCATCGAAAAGCTTTGAGTAGGACAGGCTGATAAAACTACAACTGTGGCCAAAAATTTTGAGAATGACACAATTAAATTTTTACAAAGTCTACTGCTTCAGTGTTTTTAGAAACTTTTCTTCGATTTTACTATGGTATGGTGAAGTATAATTACAAGCATTTCATAAGTGTCAAAGGCTTTTATTGACAATTACATTACGTTTATGCAAAGAGTCAATATTTGCAGTGTTGAACCTTCTTTCTCAAGACCTCTGCAATTTGCCCCGGCATGCTGTCAATCAACTGCTGGGCCACATCCTGACTGATGGCAGCCCATTCTTGCATAATCAATGCTTGGTGTGTGTCAGACTTTGTGGGGGTTTTTGAGGATTGACCAAAAGTTCTAAATGGGATTAAGGTCTGTGCAGTTTCCTGGCCATGGACTCAAAATTTCAATGTTTTGTTTCCCAAGCCATTTAGTTATCACTTTTGCCTTATGGCAAAGTGCTCCATCATGCTGCAAAAGGCATTGTTCATCACCAAACTGTTCTTGGATGGTAGGGAGAAGTTGTTCTTGGAGGATGTTTTTGTGCCATTCTTTATTCATGGCTGTGTTCTTAGGCTAAATTGTGAGTGAGCCCCCTCCCTTGGCTGAGAAGCAACCCCTACGTATGAATGGTCTCAGGATGCTTTACTTTTGGCATGACACAGGACTGATGGTAGTGCTCCCATTTACTCCTCCGGACAAGGCTTTTTCCGGGTGCCCCAAACAATTGGAAAGGGGATTCATCAGAGAAAATTACGTTACCCCAGTCCTCAGCAGTCCAATCCCTGTACCTGTTTTTCCTGGAGAGAAGTGGCTTCTTTGCTGCCCTTCTTGACACCTGGCCATCCTCCAAAAGTCTTTGCCTCACTGTTTGTGCCGATGCACTCACATCTGCCCACTGCTATTCCTGAGCAAGCTGATCCCACTGTAGGAGATGGTTCCTGGTGCTTGCTGGACTTTTTTAGGCGCCCTGAAGCCTTCTTCACAAAAGCAGTGGAAATGTTTTTTATGGGATTAAAGCGGAGTTCCAACCAGTTATGCAAACTGCTATACACACTTACATATTTCAAGCAAACTTTTGCATAAAAACAGATTCTTGGGTTATATATTATACATATATATATATATATATATATATATATATATATATATATATATATATATACACATACATACATACATACATACATACATACATACACATATACCCAATACATATTTAAGCTGGACATGTGCGTCAACCTTATCCTTCGCTGTTCAGTCCCTTCTCTACTCTGAATAATGGCAAAAACCTATTTGCTTGTTTATAGCATATTTTAATGGACATATATGGACCAAATAGGGAGGAGAGCTTCAGACTAGCTGGTAGATTAAAGTTGAACTCCAGGAATTACCCAAACTCTACCCCAGCCCTCATCCCCTTCACGCTGCAAGGGTTAAATGTTTGTTTAGTCTAGGAGCGCAGAGATGAGGTGTAATATTCATGCAACCGGTCCAGCGCTGCAAACCAATGCACTTTGGACCTGGTTGCAATTTCACCTGATCATGCACAATGCAGGGTTAATAGCCCTACATTTTATGTGATAACGCCAAGGATCAGCCCCGCGGTTTGGCCAGAAGAGAACAATCCTAGGCTAAGTAACACATCTTATTCATGCACCCCTAGACTAAAACAAGCCCTTTACCTTTGCACTGCGAGGGGGCCCACTGCAATTGTAGAGTTTGTGTAATTCCCATAGTTCAGCTTTAGCTTACTGCACATTCATAGAGGTATATATATATATATATATATATATATATATATATATATATATATATATATTTTATTTTTATTTATTTTTTTTTTTTTGAAAATTCTGTTTGAGTTTTACAGAGTAAAATACATGACTAAGGGATGCGCAGATTACTGAGGCTCAGTCTTCCTATAATATAAACAATTAACCCCCTCCTTTCCCACAAAGTATGACCAGACAACACATATTGTTTTTGGAGTCAAATGGCCATAGCAGCCTTTTATTACAAACAATTGAAATACAAAATCAAGAAACAATCGTAATGCATACAGTAGAATATATTTTATACATAAGTAAACCAAACCTCAGCTTAATCCTACCCAGCCTAAGGTCTTTGAAGGCATATTAACTCTCGACCAACCGGTTGCATCTGCCACCCCACGAAAGGCCACCAGCCGCAACTTACACCGGCTCAAGGACAATTGCCATTTACTTAATACCAGATACAACCAGCATAAAAACCCGGATGTTACCATTGTATTATTAGGAAGGGAAGGGACACCAATACCTCCAGATGGGCCCAACCCCTCTAATTCTCCAGTATTTTATCCAGCACCGCCTTCAAAGACCCAACAGACCTCCCGCTGCTGCTATAATTAGTAATAAATGAACCCATAAATTGAATGGCCATGTAAAAGACGTACCCAAACAAAACTTTCCACTACTTAAACCTATCCACCCCCCCCCTTTATTACAAGAAATTGGTAGGGAGCACCCCAGACCAACAAACCTTGGAGGGTGGGCGAAAGAAACCTTCCGGATTCTGTGAGAAGCTCCGACGGGATCCTCCTCCCTAAAGGACACCCCCATGACTTTGGGACCCACCAATCAAGTACATGAATTACCACTTTCCCTATCACACCACTATTCACTCTGCCTCAACTGCCCACCCCAGTCATGCTGGCCCTCCTCCAAGATGCACTTTGCTCCAGGCCATATACTATACAGACAACGACAAACATACAAACACAACAACAAAAAATGTAACAATATGACCGCCAGCCAGCAAACCACTAATAACCCCCCTCCCTACCCATATGCAATACCCCTAGCAGTATACAGTCAAAATAGATGCCCCCTTAATACTAGGGCCATTCCATCTGTACAGGTGCAGTGATGCTTCACACATTACCTTCAAATAAACAGTCATGAGTATGTCCAAAAGAATATAGTATATCCCATTTAAAATCACAAGATGAGGGGCAAGCCCCCAACTACAAACTTATTGGCACCAACCTAGACCAAATATTTACTAGGATGATCTCGCATGAGAATGGAGGTAGCAGAAACCCAACCTTACCAGACGTTTTCAAACTTCTAAGAGCAGCCCTTGTTCAGAAAGGTAGCTGTATATAAAACTTTACTTATCGGAGATTTCCAAAATGTCAACGAGGGGGGTTCTATTTTTTTCCAATAAAACAGGATTGCCTTGCAGGCATAAAAAAGGGTATTCTTAATGAGGGTTCTCTGTGCCCTCAAAGGTGCTAACTCTTCTACCAACTCAAGAACGCAGACCAAGATAGTTATTGGAATTTGTAAAGCTGTGAGATCCACCAGGGCCCTGACCACCCCCTTGTCAATATTCTTGAATTAATGGGCAATGCCAGAAAATGTGCTCAAAATCAGCAGGGGAAGATTGACATTGCCAGCAGTCCGTCGAGCCACAACCACAGATAAGAGATAGCCCGGTGGGAGTGTGATTTGATGTAAGATTTTAAATTGAATAAGGTGGTCCCTAGCACTTACCAAGTTACAGAAGGGGGTAATCCCACATATCATCCCAGTCACCACCCTGGAAATGATCATTCACTGTGGTCCACTGCTCACAACATTTTTCAAAGGACTTAGGCCTAACTGCGAAATCCAAAGAGCTCTTTAACCACTTCAGCCCAGGAAGGATTTCACACTTTAGGACCAGAGCCCTTTTTGCGATTCGGCACTGCGTCGCTTTAACTGACAATTGCGCAGTCGTGCGATGTTGTTTTGCGTCCTTTTTTTCCCACAAATAGAGCTTTCTTTTGGTGGTATTTGATCAGCGCTGCGTCATTTCTGATCGCTGCTATAAACAAAAGAAGAGCGACAATTTTGCAAAAAAACCCAAATTTCTTACTTAAAATACAAATCCAAAAAAAATACAAAAAAACATTTTTTTTCATCAGTTTTGGCCGATTTATATTCTTCCTCATATTTTTGCTAAAAAAAAAAAAAAATCGCAATCAGCGTTTATGGATTGGTTTGCGCAAAAGTGGCCGCGTTTACGGACAATGAGAATTCATTTCTGGGGTTTTTATTATTATTTTTTTTTTTTACTAGTAATGGCAGCGATCTGCGATTTTTAGCGGTACTGCGATATTTCAGCAGACATGTCGGACCATTTTGTCACTTTTTTGGGACCATTGGCATTTAAACAGCGATCAGTGCTATAAAAATGCACTGATTACTGTGTAAATGCCATTGGCAGTGAAGGGGTTAACCTGCAAGGGGCGCTCTAAGGGTTAACTGTGTTCCCTGGGCGTGTTCTAACTGTGTGTGGGCTGCCCTAGCAGGGGAAGGGAAGTGATCACAGCTTCCATGTAGAGGAAGGCTGTGATCACAGCCCTTCCCCCTCTCACAGAACGGAGGTCCGTGTTTACTTACACGGACCTCCGTTCTTTCACTCCTAGGGGGGGGGCCATCGCGGGTAGCCGGCGGAGATCGAGTCCGCCGCACCCGCTCCCTGGCCCCCCCGGACACAGTGAGTGTGCGAGCGTGCCTCCGGCGGCGCGTGCGCGCTCACTGTGCGCAATCTCGCAGCAGCCATCGTATGACGCCGGTTTGCGTTGTCGAGCCACTTTGTCGCCGTCAACCTGCGGTTGACGGTCAGCAAGTGGTTAAACAAAGTAAGCTCACACACGCTTTTTATATTAAATATGTTTAAAATCATAGTGAAATGTCCTCTATCACACCTTCCTTATTTCTTAATTTAGTACATTAGTATGCTATGTGTCACCAACAGTGTCAACTGGATCATTTTACAACCTGGCCACAAAAATAAATGCCCCTAATTATGAAATTAGGCCATTTTCAGGGTGGATAAAATCCTGGATGAGTGTTGCCATTAAACCAAAAACCATCTCTGAATGTCCTCTATCCCTCCTGATAATTTCTGTACAATTGCTGGTCTGTACACGAGGCAGACACTCCCAACAGGCACCTTCAACTGCCTAAATAACTCCATAACCTCGTACTAGTGTAATCCACAATTAGATGAGACATTCGCACATCCTTCCCTGACAACAAGCAAACATGAATTTCCCCACATGAAAGATACAACCAGAAAAACAAGATGGATAAAGCGTGGCATAAGAGCTTTGTAGTCCATGGCAGCCTGATTCAAGAGCCTGAACAGCTACGGACTTCAGCAAACCATTGACACAAGATACACTATATTACCAAAAGTATTGGGACACCTGCCTTTACATGCACATGAACTTTAATGGCATCCCAGTTTTAGTCCGTAGGGTTCAGTATTGAGTTGGCCCATCCTTTGCAGCTATAACAGCTTCAACTCTTCTGGGAAGGCTGTCCACAAGGTTTAGGAGTGTCTATGGGAATGCTTGACCATTCTTCCAGAAGTGCATTTGCGAGGTCAGGCACTGATGTTGGCAGAGAAGGCCTGGCTTGCAGTCTCCGCTCTAATTCATCCCAAAGGTGCTCTAGCGGGTTGAGGTCAGGACTCCTGTGCAGGCTGTACTTTTGGAGAATATACAGGAGTATACTGTAAATGTTTATTCTGCACTCCTGTGACCCGTTTGCCAGCGGCTGACATCACAGAGTCCAGGTCCATATGGTTGGGATCTACCACAGCAAGCCACTGTGAGCCTGAGTCAGCCACTCCCGCCCTCTCCACAGCCTAGCGCTCCAGTGAGTGCTGGAGGGGCACAGCAGAGAGCCGGTGACTGACAGACACTGTTCTCTGCAGCCTGAAGACCGAGAGCTGAGCGATCACAGGTGTTTGATCGCCCAGTTCTTGATCTTACAGCCGGTGGAGGGGATATTTTTAAAAGTATTTTCATACTTACTTGCTCTGTGCAATGGTTTTGCACGGAGCAGCCCCGATCCTACTTTTTTGGGGTCACCGGTCAGCATTCCTGGCCCCCCCCTCCTCAAGTACCCCCCCAATGGTTCCCACTGCTGCCTCGAGCTCCAGTGAGTTGGCAGAGCAGAGAGATACACTGCTCCCTGGTACAGTGCTGAATCAAGAGCTGACTCAGGTAAGTACAAGCGAAAGCTGGGGGAGCTGCACACAGGTTTTTAAGCTTAATATTGAATTGTATTTGTACTGTCTGCCCTCATGTTGTAAAGCGCTGCACAAACTGTCGGCACTATATAGATTCTGTATAATAATAATGCAGAAAATTCAGTTAAAACCCTTCTACCTTTAGAACCACTTTAAAACTTTGTAGTAGACTCAAATCGGTTTCAGCTCAGTTATGTCAATGTTCAGGGTGAATCTGAATCATAGTAACTTTTTCACCATTAATCAGCTTATGCACTTGCAGTGTTTTAACGCGGAAAGTTGCAGGGTCTGCATCCCTTTGGGAATAACTCACCAAAAATTACATTTTGTAGAGGATGCCTAAAATCTGACTTGTATCTTTGGGGAGACTTCTGGGAATATCAGTGAGCCAATCACACAAGCAGGAAATTTCTAGGGATGTTCCAAACAGCAACAGTGAACAGAATGCCCCCATGTTGCCATATTACACTGAACTTTAGATTTGAAAGGTAATTTTTATAACATTCAATTACAATATGGCTTGTAGAGCAAATGTATATGCTATATAAATTTTATTTGCTATTTTTTTCCCCCCCACGAAAGGGGGGCTACCCTGTATGTTTATCCCAGACAGGAAAAATTATGCCCAATGCTGCCATCAAAAAGGACTGACCCCATTGCTCATATACACTCACCGGCCACTTGGGTACACCTGTGCAATTGCTTGGTAACAAATGGCTAATCAGCCAATCACATGGCAGCAACTCAATGCATTCAGACATCTAGATGCGGTGAAGAGGATTTAAGTGACTTTGAATGAGGCATGGTTGTTGGTGCCGGACAGGCTGGTCTGAGTATTTCAAAAACTGCTGATCTACTGGGATCTACTGGCACTTGTCACATAGAAACAAGGAAATGTCGGGTTGAGATTGTGGGGGGGGGGGTTGGTCATCTAGG
>BLSH010005871.1:1040017-1050856 GCA_018402905.1 Glandirana rugosa | reverse complement strand
TGAATAACCGACGGTCAGCAAACGAACACCTTATTTTTTTTTTAGAGACCTGAAGATTCTACAAAACCGCGAGAAAAACAGAGACATGTTGACGCCTCTAAACTAACCTCATCGTATACCAACGTACTAACGACGACTACTCAGCCCTACGTCATTACTCCATATTTACGATACTACAGTCACGTTTTGTATCTTTACTGAAAAATCATTAAATAAAGAGTGTCACGAATGTAAAATAGATACACTTCTTTAAGTCACACTTTTGTAGAGGAACGAAAACCACATTACTCTATAATAAACCTCCTGGTGCACAGATTAACGTATTTACGGTTTTGGTTCTGAAGGCAGGTACAGAATTTCTCACAATTTGTTGTCATGGTGGTCCTCCAAATAATATCTCATTACACCAAAAGCAAGGAGATGTTTTCACACTGAATTTCTTCACATAGATAAAATGTAAGCACTGTGAGAAATAAATTACTAAAAAGTCATTTCTATGTTTTGCACTGACATCATAGCATTTATACCTCATTACTGCATCCCGACTCATCAGCAGCAATCATGCAACCATATGCTACTCCAATCAAATCTCCGCAGTTGTACAGAGACAAAAAGAGCGCCAAAACATCTTAGAAGTCCAGAGATTTTTTTTTTATTCCACAAGCAAACGACTGGCAGCCAATAAGTTCTGGAGGCCAACAACTCCCTCTTCATCGGGGCTTGGGGTTCTTTCACACATACAGACCGTTCAGGTCTGCCTGTCAGTTTATCAGCCGGACCTGAACGGACGCTCCTTGCACCTCTATGGAGCCACGGATGTCAGCGCTGAGATGTCCACTGACATCCGATCCGCTAAATCCAGACGGATAGAAACCCTATTTTCCATCCGAAAAAACAGAAGATTTTTTTTAATCTTAATACATACAATGCATTAAGATAAAGAAACCTTCTGCCTTTAGGCTGGGTTCACACTAGTCCGATTCTCGGACTGACATTAGGAGCACAAGTCGCATTAAGTCACAAAAACAATGATTTCCTATGAGAGCCGTCTTAACTGGTCCAAATTGTGTTTTACAAAGTTGGACCGACTTTGAAAAAGGTTCCCGTACTACTTTTGTCCGACTTTGATCCTACTTTAGCCCACTGAAAAGCATTAAAGTCGCATCAAAGTCTGATCATTGTCTCAACTGATCCGACTTTGGCATGCGACTTGTGCTCTGTGAATCTTGAAGGGGAACTCCAAATGTAAAAAAAAAAAAAAAAAAAAAAAAACACGGTATGGGGTCCCCCTCCAAGAGCATACCAGGCCCTTCGGTCTAGTTTGGGTTTTAAGGGGAACCCCCAACGCCAAAAAAAAAAAAAAGAAGGCGTAGGGCCCCCAAAATCCATACCAGGCCCTTATCCGAGCATGCAGCCTGGCAGGCCCGGAAAGGGGGTGGGGACGAGCGAGCGCCCCCCTCCTGGACCATACGAGGCCACATGCCTTCAACATGGGGAGTATGGGTGCTTTGGGGCAGGGGGGGCTCTGTGCCCCCTACCCCAAAGCACCTTGTCCCTATGTTGATGAGGACAAGGACCTCTTCCCGACAACCCTTGCTGGTGGTTGTCGGGGTCTGAGGGTGGGGGGGGGGGGGTTTATCGGAATCTGGAAGCTCCCTTTAACAAGGGGGCCCCCAGATCCCGGCCCCCCACCCTATGTGAATGAGTATGGGGGAAATTGTACCCCTACCCATTCACCTGAAAAAAAAAGTGTAAGAAAAAACAAAAAAAAAAACTACACAGGCTTTTAAAATATTTCATTAAATCAGCTCCGGCATCTTCTCTTTCTTCTATCTTCTGCTATTTTGCCAGTCTTTTCCACTGTCCTCTTTCCTCCATTCTTCCTCTCTTCTTCCCATGTTGACACAACGCGATCTCCCACACGAATGCCGGCTCTGCTGTGTCTTATATTGGCATGAGGCAGAGCCACCCGCGGACGTCATCCAGAGACCCCGCCCCTTATGACATCACAGCCCATCCCCCAATGTGATGTCATAAGGGGACAGGGCCTCCACATGACGTCAGTGGGTTGCACCGCTCCATGCCAATATAAGTCACAGCACACAGCAGAGCCGACATTCATGCGGGAGATCGCGTTGTGTCAACATGGGAAGAAGAGAGGGAGAACAGAGGGAAGAGGACAGCGGAGAAGACCGGCAAAAGGGCGGAAGATAGAAGACCCCTCAGAAGAAAGAAGACCCCACAAAAGAGCAGAAGAAAGAGGAAGTCGGAGAGGGAGAAGCCGCCGGAGCGGATTTAATAAAATATTTTAAAAGCCTGTGTAGTGTGTTTTTTTTACACTTTTTTTTCAGGTGAATGGGTAGGGGTACAATGTACCCCATACTCATTCCCATAGGGTGGAAGGCCAGGATCTGGGGGCCATCTTGTTAAAGGGGGCTTCCAGATTCCGATAAGCCCCCCCCACCTGCAGACCCCAACAACCAACGGCAAGGGTTGTCGGGAAGAGGCCCTTGTCCTCATCAACATGGGGACAAGGTGCTTTGGGGTGGGGGGGCGCAGAGCCCCCTCCAGCCCCAAAGCATCCATACTCCCCATGTTGAGGGCATGCGGCCTGGTATGGACGGGGGGGGGGGGGCTTGTTTGTCCCCACCCCCTTTCCTAGAGGCCAGGCTGTGTGCACGGATAAGGGTCTGGTATGGATTTTGGGGGGGACCCTACAACGTTTTTTTCGGAGTTGGGGGTTCCCCTTAAAACCCATACCAGACTGATGGGCCTGATATGCTCTTGGAGGGGGGCCCAATGCATTTTTTTTTTTAATTGGTGTGGAGTTCCCCTTCCAGAACCCCAGAGCACAAGGTGCCTGGTATTGTCTGGATTAAAGTCGGATCCCTGTTCACAGAAAATAGGACCGACTTTGACCCTTTGTAGGACCCCCAATGTGATGTCATAAGGGGGAAGGGCCTCCACATGACGTCAGTGGGTTGCACCGCTCCATGCCAACATAAGTCACAGCACACAGCAGAGCCGACATTCATGCGGGAGATCGCGTTGTGTCAACATGGGAAGAAGAGAGGGAGAACAGAGGGAAGAGGACAGCGGAGAAGACCGGCAAAAGGGCAGAAGATAGAAGACCCCTCAGAAGAAAGAAGACCCCACAAAAGAGCAGAAGAAAGAGGAAGCCGGAGAGGGAGAAGACGCCGGAGCGGATTTAATAAAATATTTTAAAAGCCTGTGTAGTGTGTTTTTTTTACACTTTTTTTTTCAGGTGAATGGGTAGGGGTACAATGTACCCCATACTCATTCACATAGGGTGGAAGGCCAGGATCTGGGGGCCATCTTGTTAAAGGGGGCTTCCAGATTCCGATAAGCCCCCCCCACCTGCAGACCCCGACAACCACCGGCAAGGGTTGTCGGGAAGAGGCCCTTGTCCTCATCAACATGGGGACAAGGTGCCTTGGGGTGGGGGGGGGGGCGCAGAGCCCCCCCCCTGCCCCAAAGCACCCATACTCCCCATGTTGAGGGCATGCGGCCTGGTATGGACGGGGGGGGGGCTTGTTTGTCCCCACCCCCTTTCCTAGAGGCCAGGCTGTGTGCACGGATAAGGGTCTGGTATGGATTTTGGGGGGACCCTACAACGTTTTTTTCGGAGTTGGGGGTTCCCCTTAAAACCCATACCAGACTGATGGGCCTGATATGCTCTTGGAGGGGGGCCCAATGCATTTTTTTTTTAATTGGTGTGGAGTTCCCCTTCAAGAACCCCAGAGCACAAGGTGCCTGGTATTGTCTGGATTAAAGTCGGATCCCTGTTCACAGAAAATAGGACCGACTTTGACCCTTTGTAGGACCGTAAATCGCACAGAAAAGTAGGATCAAAGTCGGACCCCTTTAAATGTCGGATAGTGTGAACCCAGCCTTACAAACCCTTTAAAGTGGTATTAAACCCATTTATTATTATTAATGCAACACTCCAGTTCTTAGATGTGGTGGCTGCATTTGTTTTCTTTTTTTTTATTATTCATTTTTTCCTGGAGGTCCAGTCAGTAAGTCTGCTATTTTTCAACTCAATAATGGCAGTTACATTGTTGAGACAAACCATTTACCACTGACAGGAGTGCTTACAATGGTCAGCTTTAATTAAGAATCAAAATACTTTATTAATCTTAAAGTGAAATTATTCAGTTATGTAAAAACCTTTACTCCAAAAGCCAAAAAAATAAAATAAATGGTTGCTGTAACAGTTTAAAAAGTGTCCAGCTTAATCGTTTGTCAAGTCCATCTAAATCTGCTACTACATCTAACACACAGGGGCGCTCAACCCGTGGCCTCATGCTCTGGGATGGTGGGTCAGCAATCCCAGATCACTGGTTGCTGAACCGCCATCCCAGAGCATCAGAGCGCAGGGAGCCAGAGCCGGTAGCGGAGGAAGCAGAAGATGCATAAGCCGATGCTTCCTCTGTAGTGCCGGCTCCTGTGCCAGCCAGAGTGGTACCAAGTGCACTTCTCCCGGGACCTTTCTAGCAGCCTGGGAGAGAAAAATGTCCGTTTCTTAATCACTTCAAAACCAGGCACTTTCACCCCTTCCTGCCCAGGCCAATTTTCAGCGCTGTCACAATTTGAATGAAAACACTGTACCCAAACTAAACTTTTTCCATTTTTTCCCCACAAATTGAACTTTCTTTTGATGGTATTTGATCACCACTGGGTTTTTTATTTTTTTGCTAAATAAAAAAAACACCAAAAATTTTTAAATAAAAAAAGTTTTTCTTCGTTTCTGTTATAAAATTTAGTAGACAAGCAAGTTTTCTCCTTCACTGACGGGCACTGATAAGGCAGCACTGATGAGGTGTCACTGATGATGAGGCACTAATATGTAGCACTAATGGGCACTGATAGGTGGCACTAATATACAGCACTGATAGGTGGCACTGATATGCAGCACTGATTGGCATCCCTTGTGGGCATCCCTGATGGGTCTGCACTGATAATCAATACGCTGATAAGTATATCAGCGCAGACACACCCCCTGTCAGGAGAACCGCTGATTGGCTCTCCTCTACTCGTGCCTTGTCAGCGCGAATATAGGAAAATCCGATAAAATGCTCTTCCTGGTTACCATGCGATCAGCTGTGATTGGACACAGCTGATCCACATGGCAAAGAGCATACATCATAGGCTCTTTACTGGGACTGGAGATGCGATATGTCAGAGCGACACACCGCACTACCGATGGCCGCGATGGGCGCCCTTGAGGGCATGTGCAAGCGGCTTATCCTGCTGGATGCCCAGTCAGGATAACAGAGCCACTCTGCGGCCATTATTCTGCATATGGGGGATGGAAAGTGATTAAACACATAGGTTTTGCAATGGGCATATTAGCACTTTTAAAAAAGGGTCATTAGGCTGCTTCCACGCTGATCCACAGGTGCAGTGCATCTGTGGCTTTCCTGTATGCTAGCTTCAGAAAGTGCACCACAGAAAGTGCACCACACCTGCAAGTTATAATAGAAGTCTATGGTAAAGTGCAGCTAACCCGCAAGTGCACTTCGCTTCACTTCACTTCAGTGTGAAAGCAGCCTTAGGCCTGATTCAAACCAGAAATGTAAATCAGTCCATGATGTCCTGAGCCCCCCTATAAGGCCTGATTCACACCTATGCATTTTTAGTGCTTTTTGCATTTTGCAGATTTGCAATGCAGTCCATTTATCATGGTTTCCTATGGAACACGTTCTGTAGTGCAAATCTGCAAAATGCAGGTGTGAATCAGGCCTTATTAGGGGGCTCAGGACAGTATGGACGGATTTCAATTTGTGGTTTTATGGGGCGGATATTTTTTAACCCCCCCAAACACTGGTGTAACGCTAGGGGTCACAATGACAGCCCCGCCCCATGCGGCTTCCCTGTCACAATCTGTTTGAGCCTCACTTCATACTAGATGCGGTGCAAATTCGCGTCGGATTCTGCACCACATCAAAATGACAATCCGTTGCGAACCGATTGCGGAGTGTATGTTATGTTAAGGACACCCTGCAATCGGTTTTGCAGAATCAGATCGCATTGGCGTGAACTCCCTTGTGATCCAATTCTGGTGCGGACAAAAAGAAAAGGGTCCTGCGCAAGTTTGGTGCAAATGTTGTGCGATTTGAGCCATACAAAGCCTTGGCTCAAATGGCACCCCAGAAACACTGCATGCAATTCACACAGGAATATTCTGCGATTCCTGTGCATGCAGTATCCTGCACCACATGAGTGTGAACCCGGGCTTACACTTGGACGGGGGGGGGGTGGCATATACAGGAACTGATCCTCTCCCTTTTCCTCCTGCAGCTGCTGAAAGCCGACTTCTCTTCTACCTCCTGCTGGCAATCAGCGGCTGTAGGTGGAAAATGTTTATTGGGCTATTGAAAATAAAAAATTCAAAATTCTGTACCATTGAATTGTATTGAGGCCCTCTCTCTTCAAGCAAGTTAAAATGGACAGTGACTTGCATCACCATAGTAGTGGCAAAATATCAAATCAAAGCCATCTGTCAAATGAAATAATTACTGCCGGACTCGTAAAACTAGGCCTGAAGTCCACTCTGCACTCCTCTGGCCCGTTTTCAGCAGACAGCGGGCTGAAGCCCACTGTTGCTGACATCACAGAGCCAGTCCAGGCTTGGTAAAAGTTTCTGACAAAGTTGGGATCCGCCCACATGCATGGCCCCTCCACAGCCCAGCGGTCCAGTGAGTGAGGGGGGGGGGGGCGGTTGGGGTTGAGGGCAGAGCAGAGAGTGGTCCCAGTCACCAGCTCTCTGCTCACAAAGCTCTGAGAACCGAGCGATTAGCAATCTTTGATCGCTCAGTTCTCAGTAAAGCTGGCGGGGGGCCGATACTGCATCCACCTAGGTAAGTTTGAAAGGAAAAGCCAAACTTATTTTAATTGAAGCCCCCAAAGCCACACAGGAGCCTTTGCTCCGACAGGTGACAGCCGACCTGGATTTTGCTTTTAAGACATGGCAGGTCAGACTCAGAGGACCTAGGGGACTTCACCACTGTATAAAATCTCTGCAGAAAAAATTGCAGCAAATACCATCAATTTGATCTCTCCCAGAGTCTCACTCATCCAGACAACATTTCTAGGAATTTAAATAACAGGGCACGGTTTCGGTAATTTGCCCCCACACCCAGCATCGGCAGCAGTTACCTTTACTTTACCGTATATTTGAAACAGAAATTAACATTTGGAAATATCTGACATTCTTCTCACCAAGGACAGACCACAAGAATGCATGCTGAACCTTCCTCTTCCTCTCCCCTTCCATTCAATGGCATCATTTATTATGACTGGGAAGCGGAGGGGCAAAGCAGGAGACAGAAAGCAGCACTCACATAGGTAAGAGTCCTTGTAGATGTGTGTGCATGTGGCAGTCAGCCAAATGGGCTATTCTTTTATATACACATACCACACTTACAGCAGCCCAAGCCATTGCTGTAAACATTGTACAGTTAAATATGCTAACAAGGCTTAGGGAAGAAGAAAAATATTAAACAGGATTTAAAGACTAGGATACAAGAAGGGTGTAGGTATAATGTACAGTCATTTCTAAGTGCATATACTTTATTCAGAGTGTATGAAAAATAAAAACAAAATAAAAAAAACTGACCAGCTTTCTTTAGACCAGTGGTCTTTAATCTGCCACCCATGGGCCAAATGCGTCCCTTTGCTTGCCTTTAACCGACCCTTGAGACACTATTTCATTCATTGACACAAACTATGGGGCACAAATCCTTCAAATGACACCAGCGATGGGACACCGTTCCTACCAATGATGGGGCACAGTTCCTACAAATGACGCCAACGATGGGGCACATTTCCTACAAATGACAGCAACGATGGGGCACAGTTCCTACCAATGCCACCAAAGATGGTGCACAGTTCCTACCAATGTCACCAACAATGACAGCAATGATTAGGTGCCGTTCCTACCAATGACAGCAACGATGGGGCACAGTTCCCTCCAATGGCCGCAACAATGGGGCACAGTTCCAACCAAGGATGGTGCCCAATGATACCAATGATGGGGCAGAAATTCCTGCCAATGAGACCAATGATGGGGCACAATTCCTACCAATGACACCAACAGTGGGGCACAGTCCCTGCCAATGACTCCAGTGATAGGGCACAACTATTCCCAATAACACAAACAATGGGGCACAATTCCTCTCACTAACACCAAAGATGAGGCATTTTTACTCCCACTGACGCCGGGTCATTTTCTACTCCCGATGGCCACAGTCTGAAGGACAGTAACTGGCCCTTTATTTAATTTAAAAAATTCAAAATTTGGAGACCCCTGCTTTAGACAATCACGCTGACACCATGAATCAAAGCAAACAAGAACTTTAATCCATCCCAGCCATTAATTTGTTCCTCTCCCCTCATATCACTATAGCTGTGGCGATCCAACAATGTTCTTTAGGGATGTGGCACAGAACACCTGGTTCTGCACCGCCATGTTCTTCTGACATCATAAAGTAGCGCAAAAGGTCTCTTCTGTGTTGTGCAATGGCCCCTCGATGTTGTGCATGTGTCGAGTCATCAGGTGTGGCTGCAAAAAACTATGAGGGGACAGCCTGCACCCCCTGATGCCACGGAGCATGTGCTGTGGTGTCTCGTGGCCTCCTGGGTCTGTGATTTAGGTATCCCAGGAGGAGGACAATAAACATTCTCGCTTAGGCGAGAAACCCAGAAGCATGGGGAAGGGGTCCCTGAGAAAAGGTATTTCCCACCCCCACTCCAAAAATATAAAAATACCCAATTCTGTGAGAGGAGGAGGGCAGAAGGTGAATGGTATACAGTTGATGATGGGGATGGGAAGGTCTGCTTTAATATAGGAAAGTATATAAAGATAATTATTTTTACTTGCTTAATCTGTTCCCTCTTTCCACATCCTAATGTTGCGCCCACCATTTTCACCGCCATTTTCTTCCACATTTCCTGGGCCGGCCCACCAGCACCAGATCTCCTACGTGTGCTGTATAACATCAGGCTTGGTTTGTTAGTGTGGTATTATGCTTAGCGCTAGGTTTGTTGTCCGGGGTAAAGTAAGCTTGTAACACCTGAGTCCTGTATCCCATTAGGATCTAGAAGTAGCAGTGTCACTTGGGCAAATAATAGCATATTTTCATATGAGTGTGGTAGTGACTAAAATAGAGCAATGATCACACTGACAGTACAGTCTTCAAAATAATTACTCGACCATTTCCTTCAGCACTAGGAGTAATAATGACAATCAAGCAATCAATGGACAGACCAGTGGCTATTTAGGGCCTACCTGACACACACATCACCGCTTGAGTGATGGACCGTAAGACTGTCACCTAATGCCTAAGGGCACCTTTACTGGTGAATATATCTGCACATGCCTGGAATAGTTCCTAAATGTGGACATTGCTTTACTTTAATGGTGGTTGGATTTTACAGTTGAAAAACTAAACTCACTAACTGCAAACAATGGGCTAGCATTTCACAATGCTGATTTTTACACCACCTCAAACTAAGTGGCACTGAACTCAAAAAGTTAAGAATTTCTATGTTCTAGAGAACACGTGTCAAACACAAGTCCAAATCCGGCCAGCCAGACCATTTCATGTGGCCCTTGCACCTCCTCTGCAGCAGTGGCACCCCCTCTCATCTTTGTCCCCACCTTGCCTCAGCAGTCAGCAGCAGAAAGGTGGTCAGAACTCCTCTGCGCGTCTCCATGCGGCCACGGAGAGGCTCGTCTCTGAACCCATTCACCCCCCCCCCCCCCTTACAAAATGTGAAACCCCCATCTCAACAGTCGGCAGCAGAGAGATCCTGCACCTCTCTGTGCAGCAGCACCCCCTTGTCGCGATCTCCCCTGGTCTCAGTATTTAGCAGACTCCAGCAGCTGACTCTAGCCCTCCTCCAGACCCTGCACTTGCTGCGTCCCAGCTCTGCCCCCAGCTTCTTCCTGGCAGCATCACTAGATAAGGGGGTGCACTGATGTAAGGGTGGGTATGAAGCTCTTTATTTCTGATTGGAGGGGGGGCTTGTGACATCTGATGTAAGGGGGGTGCTCTGGACACCTAGTCTTACAGATACAACTGTCCAGATACAACCATAATGCTGATACGGCCCGCGACGAAATTGAGTTTGACACCCCTGTTCTACAAAATACCTAGAATTGTTAATGGTGTCTAAGTAGTGCTCTGAAATGTTACCCTTTATCTGGAAATCCTCTTGAAATATAGCATTTCAGCAATTTTCCTGTTATGTGAGTGTACCTAGACACACCTGTTCTTCCAGCCTCATAGCTGTATGTCTGCAGTGAGATTGAAGTTATTGCTACCTCTGACTGCTAGTTTTAGGAGTGGAGGATTTGGAGTGAGATGTGGTGATAACACTATGATGATGCTCACTATTGTTCATGCTGGAGGCTCGGACATAAGAAAACCAAGCACAGCCTCTACCAAGATGGCAGCCACCACCCAGAATAAGGCATGGTAAGTCAGTAATGGGGAAAGATCATCTACAGGCAGACCACAGACAATACTGGTGACCAGCCTTTTTGCCCTCTGATGGTCTTTTTTTTTTTGGGTTCAGTTTTTCATAATGCATTGCACTGGGCAGCCATGCCAAAACTCAACCCACTGCATACACAAGGCAATATGCCTTGCGTCCTATGTGTTCAGCTGACACCACTACAATGGTGAAAAGAAAAGTGAAAAAAGTAGGACATGCAATATTTTTTTCACTGCACTCACATTGTATGTGCTAACTCTGGCCACATGAATTAAAAAGAAAGAAAGAAAAAAAAAAAAAAAAAAAAAAAAAAAA
>BLSH010005871.1:1005821-1020573 GCA_018402905.1 Glandirana rugosa | reverse complement strand
GGAAACCTCAAATACATTCAACGTGCCGCAGAGGACCATTGCACACTAAAGTGCAAACTGAATAAAGGGCACTTCCGATTTTTGCAGCCATATTGGACATACTGTATATTTGTTACATTGTTCCCATTCACACAGCAGAATGTAAAATAGAACTAAATTAAAAATGATTTCTCCCCCCCCCCTTTGGGATAGAAGGAGGGACGGGCTACAACCCCCTGGCCGTTTTGTTGGTTTGTCCCACTGGGGAGATTTCCCATCACTTCCTGTCCCATAGCCAGAACAGGAAGTGATAGGAAATCCCTCCAAAGTCAGGGGAGGGGGCCTGGTTGTCTCCAGAACTACTGTCCAGGTTGAATTATTTCCCCTCTTTTCCTATCCTGGTGACAATCCAAAATTTTAAATATCCACTTCGGGACCGCACTTACACTGCAGCAGGCAGCCCTGCTGTGCCAGATCACTCCCATGTACGTGATCTGGCATCTCCGGGTAGGGTCCGCACGCACACTCGCCACCCCCCTGTGCTGCCATTCGCTACAGCACAAGCCAATCAGTTGGTCCCGGCCATTGATATATGGCCAGGGCCTGCTGATCGGCTGAGCGAATGACAGAAGAGAGCGCTGTGTTGGTAAAAAAAAAACAAAAAAAAACACAGGGCTGTCTACAGACCGCGATGTGTCAGTTTGTAAACAGGCACATCACTCCGCAAAAGCAGCACATACTACACACAGTTACCCCTCTGACCGCCTCTAAACGTTAACCCCTTCCCAGCCAGTGTCATTAGTACAGTGACAGTGTATATTACTATCACCAATCACTGTATTGTGTCACTGGTGAAGTCAGTTTCAGGTAGTCAGTTCCCACAGTGTCAGCTTGCCTGCTGAACTATCACAGTCCCACTATAAGTCACTGATAACCACCATTACTAATATACAAAAAATAAAAATCCCAGCATACATACCATAGTTTGTAGATGCTATAACTTTTGAGCAAACGAATATATACTTATTGGGATTTTTTTTTTAACAAAGAAATGTAGCAGAATACATTTTGGCCAGAATTTATGAACGAATTCGATTTTTGCATTTATTTTTATTGGATATGTTTTATAACAAAGTAAAAAATATTGTCTTTTTTTGTGTCTTTTTTCATTTATATGATAAAAAATGCAGAGGTGATCAAATACCACCAAAAGAAAGCTCCATTTGTGTGAATAAAAAGAGGAATTTAAATTTGGGTTCAGTGTCATAAAGGGGGGGGGGTAAAATCTTCCAGAGGGCAAGTGGAAATTCTCTCACTTTCATTCTCGGTGAGAATACTGAACAGAACAAGCAGACAGGGTGAATCACCCCTCCTCAGTAAAAACCTGTCAGGTGTTCTAACCCCTCTCCAAAAGTTTTGCCCCTAGATTTCAAAAAATAAATAACAAATTTTAAATATAAATATATATATATATCATGTGACAACACTGAAGAAATGACACTTTGCTACAACGTAAAGTATTAAGTGTACAGCTTGCTGTCCCCTCAAAATAACTCAACACACGGCCATTAATATCTAAACCGATGGCAACAAAAGTGAGTACACCCAAGTGAAAATGTCCAAATTGGGTAAAATTAGCCATTTTCCCTCCCCAATGCTATGTGACCCGTTAGTGTTACAAGGTCTCAAGTGTGAATGGTGAGCAGGTGTGTTAAATTTGGTGTCTTCGCTCTCACTCTCTCATACTGGTCACTGGAAGTTCAACATGGCACCTCATGGCAAAGAACTTTGAGGATCTGAAAAAAAGAATTGTTGCTCTACATAAAGATGGCCTGGGCCAGGGCTTGACAAATTTGCTTTGAATCTAGGAAAGTTAGGAGCCAGTTTATGTTAGCGTAGTGTGGGTTGTCAGCGCCCCCCCACCCCTCCGGGGTAAGGCAAGTAAATTTGCATCCCCCTAACCCTAACTTACTCACAGCAGAGCAGCCAGTCAATAACTCCAACCTTACACCGTTACATCAGGGTTATAGGCTGGCCACAAAGAGTGACACTGAAAACCTGTTATAGGGGGAAACTACTTATTACGCTTAATGCGGCTTAACGGTGGCAAAAACATGTCTCTACTGCACATTTTCACCACCCAAATGCACATCTAAAAAAAGCCTTAGTGACACTTTAAATAAAATACAAAAAAAGGATGAAATATGTTTTCCAGTGCTGCTGATCCTCTGCTGCCTCTTTTCCGCCACTTCCTGCCTACATGTGTGTTCCCCTCTGGTGGGTTTCCAGTCACCATGAAATACTGGAGCCCAGCTACACATAAAGAGTGGTAATTGTTGATGGTACACAGGGCTTTATCAGAGGACATAGGAAAACATTTAAAGCATATCCAGCTGCCTCATCTCCCCCCCTCCACCTCACAGCACACAGTAGAGCTGCACGATTCTGGCTAAAATGAGAATCGCAATTTTGTTACCTTGAAGATCACAATTCTCTCACGATTCTTGAGGCGTGACATCATCTTTCACATTATACAATAATTGGGCTAACTTGCGTTTGAAAGACCGCTGCGCAAATACCGTGTGACAAAATATTGCAACGACCGCCATTTTATTCTCTAGGGTCTCTGCTAAAATATATATATATATATATATATATATATATATATATACACATACACACACACACACACACATATATATATATATATATATATATATATATATATTTTTTTTTTTTTAGCAGAGACCCTAGAGAATAAAATGTGGAATGTTTGGGGGTTCCAAGTCATTTTCTAGCATAAAACACTAGATTTTTACTTGTAAGCAACAAATGTCAGAAAAGGTTTAGTCTTGAAGTGGTTAAACTTCCCTCATCTACAGAACGGAATATATTCCTTTAATCTAAGGGCTGGTTCACACCTGAAGCTGTGCGACTTGCAGGGTGAATCGAGTCGCTCCGCTTGAAGCGACATCAGCACGGCTTGGAGGAGACTTCTATCATAGAAGTCAATGCAAGTCGCGCTGAGGTCGCCCCAAGAATAGTGCAGGAACTTTTTTTCTAAGTCGGAGCAAAACGACTCGCTCCCATTAGAACAGTTCCATTGCACTGCATTGAGGCAACTTGTCAGGCGACTCAAGTCGCCTAACAAGTCGCATAGGTGTGAACGGCCCTAAAAGAACCAAGAGATACATTGTATCTTTTGTGTTTACACTTATCAGCCTGTTGTGAGAACTTGACAGACTGGATGGACTTTTTTTTTTCTTTAACAGCTGTCAGCTTAGGCAGAGAACGGCTCGGAGATAAGACAGTGAGGGGAGAGAAGTATCGCCCGCCGCTCGCCAGGATGCGATTTCTGGTCACCATGGTGACCTGGTGCCCGGGGTTTGTTGAGGCCTGGCCTAGGCTATAAGAAGAGTGCCAAGACCCTGAAACTGAGCTGCAGCACGGTGGCCAAGACCATACAGCGGTTTAACAGGAGAGGTTCCACTCAGAACAGGCCTTGCCATGGTTGACCAAAGAAGTTGAGTGCACGTGCTCAGCGTCATATCCAGAGGTTGTATTTGGGAAATAGAAATATGAGTGCTGCAGAGGGATGGGGTGGTCAGCCTGTCAGTACCATACACCGCACACTGCATCAAAATTGGTCTGCATGGCTGTCGTCCCAGAAGGAAGCCTCTTCTAAAGATGATGCACAAGAAAGCCTGCAAACAGTTTGCTGAAGACAAGCAGACTAAGGACATGGATTACTGGAACCATGTCCTGTGGTCTGATGAGACCAAGATAAACTTATTTGGTTCAGATGGTGTCAAGCATGTGTGGTGGCAACCAGGTGAGGAGTACAAAGACAAGTGTGTCTTGCCTACAGTTAAGCATGGTCTGGGGCTGCATGAGTGCTGCCGGCACTGGGGAGCTACAGTTCATTGAGGGAACCATGAATGCCAACATGTAGTGTGACATACTGAAGCAGAGCTTCAGGTATTCCAACATGATAACGACTCCAAACACACCTCCAAGACGACCTCTAACTTGCTAAAGAAGCTGAGGGTAAAGGTGATGGACTGGCCAAGCATGTCTCCAGACCTAAACCCTATTGAGCATCTGTGGGGCATCCTCGAATGGAAGGTGGAGTAGTGCAAGGTCTCTAACATCAACCAGTTCAATGATGTAGCCGTGGAATAGGACTCCTGTGGCAACCTGTGAAGCTCTGGTGAACTCCATGCCCAAGAGGGTTAAGGCAGTGCTGGAAAATAATGGTGGCCACACAAAATATTGGCACTTTGGGTCCAATTTGGAGATTTTCTCTTAGGTGTGTACTCACTTTTGTTGCCAGCAGTTTAGACATTAATGGCTGTGTGTTGAGTTATTTTGAGGGGACACCAAATTTACACTGTTATACAAGCTGTACACTCACTACTTTACATTGTAGCAAAGTGTCATTTCTTCAGTGCTGTCACATGAAAAGATAGAATAAAATATTTACAAAAATGTGAGGGGTGTACTCACTTTTGTGAGATACTGTATATAGGCTTCTCCATTTTATATTAAAGCAGAACTTCACTGCTGTATCCATCTCCCAGCCCCCCCTTCCATCCCTCTTGCATGACGCCATCTTGAAAGTTGTGCATGTGCGCAGATGCGCCGCCAATCAATACAGTGCCCATATGCCAGAACTGGCAGTGCTTTGCATATCCCCAGAACCCTAACCCCACATGCGCGCAGATGCACTGATGGTCTCTAGCAGGTATTTGGGACCTGTCTGAGACTAGAGGTGAATTTGTGCATGCGCAGGATGTTTTCTGCACACCTTGCTGACATTTCTAGTATATAGGGCATTTTATTTGTCAGCACCCTCTGTGTGCATGTGCAGGAGAACGCAGCACATCAGCAGATGTACAGTGCACTGCCTCTTGGGATATCTGTGACTTAGCAGCGGGGCCCAGTCCAGGTCAAAAAGCAGGAAGTGATGCTCTGCAGCACAAAAACAAACAAAGCTACACATTTGCATACAATTTTTCACATTTTTGTAAGTGGGAGAAGACCTGAAAGAAAAAAATGCTAATGAGTTATTAATTTTCACCTTTTCAGAAAAAATGTAAAAGGTGAATGAACAGCCTCCACCCTCCCCACAGTCCCCGCTAGACTTACCTCCAGCTATGCAGAGCTGCCAGTGCCCACGCAGCCGATCCAGGTGGTCCGCTGAATGAAATCCTCGCTCTTCTCTGTGCAGCGCTTCTGGGATGGACCATAGCAATTTACTGTGTAGGAGCTCAGCTGACCATTAAGAACTGCTCTGGTCCGTCCTGGGAGCGCTGCACAGAGAGGGAGGAGGAGGGGACCGGCTACGCGGCCACTGACAGCTCTGCATCCCCAGAGGTAAGTACAGTGGGGACCTAGGGTGGAGGGGAGGGTGTACTGTGTTAGTTCACTTTTACATTTTGTTCTGAAAAGGGGTAACAAACATTTTATGTTCCACTTTAAAGCGGTATTAAACCCAAAAGCAAACATTGCAACTCACCAATTCTTAGATGTGATGGCTGCATTTGTTTTCTTTCTAGGCTCTCATATTTTCATCTGGTGATCCAGCCAGTAGGTCTAATCCTTCACAAGCACAAGCGCTCTAGCAGAATGTATCAGTTTACATGGATGAGACAAATCACTTAAAGTAGAACTATAGGATAGAGTAGGGAAGGGTTATATCCCGTCAGATTATTTTTTTGCCATTTGTGTCCCATTGGGGAGATTTCCCTAAATTTCCTGTTCCATAGCCAAACCGGAAGAGAGAGAAAATCCCTGCAAACTAAGGGAATTCCTTGGGGTCCCCGGGTCAACAGAAAGTGTCCCTATTGGAAGATTTCCCCTCTATTACTTTTCCGGGGACAACCCAAAATTGGGGATTTACTTTTACTTTCACCTTCAATGATAATGGCAAACAGGACAAATAGAGAGGGGGAATCTCCCTAATGGGGACACAGACAGCAATACAAACTGACATGTTCTAATCCCCCCTCTACACATTACACAACTAAAAAAAAAAAAAAAAACGTATGCCTTTAGTTACACTTTAAACACTGAAAGGGGAGCTTACAATGATCAGCTTTTATTTATGTAAAAGGCTTATCCCAAAAGGAAAGAAATGGTTTTCTGTAACCGATTATAAAAAGTGAGCTGGAATTTGGCTTCAATTTGTTAGTGTATCCTAAGCCGCTAGTACATCCAACGTGACTCCCCTCACCCCAGACTGACAATGCTGCTGTGCCTCCTGTGCTAACAGCTCCAGAGTTGTGTCTCACTAATACAGGAGATGTGTTACAGGCCACATAACCAGGTGAAAAAAAAAAGTCAAAGGCTAAAAACTGATGCAGCCACCACATTGTAATGATTGGTAAGTTGCAATATATGACGACATCTCTGGTTTGGCTTGTGGCGTGCCAATAGATTATTTATCACTTTAAGGAAGGACATCTCAGTGTGTCCCCAGTCTGTGTGGGGACAGAACACTGAGATTGTTCAGAAATGCTTGCAATCAGCCATGACAACTTCTCCTAAGAAACCTCTAAAAAGGTAAATTTTTTTTTGAATGAGAACACACATAACATACTGTAGAGGTGTGGTTTTCTCAAATTTGGCTGTAAAAGCGGATCTTCACCTGAGCACCAGAAACCATAGACACCATTTCATTCATTTGCAACCCGCCCACCGTACATTTGCAATAAACTGCATAAAGTTGACTGCGGCAGGGCGGCCACTCTCTGCCAGATAACGCACCTAGTACATGATCTGACGCTACCGGTCTGGGGCAGGGCAGTCTGCCTACAGTGGGGAAAATAATTATTTGATTTTGTAAGTTTGCCCACTTACAACAAAATGAAGGGTCTATCATTTTTATCACAGGTGTATTTTAAATGATAGAGACAGAATATCATCTAAAACTGCAGAAAAAAAAACAGATAAAACAAATGCTATAAATTAAGTTGCAGTTCAGTGAGTAAAATAAGTATTTAATCCCCAAGCAAAACACGACTTGGTACTTGGTGGAGAAACCCTTGTTGGGAAGCACAGAGGTCAGACTTTTCTTGTAGTTGGTGACCAGATTTGCACAAATCTCAGGAGAGATTCTATGACTATTTTCCTTACCTGAGCCCAATCCGATCCAGCGATGTGCACGAGCACAGCGGCTCCTGCCGCTGGTCTCTCTCCTCATTGGACAGATTGATAGCAGTGGGAGTGATTGGTTCCTGCTGCTGTCAATCAAATCCAGTGGCACAGGAGCTGGGTCAGAGTCCTGTGCTCTATGTCAATGGACGCACGCAGCGGTACTTGGGAGTGAGCCCACATGGGTGCCCCCAGGGAAAGCAGCTTACCGTGCGGGTGCACGATGAAGAGGAGGGGCCTGGAGTGCCGGCGGGGGAATCCCAGAAGAGGAGGCATAGGGCTGCTCTGTGCAAAACCACTGCACAGAGCAGGTAAGTACAGGCATGTTTGTTGTTTTTATTCAACCACTTGCCGAAAGCAAAGTGGTTAGATATCGCAAACCGCCGTCTGACGGCGGCTGCGAGAGATTGCGGAATGTGACTGTGTGTGCGCCAGAGGCGCGCTGTGTTCCGGGGGGAGCCGGGGAGCGGGTGGGGCAGACTCGATTTCCGCCAGTTACTGGCGATCGCTCCCCCGGAGTGACAGAACGGAGGTCTGTGTATGTAAACACACGAATCTCCATTCTGACAGGGGGAAGGAATGTGATCGCAGGTTTCCTGTATATGGGAGCTGCGATCACTCTCCTCCCCCACTCAGCCCAGCCCCCCACACAGTTAGTATCACACACAGGGAACACAGTTAACTCTTAGAGCGTCCCTGCAGGTTAACCCCTTCCCTGCCAATGGCATTTACACAGTAATCAGTGCATTTTCATAGCACTGATCGCTGTATGCATTTCAATGGTCTCCAAAAAGTGTCAAAATGGTCCGACATGTCCGCCGCAATATTGCAGTCCCGCTAAAATTAACAAACCACCAACATTACTAGTAAAAAAATAAATAACTAGAGACCCCATAAATTAATTTCCATCATTTGTAAGAGCGGCATCTTTTGCGCGGACCAGTCAATATGCCCGGATTTCGATTTTTTTTTTACCGAAAATACAATAGGAAGAATACAAAAATCGGCCAAAACCGATGGAAATTTGTTTTATTTTGTTGTTTTTTTGTATTTTAGCAAAAGGTAAGAAATATAGTTTTTTTTTTTCTTTTCAAAATTTCAGCTATTTTTTTTGTTTATAGCGGTGATCAGAAATGACGCAGAGGTGACCAAATACCACCAAAAGAAAGCTCTATTTGTTTGGGTACAGCGTCGCACGACTGTGCAATTGTCAGTTAAAGCGACGCAGTGCCGATTCACACACCTTAAACATTTTATAAATAATCAATGATGATTGGTAGAGTGAAGTTCCTCTTTAAGCCAATGCTCCATAAGCTAGAAGCCTGGCTGTCAGCCAAAGCAGACAATGTGGGATAAGCTTTAACGCTTTCACGGCCCGAGGTTTACCTATTAATCAGGAAACTGTGAAAATATAACAGGTCAGCAAGATAACGATAACTTGCTTATCAGTGGCCACGGGACACGCATTAAAAAAGAAAAAAAAAATGGCGCTTCTCGTTTCAAGGCCGGGTCTGTATCTTTCTATCAGATTTCGGGGATGGGAACAGTAGCAGGCTTGAAGCTGCAGATTTCATGATAAATAAATGATAACCAACGGAAAGTTCTGCATGCACAGCCTGACCACCACCCCCCTGCCCGCGCACACTTCCAGAGACTGGTAGAAAATCTCCCCCTGCTCCATGTCATCCTTATTAGCAGAACATCGATAGGAGCCAGGATTACCGCACTGACAGCTGCAATTGCATGGATCAGAGCTACACAGACTCAGTGCTATTTCCTCCCATTTTTTCCTCATTCCCTCAGCCTAGACCCGGCCAATGAACACATGACCACTAAGCTTTGTGGTTTTTTGGACAGAGTTGGCACAGTGCCAGGCATCCTGCATGTGCAGAATTCCTACAGTTCTAGTCAGATTACTAGGAGGAGGATGGTGTGAACGGACGAGCAGCAGAGTTATCTGCTGCCTTCAGTCGCCTTAGCAAAATGTTGGCTTTTTAAAAATGTTACAATTAGACATGCGAGATTCATTTCATTACCAATCTAAAATTCGGATGAAATTTTCGTTATTCAGATGTATCCGAATCTCTAAATCACAATAGTAATGAACTTCAACAAATCCGAAATAAACTATAAACGACAAATTCATTTGTACTCATTTGTTTAATTCGGATGACATGACGCGAACATTTGGACCTTTTCTTAACAGCTTGCCAACAACCCAAGTATACAGTATCTCACAAAAGTTAGTACACCCCTAATATTTTTGTAAATATTTTATTCTATCTTTTCATGTGACCACACTGAAGAAATTACACTTTGCTACAATGTAAAGTAGTGAGTGTACAGCTTGTATAACAGTGTAAATTTGCTGTCCCCTCAAAATAACTCAACACACAGCCATTAATGTCTAAACCACTGGCAACAAAAGTGAAAAATGTCCAAATTGGGCCCAATTAGCCATTTTCCCTCCCCGATGTCACGTGACTCATTAGTGTTACAAGGTCTCAGGTGTGAATGTGGAGCAGGTGTGTTAAATATTTGGAGTTATTGCTCTCATTCTCTCATACTGGTCACTGGAAGTTCAACATGGCACCTCATGGCAAAGAACTCTCTGAGGATCTGAAAAAAGAATTGTTGCTCTACATAAAGATGGCCTAGGCTATAAGAAGATTGCCAAGACCCTGAAACTGAGCTGAAGCATGGTGGCCAAGACCATACAGCGGTTTAACAGGACAGGTTCCACTCAGAACAGGCCTCACCATGGTCGACCAAAGAAGCTGACTGCACATGCTCAGCGTCATATCCAGAGGTTGTCTTTGGGAAATAGATGTATGAGTGCTGCCAGCATTGCTGCAGAGGTTGAAGGGGTGGGGGGTCAGTGCACATGAGTGAGATACTGAATGTACTGTGGGGCAGCGGCTCCTCTGTGTTAAATCACATACAGGTACGCAATTTCGCACTTCCGGGTCTGCGGCGTGCACCGTCGGCGACCCACTCCTGCTGCTTGGACACAGTAAGAGCCAATCAGCAGGTCCAGCGAACCCGATGTCCATCGGGACCCGCCAATCATACCCAACAGAGGCAGTCTGCCTATGTAAACAGGGCAGATTGTCGCTCTGTGACAAGGGAAGACAGAGATCCTGTGTTTTTTCTAAGCAGGAACACAGATATCTGTCTTCCCACGGTACAAGCATCTCCCCCACACAGTTAGTAAGCACTCCCTAGAGACACATTTAACCCTTTGATCGCTCCTGATGTTAACCCCTTCCCTGCCAGTGTCATTAGTAAAGTAACAGTGCACGTTTCATGGATCACTGTATTAGTGTCACTGGTCCCCAAAAAAAAAGGGTCAGAAGTGTCCGATTTGTCCGCCACAATGTCGCAGTCCCGCTATAAGTTGCTGATCGCCGCCTTACTATTAAATAATAAAGATTCCATAAAAAATATCCCATAGTTTGTAGATGCTATAACGTTTGCGCAAACCAATCAAATATACGTTTATTGGGATTTTTTTTACCAAAAACATGTAGCAGAATACATATTGGCCAAAATTTATGAAGAAATTAGATTTTTTACATTTTTTATTGGGAATGTTATAGCAGAAAGTAAAAAAAATATTGTTTTTTTCAAAATTGTCAGGCCTTTTTTTTTTTATAGCACAACAAATAAAAACCTGCAGAGGTGATCAAATATCACCAAAATAAAGCTCTATTTGTGAGGGGAAAAAAAAAAAAAGACATAAAAATGTTATTTGGGTACAGCGTCGTGCGACCATACAATGGTCAGTTAAAGGTACGCAATCACAAAAAAAGGCCTGGTCATGAAGGGGGTGTAAACCTTCTGGAGTTGAAGTGGTTAACTGCTTGCCAACTGTCTAATATGGCAGCAGAGCGGCCTCCCTACACTGGATCACTTCCCTAGTACTTGATCCGTGTGTTCAGACAGGGGGCACGCACGTGCGCCAGCTGGCTGGCCCAGATGTGCTGTGATTCCTCACAGCACATGCCGATCACCAGATCCTGACCAATGATTTAACCAAAACGGAAAAAATCTCCTGCGCTGTGCAATGGGCCTGGGTAGGAATAGTTATGCTTCTGTTCAGTGATACTGTATGGGCAATGCACGCCCCGCTGCCTCAGTCAACTTGAGTTTTCCTACCTGTCACACACACACGGCGCGGAAGCATTGCGTCTACCATCGGTCCATTTGCGGTGTCAGCAGAGGTGTTGAGCACAGTGAGGCTCTGGTCTGATCGGCTCGGAGATTCACTGAACACTGCTCTGTGAATGTAAACAACACAGAGCTGTGTTCAGTGACAGGTGATCTCGCTGCATTTTGAGAATGAAAGCAACTAGATCCCCGGTAAAAGCAGCACACAGTGCACACAAACACGGGTTAGGAACACCGTTAACTAGAGATGCACCAAAAATTTAGACCGTGGAAAATTATCAGGTGAAAATTGAGTTGTCGGCATTTAGGTGAGAAAAAAAAAAAGCGTTAACGGCGCCAAAAAAACAAAACAAAAAAAACCCATACAAGTTTGCAATGATTTTGCTACAATTTTTCCGCAAAACGTAAAGTTATTGATGCGTTCTTGCTGCGTTTTCAATGCAATTCAATTTTAATGGGGAGGTGTGCAGCAAGTAACATGTTTAACCCCACAGCGGAAGCTCAACAGACCAGTGTGAAGACATACATAGAATTTAAAGGGATGCATTTTTCTTGAGCTGTTCTTGCGCTAAATGTGCCGATAATGGTCGACAAATTCATATTCATTTAACCACTTCCGGACCGCCCGCCGTCGTTCTATGTCTGTACTTTGATGTTGAATCCAGTTGTTATGGCATATCCACTTTAGGATAAAAGTCATCTCTGTGGGCGGATTCGCCACGAGATCACTTTTACCAGCGACGGAAAAGGTGCCACCCCCCCTCCACGGCTTTTCGGTTGTCTCCGCCACTTACCGGATCCGTCAGTAGCGGCGGAGACGATCGGATCCTTTCCCCTGAGAGGCTGGAAGTCGAGTGAGGAAAAGATGGCCCCCACTCGGCTCCATACCATTGGATGACGGAAGTGACGTCAACACGTCATTTTCACCCAATGGTCTTAGAGGGGAATTTTTTGTTATTGCATTTTAGTGTAAATTTGCAATCTGAGGTCTTTTTGACCCCATATCTCACATTAAGAGGTCCTGTCATGCTTTTTTCCTATTACAAGGGATGTTTACATTCCTTGTAATAGGAATAAATGTGACCTAAAAAAACAAACTTAAATGGGCAGTGTAAAAATAAAAAGTAATATAAATAAAAAAATAAATTTAAAGCCCTCCGTTCCGCTGAGCTTGCGCGCAGAAGCGGACGCATATTTAAGTCCCGCCCACATATGAAAACGGTGTTCAAACCACACATGTGAGGTATCGTCACGCTCGTTAGAGCGAGAGCAATAATTCTAGCACTAGACCTCCTCTGTAACTCAAAACTGGTAAGAAATTTTTAAATGTCGCCGATGGAGATTTTTAAGTGCCAAAGTTTGTCGCCATTCCACAAGCAGGCGCAATTTTGAAGCATGACATGTTGGTTATTAATTTACTCGGGCTTTTATTGTCTCTCAAAATTAACGGCCTTTTTTCGTTTGTATAATAAAAAACCCAGAGGTGATCAAATACCACCAAAAGAAAATGTGTGAATAAAATGACAGAGGCTTCATTTGGGTACAACGTCGCAGGACTGTGCAATTGCCAGTTAAAGTCGCACAGTGCTGCATAGCAAAAGATGGCCTGGTCATAAAGGGGGTAAAATCTTCTGGAGCTGAAATGGTTAATGTTTGAAGCATCCAAATTCATTCGGATCCATTTTTTCATTAGATGTATAGGCATTTACAGGCGGTCAGCCACCAAGCTGACATTTCCGCCCTATACCCACGTAACTTCTGGAACTTGCTACATCTCCTCCAGCCCTGTGAGCACCGCAGGACGGGGGACACTATGACCGCGCAGATTTTGGATTTGACATACAAGACATTTACTTTTAACATGCGAGTTGTTATAACATTTTTTAACCGCTTCCCGGCCACCTACTGCAGTCATACTGCGGCAAGGTAGCTGGATAGTGCTAATCACCATAGGTGTACGTCAGCCCGTGCATGTGAATGCAGGAGCGCGCCCGGTGGACTCGATTTCCGCTGGCGACCTGCGATCGCAGTATACAGAGGCAGAAGGGGAATCTGCCCATGTAAACAACACGGATCCCCGTTCCGACAGGGAAGTACACAGAGATCTTCTGTTCCCAGTGATCGGGAAGAGTGATCTCTGTCATGTCTCAGGCAGCCCACCACCCCCCCCCCACAGTTAGAACACAACCAGGGAACACAGTTAACCCCTTGATCACCCCTTCCCTGCCAGTGTAATTTATACTTCGATCAATGAATTATTGTAGCACTGATCAATGCAATAATGTCACTGGTCCCCAAAAAGTGTAATTTGGGGTCAGATTTGTCCATCGCAATGTCGCAGTCCTGCTAAAAAAAAATAAAAATAATAAATATCGCAGATTGCCGCCATTACCAGTAAAAACAATAAAAAATAAAAGTCCCTAAATCTATCCCATAGTTTGTAGATGTGATAACTTTTGCGCAAACCAATCAATATATGTCTTTTGCAATTTTTTCACCAAAAATATGTAGAGTATATATCGGCCTAAACTGATGAATACATTTACTTTTTCATAATTTTTTTGGATATTTATTATAGCAGAAGGTAAAAAAAAATAGTTTTTACAAAATTGTCACTCTTTTTTTGTTTATAGCGCAGAAAATAAAAACCACAGAGGTGATCAAATACCACCAAAAGAATGCTCTATTTGTGGGGAAAAAAGGAGACAAGAATATTCCACACATCAGTGAAGCCACCGTGGTGGCTGCCTCATCCCTTGAGTTGTGAAACAAACAAAGAAAAACCCCCTGAATGGGACTTTAATAGGCAGCAATGCACCACAAAAGAAGCAATTTGAATCAAATGTCGTATTTATTAAAAGTATTTTAGTCACTCTGAAATTGAGGGACACATATTATGTATAAAAGGTATATAAATCTCTATACACGGATCAAGTACATATAGTTCATCACAGGGTTAACTGTGGATGTGTGGATACATAGCTTAGATGATGACATAGACAACCCGTTGTCCAAGGATGGAAAGGGATGATGTTCAATGTCCCAGTACCCAACGTTTAACGTTTCGGGTCTAAATAAGGCCCTTCATCAGGGGAGATGCCAACGGAGTCAACCATCTGCTGTGAGACGTTTGAATGCACGGTTTGATCCGTTTCAGCAGCATGTATCCATTTTCGGACACCTTTCCATGAATGGGAATTTATTGGTGTCTCAAGGGTATATCTAAAAAATGTATGTTGTTGCTCGGAGCGGGCGGGCCCCTATGGGCCTGGAGAGAAGGTTTGGTAGAGAAGAGCCCAAATAGATGGCCCTGCTTGTATCATGGGAAACTTATTGCATTATATATCAGGTAGGTATCCTCGAGAGCTTATTTGATGTTTATGAATTAGGATTTTTTGGTTTAAAATTTTATGCATTTTCATTCGACCGGGGGGGGGGGGGGGGGGGA
>BLSH010005871.1:994617-1004762 GCA_018402905.1 Glandirana rugosa | reverse complement strand
TGTCTAAGAGGGTGGACTCGACACCTAGAAACGGCGAGGAGGTCTCAATGGTACCCGGACGAGGAGACTAATTATAAGAGGAACGGGCCGGCCAGTCAAATCCACCTGCCGGTACAGAACCTCCCAAACGTCAACACGGTATGAGAAAGAAAGATAAAAGCCTACTACCTAACTTGTCTCGAGATACTCTACAAGTTTCGAACCCTATAAAAACAAAATATTGGATTGGGACGAAAGTTGAAGAGGTGTTGAAATAGGGACTGGACGGACCTGAAACCAATTGCCTTCAGAAGTCACCTAATTAGTAAATAGAGTCCTCCTGTGTGTAATTTAATCTCAGTATAAATACAGCTGTTCTGTGAAGCCCTCAGAGGTTTGTTAGGGAACCTTGGTGAACAAACAGCATCATGAAGGCCAAGGAACACACCAGGCAGGTCAGGGATAAAGTTGTGGAGAAGTTGAAAGCAGGGTTAGGTTATAAAACAAAAATATCCCAAGCTTTGAACATCTCATAGAGCTCTGTTCAATCCATCATCCGAAAATAGAAAGAAAGAGTATGGCACAACTGCAAACCCTCCAAGACATGGCCGTCCACCTAAACTGACCGGCCGGGCAAGGAGAATATTAATCAGAGGAGCAGGCCCATGGTAACTCTGGAGGAGCGGCAAAGATCCACAGCTCAGGTGGGAGAATCTGTCCACAGGACAACTATTAGTCGTGCACTCCACAAATCTGCCCTTTATGGAAGAGTGGCAAGAAGAAAGCCATTGTTGAAAGAAAGACATAAGAAGTCCTGTTTGCAGTTTGCGAGAAGCCATGTGGGGGGCACAGCAAACATGTGGAAGAAGGTGCTTTGGTCAGATGAGACCAAAATTTAACTTTTGAGCCTAAAAGCTAAATGATGTGGAGGAAAACTAACACTGCACATCACCCTGAACACACCATCCCCACCGTGAAACATGGTGGTGGCAGCATCATGTTGTGGGTATGCTTTTCTTCAGCAGGGACAGGGAAGCTGGTCAGAGTTGATGGGAAGATGGATGGAGCCAAATACAGGGCAATCTTAGAAGAAAACCTGTTAGAGTCTGCAAAAGACTTGAGACTGGGGCAGAGGTTCACCTTCCAGCAGGACAACGACCCTAAACATACAGCCAGAGCTACAATGGAATGGTTTCGATCAAAGCATATTCATGTGTTAGAATGGCCCAGTCAAAGTCCAGACCTAAATCCAATTGAGAATCTGTGGCAAGACTTGAAAATTGTTGATCACAGACGCTCTCCATCCAATCTGACAGAGCTTGGGGTATTTTGCAAAGAAGAATGGGCAAAAATGTCACTCTCTAGATGTGCAAAGCTGGCAGAGACTTCCCCAAAAAGACTTGCAGCTGTAATTGCAGGGAAAGGCGGTTCTACAAAGTATTGAATCAGGGGGGCGCCATACAAATGCCCCCCACACTTCTCACACATTTATAAAACATTTTGAAAACAATTTAACATTTTCCTTCCACTTCACAATTATGTGCCACTTTGTGTTGGTCTATCACATAAAATCCCAATAAAATATAATTACATTTTTGGTTGTAACATGACAAAATGTGGAACATTTCTAGGGGTATGAATAATTTTTCAAGGCACTGTAGAAAGCAATGGGGGCAGGGGCACTTTAATTTTTCTTTTTAGAATTATTTTACTTTTATTTTTACATGGTTGCTTTACATTTTTTGTATCACTTTTGCTGTCACAAGGAATGTAAGGGCCGGTTCACACAGGGGCGACTTGCGCTCCAACTTGAGTCGCCCCAATTTGCTTGATATTTGAAATCCCATTGAAATGAATGGGAGCCGTCTTAATGTACGTTACTGAAGTCGCTCCGACTTCAGAAAAGGTTCCTGTACTACTTCAAGGCGACTTCTATCCCACTTGTGCCCATAGAATTAAATAGAAGTCGCCTCCAAGTCAGATCCCCCATCTATATTGAAGCGACTTTACAGTTTTTTTTTTTTAAAAGAATTTTTGAAGGCCACCCCCCTCCCTCCCTTTTCTGATAGGCCACAGGCAAAGTCTCCTGGCATGTAGTCGCACTGCAAGTCGCCTAGCTAAGCCTGCCTAAAGTCGCATGGCCCTTGTGTGAACGGGCACTAAGGCATGCGACAGGTACTCTGGAGAGATATGGGGTCTATAACATTAAGGGATGGGAAACATTACAATTGCTTTTACAAGACCGCCGACCACCGGCTCTACCAAACGGTACCGGGATGATGCCCGCAGATTCAGGCGTTGTCCTGGTATAACCACCAGAAGTCCAGCCATGTACAGATACGTCGCTGATCGTTAAGTGCACCTATAAGATACAATGTCGTTTACAGGCATTTGCAATGCGATTTTAGGAGTGTTTGTGGTGCATCTTTGGAATCATTTCTTCAATTATTTCAAATTGACTTTCTTCACCAAGTTGCGTTTGTCCACGTTAATGCGCATTTTGTGCCCTAAATGCACCGAGGTCACAAAGGGGTTAATTAAAGTGGTAGTAAAGTCTGCTTTGTGATTGTTATATAATAATATGTATACATAAGGCTTACCTGTAGGTAAAATTATTATCTCCTAAACTTGCACCGTTTAGGAGATGTTCACCCTGCATGCAGGCAGTGACATCACTGGCGCATGCGGTATGAAAGTCCGGCATACCTTGCTGCCCCTTCAGAGCTTTGTGCCGGGAACTGAAGGTGCGGGAGTGACGTCATCGCAGCTTCAGCCACTCACAGTGCCTGAGCCCATGAACCCGGAAGAAAGGCCGGGGAAGATGTCAGCTTTCTCAGCGGTGACAGTGCGCCGCTGGAGGGCTTTGTTCTAAGTTAAGTATTTCATAATGTGCTAGGAGGGTGGATTTGATTTAAATCACTAGTAAAAAGGCTTGATTTAAATCAGAATTTTTAGGCCTCATACACACAGACGTTTTTTGACGCCGGCGTTTTCTGGCGTTTTTTTTGCAGCGCTCCATGTTAGTCAATGACCCCATAAAAACGCCGACGTTTTTGAGCTGTAGATGGCGTCGGCGTTAGTGAGCTGAAACTAGAACCAACGGGCAGCGCGTTCCGAGGATGTAACGTTTTGGCATTTTTTGACGCCGCAAAACGCTCACTAACGCCGTACCGGCATTAACTGACGTTTTTTGACGCCAACGTTTTTAGGTTAAAAAATAGCAGAGGGATGATTTTTTTTTTTAAAAAAACGCCTATTGACGCCGACACTCACTAACGCCGATGCAGAACACCGAAAAACAACAATTTTTTTTCTTTGACGTCGGGCCCGACGTTTTGTTTATTTTTTAAGAAACGTCCGTGTGTATGAGGCCTTAAAGAGCAACTGTCATCTCCATCCCTCAGCGGCTCCTCCTCTGACTCACTGCTGACTCACCGACAGTCCCATTCACTTTAATGGGACGGCTGGTGATGCGGCACAACAAGGTGAGGGACGTGATGGCAGCGGGTGAGTGGATGCCGGCTAACAGGCGCTGCCATAATGGATCTGAAATGACAGGTGCTCTTTAAATGTGAGGACTTATTCTTGCTGGTAGTTAGAATCTTTAATATTTGTAACAAAATGAAGGTTTCCTATTTAGAATAATAAGCTGTCAGGTTAGTAATACAGCGATATCAGAACTGATTCAATCATACAGTTTGTAGTGTACATAGATTTTCAAAACAATTGGATAAAGGAATATTCCTGAACTGTTTTTTATCTCATGGTTACTGTGACATTGTGTGAATGCACCAATGCAAGTTATCTCAGCTTGCAGAGCTTGGATTCATTGAATGAGTTTACCCAAAAATGTAAATATTGTAGAATATACAGCTTCATGCTACATAACTAAGCTCCATTTCATGCTGAATAAACTAAATTATTAATGTATCTTAAATATAAAACTTTAGATAGATTTTTGCTCCAAAAGCATTTTATTGAAATAAATTTCATAAAATTCAAAATTCGATATGAAATAAAAACAAATATAATTTATTTGATTTAAAAAAAAAATCATTGATTTTTATCCGTCCTGTGTGCCAAGATGCAATTTTCTTACGGGTGTTTTTTTTTTCTTAACTCTGCCACGGTTTACTTCTTCTATACCTGGAGGGGAATTACAAGTCCACATGCAGGCAGATCACAGCCCTTCCACCGCAATCCCTCCTGCCACTGTACGTCTCTGCATGCGCATGTGAACGCGTCTGCAGGACTTTCTTCTTTTATTTCAATTTACTTTCCTTACTAAGTTGCGTTTACGCATGTTTGCCGGTGTTGCTGCCCATTTGCAGGACGTTCTGGTGCAGGAAAATTCAGCACTGAAATACATTTCCCTTGCCTCTGCATTCGCACCGCATTTATGTTGCATTTAAAAAGGCACCCAACTGTCTTTGTTGTAAATGTGTCCTAAAAGGTCACAAAGGGGTTAATTAACTCTTCCATACCTGGAGGGGAATGACGAGCCCCCATGCAGGCGGATCGCAGCCCTTCCACCACAATCCCTCCCGTCACTGTACGTCTCTGCGTGCGCATTTTCAGTGCGTTTACATGCGTTTTTTCGGCCCTTTTTTAAATGTATTTTCCATTTATGTCAATATATTTTCTTTACTAAGTTGCATTTACGTACGATTGCACGCATTTCGGTGTGGGAAAAATGCGGCATTGGAGTACATTTTTCTTGGAAAGGAATTAAATGCCCCCCTGCAATCGGATGGCAGCCCTTCCACCACAATCCCTCCCGTCACTGTACGTCTCTGTGTGCGCATCAGAACGCATTTTCAGTGCGTTTACATGCGTTTTCAGTGCTTTTTTTAATGTATTTTCCATTTATTTCAATGTATTTTATTTACCAAGTTGCGTTTACGCACGTTTACAGGGCATTCTGGTGCAGAAAAATACAGCATTGGAATACATTTTGCTTGGAGAGGAATGACAATCCCGCCATGCAGGCGGATCGCAGCCCTTCCACCCCCAACCCCTCCTGTCACTGTACATCTCTTTGCTTGCATCTGAATGCATTTCTCAGTGCGTTTACAGGAATTTCTTCATTTAAGTTTACTTTCTCTACCAAGTTGTATTTACGAACGTTCGCAGGACATTCTGGTGCGGAAAAATACAGCATTGAAATACATTTTTCTTGGAAAGGAATGACAATCCCCCCCATGCAGGCGGATCGCAGCCCTTCCACCCCCCACCTCTCCTGTCACTGTACGTCTCAGCATTTGCGTCTGAACGCATTCGCAGTGCGTTTACATGCATTTTCAGGACTTTGTTCATTTTCTCTCTTTACTATGCATAAATAAATAAATAATAATAATAATAATTGAAAAAATGCACCTGACTGCCTCTGATGTGAATGAGCCCCAAAGGTGTTGAGGTCACAAAGGGGTTAATTAACTCTTCCATCCCTGGAGGGGACTGACAATTCCATATGCAATCGGATCGCAGCCCTTCCACCCCAAACCCTTCGGTCACGGTACCCCTCAGCGTGCGCGTTTCCATGCATCCGCGGGGCGTTTGCGTGAATCCGCGGGGCGTTTGCGTGCGTTTTCAGGACTTTTTCCATTTGTTTCAATGTTCTCCCTTCACCAAAGCTGCGATTACGCACGTTTGCACACATTTGCAGGCAAAAACAGGGCACTGGAATACATTTTTCTGGTCTATGCGATGGAAAAAGAAAAGGCACCTGCCAGCCTCTGGGGGTAAATGAGCCCTAGGAGTGCTGAGGTCACACAGGGGGGGTAATGAATTCTTCCATCCCTGGAATTACAGAGGAGAATAATGAGGGGAGAATCCATCCCCTGATATAAGGAGGTCAGTGGTGGGCAGACAGAGGTCAGGTCCCCCCCTCTTCCTCCTCTCTGGCAGGGGAAGGGTTAACCCCCCCAGCCATGTCCCCTTCCTCTGGGTGACCCCAGCCCTCCTCCCCTCCCCCCACACAGCCGCTTCTCCTCACCTCCTGCTTATCCAGCAACAAGTGTGTCCGGGGAGATAACATTCCAGGTCATGGCTCCTCTCTCCCCCGGCTCTCCTCTCCTCTCTCGGACGCACAATGGACGCTCCGCTCTTCTCTCGCTACAAATCTATCAACTTTCCGCTCTCCTCACTCTCCGGGCAGCAGAAAGACTCTCCGCGCATGCGCAGTCCCGAGAGGTGCCGCCCCGCCCAGGCACAGCGCCGCGCCGTGATTGGCTGGCAGAGCTGTCCGTCTCCTCCTCCTCCTCGCTGTGCAGGGAGAAGAGTGGAAAGGAGAGAAGTTGTAGAAGCGATCGGGGCTGAGATTGTCCGATGGATGCAGCGATCCGGGGATCTCATCAAAGCGGCACTGTGATGTCATCAACCTGGCACTGTGATGTCATCACACTTCAATAAAAAAATCACACAACTTAACTCTTTCATGCCTAACACTATTTCTGACGTTTGTTGCTCACAAGTTAAAATCCGTGTTTTTTTTGCTAGAAAATTACTTGGAACCCCCAAACATTATATAATTACATTATTTTTTTTTTGCATTATTATTATTTTTTATCAGAGACCCCAGAGAATAAAATGGCGATCTTTGCAAATTTTTGTACGTCACGCCGCATTTGCGCAGCGGTCGGTCAATCGCAATTTTTTTTTGGGGGGGGGGAGACACTTTCATGAATTAAAAAAAAAAAAACAGTAGAGTTAGCTCAATTTTTTTTCTGTAAAATGTGAAAGATGATGGTGCGCCGAGTAAATAGATACCTAGCATGTCAACGCTTTGAAACTGCGCACACGCATGGAATGGCGGCAAACTACTTAAACATTTTCATAGGTGACGCTTTAAAAAGAAGTAACGGTTACCAGGTTGGTGTAACAGAGGAGGTCGCCCTCGTTCTCTGCCTCACACCACTCTGCCAAACACGATGATTACAGCCACACTGGCTTTTTATGGCGGTTTTTCCACACAACTGCTATACAAAATTGATGGAATATGGAGGTCACTCACATGTTCCCATTCCCCCTCCTCTGCTCGGTCGCCGGGTGGGTGCTGTTCAGCCTCGCCCCTTCGGTTCCTGGACTGAACATTCCCCGCTACCGCCCGCTATTGGCGGTCTACCCTTGGAATCAATTGACTCAGGTATATCCTGCATCCACTCCTGATGAAGCGAGCAGAGCCCGTGAAACGCGTTGAGAATACACATGCACTGATTGTCTACTTGTTGTTGTGCCCATACTATTATCTTTACACATAGGAACCTTTGGCTGTTAACACTTTACCATGTCATTGCCAGCATATTGGATGTCCATGTCTGTTTATGTGCTGATTTACCTACAATAAATTTGCTTGGTACCTTATGCTCACCTCATTTAAAGTCCCATGGGCCAAAATCCTTGCTTTTGTTTTTGTTAGAATTATTGCTCTCACTCTGACGATCTTGGCGATATCTCACATGTGTGATTTGAACACCGTTTATACTTGCGGGCGCAACTTACGTATGCGTTTTCTTTGCTGCGGGACTGGGGCGCTTTTAAAAAATAATTAGTTTTTTTTTTATTTATTTTATTTTATTTATTTATTTATTTTTTAACATTGTCCCTTTAAAAAAAAAAAATTGTCCGTTTGCAGTAATCAATCCGCTGATCCCCGCTGAGCAGACGGGTGACAGATCTGTCAGAGTCCCGGCTCTGCTCTATGGAGATTGGATGAAAACCGATCCGCCTATCCGTTTTCATGCGATCCACCCCAATCCGAATATACAGACGGATGGAAAATAGGGTTTCCATCCATCTGGATCCGGAGAGCGGCAGATGCCAGTGGACATGTCGCCGCTAACATCCGCCACTCCATAGGGCTGCATGGAGCGTCTGTTCAGGTCCACCTGAAAAACTCACAGGCGGACCTGAACGGAAAGCCCATGTGAAAGGGGCCTAATAGGCAGTGACAGGTACTCTTTATGGAGGGATCAGGGGTCTAAAAGACCCCAAATCCCTCCTCTGCACTTAAAAGTATTCAGATCACCAAAACAAGTGATTTTGAACACTGTCATTTTTTCTAAATCTGCGCCATTGGCATTGGGATTTTACATCGGAGACCCGATCAGAGCCAAATTCGGCTTTGTTCAGTTCTCAGCCTAGCCGGCGGACACACCGGCTGGTGGCTCGGGCCTCCCGGTGGGAACTTCTGGGGGACCTCACCGCAGCCAGGTCTCCCAGAAGTAGAGATACCCGTTCTCCACTCCCCCCCCCCCAAAAAGTGCCAAATGTGGCATCGGAGGGGGGGGCAGACAAGCAGAGCTTCCACTTTTGGTGGAGCTCTGCTTTAATGATCCGTGGTGTGCCGGCAAATATCCCCATTGTGGCTTTCTGATCTGGTCTAGAGCTCTCTCCAGAAATGTGTGCGATTGGAATATGGAGTATTAATTATGACATGTGGACAGGGACTTGTAGACGAGGTGGGGACGCGAAGGTGTGCTGTGGATGGGGACGCGGGGGCGAGATGTGGACATGGACACAGAGGCCAGGTGGGGACGTGGGGGCAAGGTGGGGATGTGGAGGCGAGGTGTGGACGGGGACGTGGAGGCGAGGTGGGGACGCGGGGGCGAGGTGCAGACGGGGGCGAGGTGTGGACGGAGACGTGTGAGCGAGGTATGGATGAGGACACAGAGACAAAGTGTGGACAGGGAAGTGTAGGCGAGGTGGGGGCGTAAAAGTGTGCTGTGGATGGGGACACAGAAATGAGATGTGGACGGGGACGTGGAGGCGAGGTGTTAACTGGGGCAAGGAGGCGAGGTGTGGACGGGGACACGGAGGCGAGGTGTTAACTGGGGCAAGGAGGCGAGGTGTGGACGGGGACACGGAGGCGAGGTATGGACGGGGACACAGAGGAAAGTTGTGGACGGGGATGCGGAGGGGAAGCATGGACCGGGATGTGGGGGGAAGGTGTGAACGGGAACGCGGAAAGGAGGTGTGGACGGGGATGCAGAGGGAAGGTGTGGACGGGGACACGGAGGCAAGGTATGAACAAGGACGCGGAGGGAAGGTATGGACGGAGATGCGGAGGCGAGGTGTGAACCGGGGCATGGAGGAGAGGTGTGGATGGGGACGCGTAGGGAGGGTGTGCACGAAGATGCAGAGGTGAGGTGTGAAAGGGGATGCAGAGGGAAGGTGTGGACAGGGACACGGAGGGAAGGTGTGGACGGGTATGCGGAGGTGAGGTGTGAACCGGGGCATGGAGGCGAGGTGTGGATAGGGCCAAAGAGAGACAGGGCAAGGTGTGAACGAGGACACGGAGGTAAGGTGTCGATTCAGAGGCGAGGTGGGGATGTGGGGGCAAGGTGAGGATGAGGACGCGGGGGTGAGGTGTGGACGGAGATGCGGTGGTGAGGTGTGGACGAAGATGCGGGGGTGAGGTGTGGACGGAGATGCGGGGGTGAGGTGTAGACGGGGACACAGGGGCGAGGTGGGGATATGGAGGCGAGGTGGGAACGGGCATGTGTAGGCGAGGTTTGGATGGGGACGTGGAGACAGGCTGTAAACAGGGATACAGGGGCGAGGTGTGGATGGGCATGCGGGGGCGAGGTGTGGACAGGGAGGAGAGGTGTGGGTGGGGACGCGGAGGCGAGGTGTGGACGGAAATACGGGGGCGAGGTGTGGACAGGAATGCAGGGGCGAGGTGTGGACAGGTACATGGGGGCGAGGTGTGGACAGGGATACAAGGGCGAGGTGTGGATAGGGACGCGAAGGCAAGGTGTGAACTGGGATGCGGAGGCAAGGTGTGGATGGGGATGCGGAGGGAGGGTGTGCACGGGGATGCGGAGGCGAAGTGTGAACGGGGACACGGAGGCAAGGTGTGGACGAGGGTAAGGTGTGGACGGGGATGCAGAGACAAGGTGTGAACGGGGACGCGGAGGTGGGAATGCAGGGGCAAGGAGTGGACGGGGACGCGGAGGCAAGATGTGAACGAGGATGCAGAGCCAAGGCGTAGATGGGGTAAGGTGTGAACGGGGACACAGAGGCAAGGTGTGGACGCAGAGGTGAGGTGGGGACGCGGGGGCAAGTGTGGATAAGGACGCGGGGTGAGGTGTGGACGGGGATGCACGGGCGAGGTGAAGACACGGAGGAGAGGTGTGAACGGGGATGTGGAGGGCACGTAGGGGCAG
>BLSH010005871.1:939562-993008 GCA_018402905.1 Glandirana rugosa | reverse complement strand
TTGTAGTGGATATTGAGGGGGGGGGGTGAGGTAAGACTGCATTACATAAGAAATACACCTCTCAATAGACAATGGAGTTGGTTTACTAAAGACTGCACACTTTGCAAGGGAGTTTTCTCTTAAGCCAGGTACACACTAAGGGCTCATTGCTTTGCTTTGGCTTCAAAGCACATTAAAGCCCCTACTGCTTCAACAAGCTTTTATGATGTGTTTTTGAGGTTTCGGTGGTGCTTCGATGAGGCTCTTTTGAAGCTTTGCTGAAGCTTGGCTGATGCCCTGTGTGTTTGTTGATATCTCACACCTGCAGCTAAAGCTGAATTAAAGCCTCTGAAAAGCCGCAGGTGCTTCAAGCGAGCTTCAAACAAGCTTTGTCATAGACTTTGAAACATGGCTAAAGCTACATGGGGTATCACTTTTGATGCAAAGCTGAAGTGAAACAAAGCCAACGCAAGGCGTAAACAGGACTGTAAGGTAACCATTTTATTTAGTGACAGGAGCTTTGACTGGCGTTAACAGAGCTTTAAAAATGTGTGTCTGACGCCCTGTTTTGAAGCAAAGTGTAAACGAGCCCTAACAGTTTTTTTTGTTCAACCCAGCAGGCTAAATGAAAAAAAACTGGAGAGTTTGGGTGTAGAGTTGAGCAGACACCTGGATGTTCGGGTTCAGTACCGAACTTGACCCCGGACCCCGAACCCCATTGAAGTCAATGGGGACCCAAACTTTTCGGCACAAAAATGGCTGTAAAAAAGTCCTGGAAAGTGCTAGAGGACTGCAAAAGGAAGTAAAATGGGGGTAAGAGTAGGACAAGTGCCCTACAAAAAAATGGGGATAGGAAAATAACTTAAAATCAAATAAAAAAAATAAAAATGGGAAGGGGGCGGTGGATGTGGAGTAGGATCCTAGAGGTTGACTAGGCCGTGACTGTGGCAGTGTAGGTGGAAGTGGCGGTGGTCGAGGAGGAGGAGGAGGTAGCCAACACTGTTTTTTGTTTGTTTGTTTTTTTTTTCTAATTGGGGTAGCCCCCAAAATATTGAGGCATATTAAAAAAAAACAAGTATACCAATGGCTGTGTGAAGCCGGTCTAAATGTCTATTCTGCACAAGGTACAGACAAGTCTTGTGGGATCCATGCCTGGTTCATTTTAATAAACGTTACCTTGTCCACGTTGGCTGTGGACAGGCGGCTGCGCTTGTCTGTGATAACGCCCCCTGCCGCGCTAAACACGCGTTCAGACAATACACTGGCTGCAGGGCAGGCCAGCACCTCCTAGGCATAAACGGCAAGCTCAGACCATGTGCCCAATTTGGAGACCCAGAAATTGAATGTCGCAGACCCATCAGTCAGTACGTGTAGGCGTGTGCACACATACTGTTCCACCATGTTGCTGAAATACTGCCTCCTGCTAAGACGTTGTCTATCAGCTGGTGGTGCTGTTTGTTGTGGCGGGCTGCTGACAAAGCTTTGCCACATTTCGGCCATGCTAACCCTGCCTTCTGAAGTGCTGGCGGTGCCACAGCTGCATTGGAGGCCTCTTCCTATTCCTCCTCTGCCTTCGCCTTGTGCTTCCACTGAGCCCCCGGTGTCATTTGGGAATGCCCTCAGCAGCGCGTCTACCAGTGTGTGCTTGTAGTAGTGCATCTTCCTCTCACGCTCCAGTGAGGGAATTAAGGACGGCACATTGTCCTTGTAACGGGGATCCAGCAGGGTGGCCACCAGGTAATCGGCACAAGTTACAATGTGGGCAACTCAGCTGTCGTTATGCAGGCACTGCAGCATGTAGTCGCTCATGTGTGCCAGGCTGTCCAGAGGCAAAGACAAGCTGTCCTCTGTGGGAGGTGTTGTACCATCTGTGTCCTCCGTATCCCCCCAGCCACGCTCCAGTGATGCCCACGAGCTGCGTTGGGTGCTACCCTGCTGCGGTTCTTCCTCATCATCTTCCTCGTCCTCCTCATCCTCCAGAATTGTGCCCTGGCTTGAATATTTTTTACCTGGCCTATGCTGGTGCAGGAACCCACCCTCCGAGCCACTTGTGAATGACTGGCCTGATAACCGTGGAAATTACCCCTCTTCCTCCTCCTCATCCTCCTGTGCCACATCCTCTTCCATCATGGCCCGAAGTGTTTTTTCAAGGAGACATAGAAGTGGGATAATAACGCTGAGAACAGCGTCATCGGCACTGGCCATGTTGGTGGAGTACTCAAAACACCGCAATACGGTACACAGGTCTCGCATGGAGGCCCACTCGTTGGTGGTGAAGTGTTGCTGTTCCGCAGAGCGACTGACCCGTGCGTGCTGCAGCTGAAACTCCACTATTGCCTGCTGCTGCTCGCACAGAGTCTCCAGCATGTGCAAGGTGGACTTCCACCTTGTGGGCACGTCGCATAGGAGGCGGTGAGCGGGAAGGCCGAAGTTCCGCTGCAGCGCAGACAGGCGAGCAGCAGCAGGGTGAGAACGCCGAAAGTGCGCACAGACGGCCCGCACTTTCTGCAGCAGCTCTGACATATCCGGGTAGTTTTTTAGAAATTTCTGTACCACCAAATTCAGCACATGTGCCAGGCAAGGGATGTGCGTCAAACCAGCTAGGCCCAGAGCCGTTACGAAATTTCGCCCATTGTCGCACACCACCAGGCCGGGCTTGAGGCTCAGTGGCGGTCTGTTGTTCAATGCCCGTCCACAGCTCCTGTGCAGTGTGGGGTTTTTCCCCCAAACATATCAGTTTTAATACAGCCTGCTGTCGTTTCCCCCTGGATGTGCTGAAGTTTGTGGTGAAGGTGTTATGCTGAGCGGGTGAGCAGGTGGTAGAGGAGGAGAAAGCGCAGTAGGAGGAGGAGGCAACAGGAGGCAAAGAGAAATGCCCTGTAATCCTCGGTGGTGGAAGGACATGCGCCAAATGGCTAGCCGCCTCAGGCCCACCCGCCACTACATTTGCCCAGTGTGCAGTTAGCGAGATATAGCGTCCCTGCCCGTGCTTACTGGTCCAGGTATCAGTGGTTATGTAGACTTTGCCACAGATGGCGTTGCGCAGTGCACATTTGATCTTGTCCCCGACTTGTTTGAGCAGGGAAGGGATGGCTCGCCTGGAAAAGTAGTGGCGGCTGAGAACCACATACTGTGGGACAGCCACCGCCATCAGATTATTAAAACTGTCCATGTCCACAAGACGGAATTACAGAATTTCAAAGGCCAGGAATTTTGAAATGCTGGCATTCAGGGCCAGGGATCGCGGGTGGGTAGGGGGGTACTTCCTCTTTCTCTCCAGTGTTTGGGAGATGGAGAGCTGTAAGCTTTCATGGGACCGTGTGGAAATGCTTGGGGACGGTGGCGGACATGGTGGCGTTGCTGTCACATGCTCTGTTTACTGGGTGGCAAGTGACACTGTTACTGTAGAGGTGGAGGAAGAGGCCGAGGCAGCAGCAGAAGAGGAAGCAGGAGGAGGCCGAGACCTTTCTTGGATTTTGAGGTAATTATCCCAATGCAGCTTGTGCCTTGAATGGTCATGCAGGTTGTGCTCAGGTTTAGAACATTTATGCCTCGCTTCAGGCTCTGATTGCACAGCGTGCAAACCACTCGTGTCGTCAGCACATTGTCTGAAGAACTGCCACACGGCGGAACGCCTTTGAGCTGCCTTTGGTGTGCTAGGTCCCTGGGTGCGGTGGGTAGTAGCAGCCGTACTGTTTAGGGGATGTTCGCTCCGCTTTTGCAACCTGCTTCCTCTTTTGCTGTGCTGGTGCCTCTGTGCGACCACCACCTCTTCCTCCAAACTGCACACGTCACTTGCATGACCCTCATTCCATGTGGGGTCTAGGGCCTCATCATCCTCCTCCACATCATCTTCCACCCACCCTTCACCACTGCCCTCCTTGTCAGTCTGCACACTGAGGAAAGCTGCAGCAGTTGGCACCTGTGTTTCGTCATCATCAGAGACGTGCTGCGTTGGTGTTTCCATGTCCTCATCCTGCAACAGAAGTGGTTGGGCATCGGTGCACTCAATGTCTTCCACTTCTGGGGCAGGGCTATGTGGATGGCCCACGGAAAGCACACCAGGAGAGTCATCAAAAAGGATAAGAGACTGTTGCATGACTTGGGGTTTAGATTGCTTGGCTAATTTACAAGGGGCTGAGGTGAAAGACAGATGGCCATGGGGTTCAGGTGCCAACTCTGAGCTTTCAGCAAAGGACCGGGAGGGAGACAATGTGAAGGAACTGGAGGCATTGTCAGCCACCCAATCTACTATCGCCTGTACTTGTTCTGGCCTCACCATTCGTTGAGCGGCATTCGGGCCTACCATATAACGTTGAAGGTTCTGTCGGCTACTCGCACCTGAGGAAGGTGTTTCACTTGTGCGTGTAGCTGGCAAAGATCGACCACGTCCTCTCCTTGCAACAGGAGCTTCACCAACACCACCAACACCAGCAGCACCAGCAGCACCATGACCACGTCCCTTATTTGGCGCTCTCTTCATTCTGCCCGCAAATGTACTATGTAGCACTATTTATTAATACAAAAAATAATGAATAATAAATTCTTCTTTTTTTTTTTTGGAAAACAGCAACGTAGACGCACTTTTTATTTTTGTGCAAGAAATGCACCGCTCACACCAACAGCAGGAACCTCTCCCTATAGAACTAGGAGATGATCATAGATCAATAATCTGTCCCTTACAACACCAGCAGGAACCTCTGCCTATAGAACTAGGAGATGATTATAGAACAATAATCTGTCCCTTACAGGAGCAACAGGAACCTCTCCCTATAGCACTAGGAGATGATTTTAGAACAATAATCTGTCCCTCACAGGAGCAGCAGGAACCTCTCCCTATAGAACTAGGAGATGATTTTAGAACAATAATCTGTCCCTCACAGGAGCAGCAGGAACCTCTCCCTATAGCACTAGGAGACGATTTTAGAACAATAATCAGCCCCTTACAGGAACCTCTCCCTATAGAACTAGGAGATGATTATAGAACAATAATCTGTCCCTTACAGGAGCATCAGGAACCTCTCCCTATATCACTAGGAGATGATTTTAGAACAATAATCTGTCCCTCACAGGAGCAGCAGGAACCTCTCCCTATAGCACTAGGAGACATTTTAGAACAATAATCCGTCCCTTACAGCACCAGCAGGAACCTCTCCCTATAGAACTAGGAGATGATTATAGAACAATAATCTGTCCCTTACAGGAACAGCAGGAACCTCTCCCTATATCACTAGGAGATGATTTTAGAACAATAATCTGTCCCTCACAGGAGCAGCAGGAACCTCTCCCTATAGAACTAGGAGATGATTTTAGAACAATAATCTGTCCCTCAAAGCAGTAGACTCTACCTAGTCCAGTATCAGATTGTTCTGTAATGCAGAATGAGATATTATTAGATCTGCAATCTGTCCCTAAAAGCAGGAGTAGTAAACTCTACCTAGTCCAGAATCAGATGGTTCTGTAATGCAGGATGAGATCTGCAATATGTCCCTCAAAGTAGTAGTAGTAGTAATCTCTACCTAGTACAGAATCAGATCGTTTTGTAATGCAGGATGAGATGTTATTAGATCTGCAATCTGTCCCTCAAAGCAGTAGTAGTAGTAATATCTACCTAGTCCAGAATCAGATCATTCTGTAATGCAGGATGAGATGTTATTATATCTGCAATCTGTCCCTCACAGTGCCGGCAGCATCCTCTTCCTACACTAGCCTGAGAGCATGTGACATGCAGCACTACGTGACTCTTATACAGAGGCTGGGTCACATGATGCACTGGCCAATCACAGCCACGTCATTAGTAGGCACGGCTGTGATAGCTTCTAAGGGCAAACCAGTGAAACACTTGTTGATTAGCTGCCCTGCAGCTATTCAACAGGCGGGATAAAATACCCGAATCCCGAACCCGGACCCAGACTTTTTTTCATATGTCCGGGTTCGGGTCCGGGTTACGGACACCCCAAAGTTCGGTACGGACCGGAACTTTACAGTTCGGGTTCGCTCAACTCTTTTCGGGAGGAGCCGCTGTACTAACAGTCCTCCCCCGCTGAGCTATTGTGTTCTGACAGGGGGACTGCCCCCCCACCAGAACACATCAGTCAGAGTGACGTTGTACCCAAACAAAATTGGTGTCCTTTTTTCCCCACAAACAGAGCTTTCTTTTGGTGGTATTTGATCACCTCTGCAGTTTTTATTTTTTGCGCTATAAACAAAAAAAGAGAGACAATTTTGAAAAAAACACAATATTTTTTACTTTTTGCTATAATAAATATCCACAAAAAAAAATAAGAAAAAATGTATTCATTTGTTTAGGCCAAAATGTATTCTTCTACATATTTTTGGTAAATAAAATCACAATCAGCTTATATTGATTGGTTTGCGCAAAAGTTATAGCGTCTACAAACTATGAGAATTGATTTATGGCATTTTTATTATTTTTTTTTTTTACTTGTAATGGGGGCGATCTGCGATTTTAATCGGGACTGCGATATTGCGGTGGACAGATCGGACACTTTTGACACTTTTTTGGGACCACTGACATTTATACAGCAATCAGAGCTAGAAATAGCCACTAATTGCTGTATAAATGTCACTGGCAGGGAAGGGGTTAACACTAAGGGGGCGATCAAGGGGTTAAGTGTGTTCCCTCAGCGTGTTCAAACTGTGTGGGGGCTGGGCTGGCAGGGGCATGACAGATCTCACTGATCCCGGAGACTTGAATTTGAGGTATTAGCACCTTGAATACATCAGTTTTTAGGATTTTGTAGGAATTTATGTTCTATATGGGTGTTTAGCGTGACTTTTTTTGATTTTTATTTACTTTATGGTGGATTATCGCACTATTAATTGTCGCAGCTGCATTTATTATCCTAAGTTCTAAGTGCGGTATACGTGAACCTAATTTGAACAATCGCTGTCATGTCGCCTGTCAGAGAGGGGGACCACCGTATTTACATCGGCGGTTCCCCGTTCTTCCTCTGTAGTAGGCGATCGGGCGTCGCCGGCGAACATCGAGTCTGCCCGACCCGCGGCCACACTCAGGGAGTAAGCGGTGGGCATGAGAGAGCGCCGCCGGAAGTGCGTGCCTGCCTGCCAGCTGTGGCTGTGCAAATCGTCGTTTATATACAGCCATTCGCGCTACGCTGCCACCTTGCAGCAGTAAAAGTATGCAAGCAGGTCAGCAAGCAGTTAATATACATTGGCGAGAATTACCCCTTAGGCTGCATTCACACCTGAGTGGAGTGTCTTTGAACTTTTTCCTGTGGTTTTTCGCGCGTGTTTGCGCGTTTCTATTTAGCGTTTTTGGTCTTTGCCGTTTGGCGTCAACCAATAGAGAAAACTATTATCTGTTGCGCCATTTGTTGCTAGGTATTTCAGCTTTTTTAGGTTTTAAATGAGCTTTTATTTCTTATTTTATTATTATTCATTTACTATGTTTTTTCATTAGGATAAGGGGTTCAAGTTCAGTTTAGTTTAGGGTTATTTATTATTATTTCATTTTATTTATTATTATTATCCCAATAATAATAAATAAATTAAAAGAATATATACACAAATAAATAAAAATCATAAATTGAAAATAAATAAATTCAATAAATTAATACTAAGTAACAATAAATACATAATTAACCCTTAACTTTAACCCTTACCCCTTAAAAAATAAAATAATAATAAATAACTAAACACCCTAACACAAAAAAATTACTATTATTATTATTATTACTATTATTAATAATAATAGTGTATTTCATATTTTTTAAGGTTAGAGGTTAATTATTATTTATTCATGTATTTTTTGTTTGGGTGTTGTTATTTTACTATTATTATTATTATTATTAATAATAATAATAATGTATTTCATATTTTTTTAAGGTTAGAGGTTAATTATTATTTATTAATGTGTTATTACATATTATTCATTTATTTTACTTATTTATGATGATTTTTAGTTATATGTGTATTTATTTTACATTGATTTATTCATATACTATTTGATTTTTTACTTGATTTTTATCTGAGCAGAAAGTTGCACGACAAAACGCGCAAAAATGCGCAAATGGCGCGTTTCCATAAATTTCTATGGGAATCCATATTCATATCCAATTCTGCCTGATTTGCGATACAACACATAGGAGCAGTTGGGCATTTATTTTCAGCTGCCCTTGAACTCTCCTCTAGTTTATCTTATCAGTACATGTACGCCGGGTCGTTTATAGTCCTTTCTAGGCAATTACGTTTAGAGGCTTTTTTTGGAAAGCAAAAAAACCAGTTGAGGAGTCAGGACGGATGTAACAGCTTGTAAACGCACCTAAACGCGGTAATTCGTGTTTAGCAGTGTTTCGTTTATAGGCATTTTTCATTTTAAAAAAATGCTCCTAGATGCGAGTGCGGCATGTAAAATTTTTAAACGTTGGTTTCTAGCTGGTGTATATTAAGCCTTACAGATAGCTAAAAAGATCAATGTCTCAAGGAACCTCTAGCAACCTCTGGAAGAACCCTAGTTGAGAAACCCCGGTCTACACTATACCATGCCATGGCCATATTAGGTCAATGATGTCATAGGCATCCCTTCCCATTTGTAACAACAGCTCATTGGACCATGAATGACAACTGGGTTTTGGGTTTAGACTTGAACCCACTTCAGAACCACGAGCTCACCCCTAACAGGAGTGAAATACAACATACTGTTAGACCTCTTTCACATGGACGGCTGTTCTACCGCTGTTAAAAGCATGTTAGTTATTTTGAAATCCCAAGACTCCAAGCACAGCATTTACTTGCGATTACTTGCGTTTACATGCGGCTGCGTTTAGCTGCGGTGGAACATTCTTGCCATTTCTGATGTGCTTCCTGTTGTTTTTCTTTCCTTGTTGCCGCTGCTATCTGCAGGTGACACAGTGCACTGCGATTGCCTGCAGTTATGTGCAGATAGCTGCGCTACATCGTTCCTGGATGCAGCCAAATTAACTTTTTCTAATCGCACAAAACCTCATGTGATGAAACCTCATGTGTGCATGGGGCCATAGGAAAGCATTGTCTGAGGTGTGGTAGATAACTTCATCTATCCGCAGCTGAAAGCTGAATTCTATCCACCATGTGAAAGGGGCCATAGGGGTGAGCTTGCGGTTCTGAAGTGGGTTCAAGTCCAAACCCAGCACCCAGTTGTCATTCATGGTCCAATGAGCTGTTGTTACAAATGGGAAGGGATGCCTATGACATCATTGATCTAATATTGCCATGTGGCTATATTAGGTCAGTTATGTCACGAGCATCACCGTTCCTTTGAAACGTCAGTTGTGGGGAATACCCCGTCCACAGCTAAATGGTCCAAGAATGACAAATGGCTTCCTGGTTTGGAACTGAACCCACTTTAGAACAAATACAAGCTCATCCCTCAATGCTATCAGTAGGCAATATTCTCTATTAAAAATAATTCAGCCTAATATTCTAAACTCATTGATGCTGGAAATAATTTTTAGACAACAGAGTGCCCCTGATAAAGTACAACTGAGTGTATATGAGGGTTATAATGCCTGCAGGTTTTTTCTTTGGGTCCCATCACATACATTTTCTTACACTTGCTGTCCCATAACCACAACAGAAACAAAGGGAAATCCCTGGTAGCCACCAGAACTAGTGGATCCATTTATTCTACTGGGCCTTTCTCATCATCTTTACTGGGGTTTATGCTCTCAAACTTTTTTAGTCTGGCCACCTCCATCCGTGTGCATTAGGGGGTATCCTGCCTGTTGTGCCCACCCTGGGCGTTAATGAGTGGACGTTCTCCTACCAAACTTACTGCTGGCACTTTCCTTGTCTGGATCCTGAGGAAGCCTAATATTTGTCGAAATGTCGAAACCTTATAGACAGAAAGCTAAGTGAATGTCACTCATATTGAATTGTACTCACCACAATGTATATATGTGATTGTATGTATTCTCAATGAGCTTTATATAGCCCATTAGAAGGGTGTTTGGGGCATGATACCTCTACTTTTATATATTTTAATAATATATAATAAAGATTTTTTTTTTTTTTTATCAATTGTCTTCATCTTTTTGCCATAATAGTCCACCATTGTAGGTTGCAGGTTACTGGAGATTATTTTTCTGGTTAATACCTAATTTTTCCTTTGTATTATTTAGATGAGACCACAAAAGTCTCTTTTTTGTAATTGCTCTATGTATTAGTTGTCAGTGAAAAATTGTCCCATTTGGTGGTCAGTGGAAAAGTGCCCCATTGATAGTCAGTGGAAATTTGCCTCTTATAAATTGGGGGTCAGTGAAAAGAGCCCTGATACATTGCTTGTCCATGGAAAAGTGCCTCCCTTAAATTAGTTGTCAGTGGAAAGTGCCTCCCATACAGTGTTGGTCATGAAATGTACATCCCATACCTACATTGGTGGTCAGTGTAAATGTGCCCTCCATACATTTATGGTCAGTGGAAAATGCCTCCTGTAAGTTGAGGGGTCATAAAAAAGTGCCTCCCATACATTGGTGGTCAATAGAAATGTGTCCCATATATTGGTGGTCAGCGGAAACGTGCCTATGGTACATTGGAGGTCAACAGAAAAGTGCTCCAAATAGTCAGTGGAAACGTGTCCCATTGATGATCAGTGGACATTTGCCAGTGACAAAGAACCCCTATACATTTCTTGTCAGTGGAAAAGAGCCTCCCATACATTGGTGTTCAGTGAAAATGTGCATACAAAGATTTGAGGTCCGTGAAAAATTTTCCCCATTAATTGGTGGTTAGTGGAAAGTGCTCCTCATACATTGCTGGTCAGTGGAAAGTGCATCCCATGCATACATTGGTGGTCAGTGGAAAAGTGCCTCCATAGATTGATGGTCAGTGGAAATGTGCCCCATATACTAGTGGTTAGTGAAAAAGTGCTCCCGATACATTGTTAGCCAGAGGAAAAGTGCAATATTAATAATCAGTTGAAAATGTTTCTCTTATAAATTAATGACCTGTGAAAAAGGACCCCCATACATTGCTTGTCAGTGGAAAAGTGCCTCCTGTTAATTGGTGGTTAGCGAAAATTTGCCTGCAATATATTGGTGTTTGGGGAAAATGTGCCCACAAAGATTGGTGGTCAGTGGCAAAGTTCCCCCATTAATTGGTGGTCAGTGGAAAGTGCCCCTCATACATTGCTGGTCAGTGAAAAGGTGTCCCCCATACATTGCTGGTCAGTAGAAAAGTGCCTCCTATACATTGCTGGTCAATGGAAAGTGCCTCCTCTACATTGCTGGTCAGTGGAAAGTGCCTCCTATACATTGCTGGTCTGCAAAAAAGTGCCATCTATACTTTGGTAGTCAGGGATAAACTGACCTCAAACATTGGTGGTCACTGGTCAGTGGAAAATGTCTCCCATACATTGGTAGTCAGTAGGAAAAAAATGCCCCCATACATTTTTAAGTAGTGGAAAAGTGCCTCCCATATATTGGTGGTCAGTGGAAAAGTGCTCTCATATATTGGTGGTCATTTCAAATGTGCCCCATATATTGGTGGTTAGTGGAAATGTGCTCATATACATTGGTGGTCAGTAAAAAAGTGCCCCCTCCAATAAACTCGTGGTCAGTGAAAAAGTGCCCCCCAAAATTGGTGTTCAATGGAAAAGTGCACCTATACAATGGTGGTCAGTGTTAAAATGATATAATACATCATTGTTCAGTGAAAAATGTACCCCTCATATGTTGGTCTTCATTGGAAAATTGCCTTTTCTTACATTGATGGTCAGTTAAAAAGTGCCCATATGCATTGATGGTAAGTGGAAAATGTGCCTCCCATACATTGTTGCTCAGTGAAAAAGTGCCCCTATATATTGGTTGTCAGTGGAAAAGTGCTCCTATATAATGGTGGTCAGTGGAAAAGTGCCCCTATATATTGGTGGTCAATGGAAAAGTGCCCCTATATATTAGTGGTCAGTGGAAAAGTGCCCCTATATATTGGTGATCAGTGGAAAAGTGCCCCTATATATTGGTGGCCAATGGAAAAGTGCCCCTATATATTGGTGGTCAGTGGAAAAGTGCCCCTATATATTGTTGGTCAGTGGAAAAGTGCCCCTATATATTGGTGGTCAGTGGAAAAGTGCCCCTATATATTGGTGGTCAGTGGAAAAGTGCCCCTATATATTGGTGGTCAGTGGAAAGATGCCTCACATACAATATTGGTCAGTGAAAAAGTACCTCACATACATTGGTGGTAAGTGGAAAAGTCCTTAAATGTGGTGGCTGCATTTGTTTTTTTTTGAACTTTTTCTTTTATTTTCACCTGTTAGTTCTGACAGTAATTTTTTTATTTTTCAACAGACCAAGCTGTCCAACAAAAAAGTGGCTGTTAGAAGATGGAGACAAACCAGACTGACAATGCTGCTGTCCAAAGGTATCTCCATTGCTCCCCACCCAGAGTGGAGACACCCTAAGACAGTAAGTGTGTTACTGGCTGGATCTCCAGGTAAAAACAAAGGAAAAAAAGTCTAAAAAAGGAACTCTAATGCAGCCACCACATCTAAGGATTGGTAAACTACCATTTGTTAATTTTCTTTCTTTGGGAGAGAATACCACTTGAAAAATTAGTGCAAGAAATGTTATTATTTAATTATTTTGGTGTGAAAGTAATATTTCCTAACAATAGTTTTATTCAGGGTTTTTGTAAGAATTAGGCCTCATACACACGGACGTTTCTTAAAAAATAAACAAAATGTCGGGCCCCACGTCAAGGAAAAAAAAATTGGGGTTATGCATCGGCGTTAGTGAGCCTTGGCGTCAGTAGGCGTTTTTTTAAAAAAAATCATCCCTCTGCTATTTTTCAACCTAAAAACGTCGGCGTCAAAAAACGCCGGTACGGCGTTAGTGAGCGTTTTGCGGCGTCTGCGTCAAAAAACGCCAAAACGTTACTGCCTCAGAACGCGCTGGCCGTGGGTTCTAGTTTCAGCTCACTAACGCCGACACCATCTACAGCTCAAAAACATTGGCGTTTTTATGGGGGCCATTGATTAACATGGAGAGCTGCAAAAAACGGCAGAAAACGCCGGCGTCAAAAAACGTCCGTGTGTATGAGGCCTAAAGCTTGATTTTTGGGGTTAAAGAAAACTTGTCATGAGATAAACTTGGAGGCTGCTACTGCTGACACACTTCTCCTTCTGAAAATTCTAGCTGCTTGGAAGTCATGCTGATTCCCTGGCTTCAATCCTTGGAATTACTGGTCCAGATAAGGATTTCTGACTTTTCTCAGGCATTCTCAGTCCACGTATTTATTTTTAGACAGGATTTAATAAAAGGTACTATATGGGTCATTTCACACAGGCGTTCCGTATGACCGTTTTTCCTCCATCCATTGGCGGATGAAAAAACGGACATACATGTATGTCTATGGGCTAGCGGACGTTAGCGGATGATCATCTTACTTTTTTAAAAAAACAGAACCAACAGAAAAAGGATGTTAGCAGACAATCCGTTTACATCCGATCTGCTGACATCAATTTTTAAACCCGTTTTTTCCCCTCTATCATTAAACACACTGTATATAGCTAGTTGCTAAAGATGAGGCTGGGAAGTCAGCCACCGTGTCGTTAACAACTGATGAGTCATCAGCTGTCAGCGGGGTTCCCTGCTGACAGATGAATGTATAAAAAAATAAATTGCCGGCAAAAAAAAAAAGATTGTGAAAAAAACGGCGTGGGGTCCCCCCAAGGTCCATACCAGGCCCTTCGGGCCTAGTATGCATTTGGAGGGGACCCCCACGCCAAAACTTTTTTAAACAAATGGCATGGGGCTCCCCGAAACCCATACCAGACCCTTATCTGAGCATGCAGCCCGGCAGGTGAGGAAAGGGAGGGGATGAACGAGCCTTCTGAACTATACTAGGTCACATGCCCCCAACATGGGGGGTGGGTGCATTGGGGCAGGGGGGCTCCCCCACTCCAAAGCACCTTGCCCCTATGTTGATGGGGACAAGGGCCTCTTACTGACACCCCTTGCTGTGGTTGTCAGGGTCTGCAGGCAGGGGGCTTATTGGAATCTGGAAGCCCCTTTTAACAAGGGAGCCCCCAGATCCCAGACCCCCCACCTATGTGAATGGGTATCCGGTACATCGTACCCCTAACCATTCGCCAAAAAAGAAGTGAAAAGTAAAAAAAAAAAAAAACAAGAGCCGGTTTTTGACAAGTCTTTTATCAACAGCTCTGAGCAGTCTTCTCCTGCTGACGTCTTCTCCCGCCGCCATCTCTCCCGGAGCCATCTTTCCCGGAGCCGTCTCTCCCGGTGCTGTCTCTCCCGGTGCTGTCTCTCCCAGTGCTGTCTCCTCCCACCGCTGGTTACCCGCTAAAATAGAAAAAGGCCGCTGTTCTTCTGTGGCTGTCTTCCTACATTGTGTTGTCATCCGCTGTCTGGCATCTGTTATATAGCCATTGGGCATGGCCATCAGATGACGTCTGGACCTGGAGAGCCCACCCCCTGTGACATTACAAGGGTGGGCACATCGGATAGCCACGCCCCATGGCTATATAATAGATGTCAGACAGCGGACGACAACACAATGTAGGAAGACAGCCACAGAACAACAGCGGCCTTTTTTTATTTTAGCGGGCATCCAGCGGCGGGAGGAGACAGCACTGGGAGAGATGGCTCCAGAAGAGAGGGCGGCGGGAGAAGACGGCGGCAGGAGAAGACTGCTGAGGTATGGGAAAAACATCAAATCTGTGTATGATGGCCAGCTTGTAAGCAGGTGCTTGTTTTTTTCTGTCTGTGCTCATGTTCTGGACTTGACTGAGCCAGCCAGGTGCAAATTGATGCAATGTACTGTAGATGTGTGGTGGATCTGGAAATTGGTTGGCTAGATTTTCCTAACAAATTTATAGAGATCTACATATAAAGGGCTTACTGAAATGCCCTGAGAGCTCTGCCTGGGAGATAATGCCAAAATGTTGGCTACTATGCTGCTGGACTGTGTCCCAGTTGGGGGGGGGGGTCAGTCGGGGGTTCCCTAAGGGGTTGGGAACCTCAGGACTCTATGTACCCTTAGCTATCAGCTATGGACTTTTTGTCTTTATGGACTTACTGCCAATTATGGACTTTAAAGTGGAGCTCCAGGCTCCCCCCCAAAAATTTAAAAGTCCACATCTACAAATACTATAGCTGCTGACTTTTAATATAAGGACATTTGTCTGTCCAGGGATCTAGCGATATCCTCACCCAAGCGGATTCCTCTATCGGCTTCTGGTGCAGGTGCTGGCATCTCAAGTAAGGGAAACAGGCAGTGAAGCCTTGCTTTACAGCTGGTTTTCTACTGCGCATGAGTGAGCTGCACTACACGTGGACCAACTCAATATTAAACCCTGCGGACTGAGACTGGGATGCCATTAAAGTTCATGTGCATGGAAAGGCAGGTGTCCCCATACTTTTGGTAATATAGTGTAACAAAGAAGAGAATTTAAACTAAGATTTTAAAAATAACAAACATTGTTTATTGTATTACATACTTATATACTATGTTTTTTTTCAACTATAGTACCTACCTCATACAGCGCCTCTAAGCCTCCTGAGGAAACCCCACCCAGGGCGAAACATGTAGAGCATGAGAGGCTGGACTGTTGTATGATATTTATATTCAAATTATGGAAAATGTCTTTTTATTCATCTTTTAACTTTGTACAAATACAATTTATGGATTTTATATAATTGAAATATATTTTCTCCTTATTTGGCACCTCTAAAGTCCTAAAATCCTAGTTTAAATTCTCTTCTCTGTTAAACAAATTGGATGCGGTTCTGATTCGGCTCTTTGTCATCCATCTCTTTACAAATTTGGTAATGTAGTGTAGTTTGCTGTCTAGTGCAGGCTATAGTGCTGTTGCTAGGGAAAACCATATATGTGTCATTGCTTAATGCAGCCAACCAGCCTGGGAATGGGTGACTTGATGTAGGATGATGGTTCCTCTGGTAGTGAAGGGGGTTAAGTGCTTGGCATCTTCACTTACAGCCAGTTCCCCACATTCTGGGACTGGACCCCTGGCACAGCGTACCTAGGGTCCTAGCCTGGAAGTCACTGGAGAGTTATGTTCTGTAGAAAGGGAACCCCTGAGAGAGAGCAAGAAGGCACGTAGCTATAGAGTAAGGTTGATTTACTGTATCCATTGGTATGGATGAGTTAGTTCTGTGGCACCGGTTCCTAAATGATGCGCACCTGGGAGTTGGTGTTCTCTAACTGTCGTAGTGTCTGCAGTGATTAGTGTTATCAGTACAATCAGCTAGCCGTGGGTTGCTAGAGGGTTAACTGTATTAATTGTGGCTTGCTTCTAAGTCTGAAGTTGTGTTTTAACCACTTACCGTCTGCCCTATAGCAGTTTTACTGCTACAGAGCGGCAGCTGTGCACCGGATCACGTATATACTGTATACGTCATCATGCATTTCTGGGAGTGGGGCACGCTTGTGCGCCGGCGACAGCAGAACCCAATCAGCAGGTGTTGTGTGCTTGATGTCCATCGGCACCCGTCAATTTTCAGGCAGAGAAACAGAACTGCAATCTGCCTATGTAAACATGGCAGGTCGCCTTTCTGATGGGGGAAGGGATGGAGTTTGTGTTCATGCTAAACAGGGAATACATTCCATCACTTCCCCTAGTAAAAGCCCCTCACACAGTATAGTAAAACACTGGCTAGCCCCACTGTTAACACTTTGATCGCCCCTAATGAACCCCTTCCCAGCCAGTGTCATTAGTACAGCGACAGTGTATAATTTTAGCAATAGGCACTGTATTAGTGTTACTGGTCCCTAAAAAGTGTCAGTTAGTGTCAGATTGTCCACCACAATATCCCAGTCCTGCTATAAGTCTCACTGCCGTCATTACTAGTAAAAAAATATATATATCCCATAGTTTGTAGACGCTATAACTTTTGCGCAAACCAATCAATATACGCTTCTTGAGATCTTTTTTTTTTACCAAACATATGTACCAGAATATATATTAGCCTAATTTTATGAAGAAATTTGTTTTTTTTTTCATTTTTTTTTGGATATGCTTTATAGCAGAAAGTAAAAAATATTGTTTTTTTTTTTTCAAAATTGTTTTTTTTTTATGGTTTATAGCGCAAAAAATAAAAAATGCAGAGATGATCAAATACCACCAAAAACAAGCTCTATTTGTGGGAAAAAAGGACAAATATTATTTGAGTACAGCGTTGCATGACCGTGCAATCATTGAAAGTAACGCAGTGCCTGGCCAGGAAGGGTAGTAAATCTTCCAGTGGTTAATGTCCCCCACTAGGGTGCCCAAGCCCTGCCAACAAGCTTAAAACAGAACTTCACCCTAAATGGGAAGTTCCGCTTTTAAGAATCCTCCCTCTCTCCTTGGAGGTTTTTTTTTGGGGGGGGGGGGGGAGCAGGAGCAGGTACCTCGTTTTAGCAGATACCTGCTGCCACTTCCACTAGCATCGTCTGGGCAATTCCACCTGAAGTTGCCCTCCACTGCCTGCTCACAATCTCTTGGGACATGTCCCATGCCCTAAGAAGCTGTGGCGCAGCGCAACTTGCACTATCGATTGCTATTACAAGCAGAGGGAGGGGACCCAGCCTCCTTCTGCCCACTAGGAGACCCGAATGAACAGCCAGTGCGTTCGATGGGTGGCCAGACAGCCAAACAAAGCTATAATAACCCGGAAGCGGAGACCTGACATCACTTCTGGTTTACCCAGGTCAACGGCCCCATTTAAAAAAATCTAAAGCATTCAAAAACATCATCTTTTATATTGTACGAAAAATGGGTTATGTATTGTGTTTTTTTGCATTGAAATTCAAAAAAGTGTTTTTCCCTCAAAAAATTGTGTTTGAAAAACCGATGTGCAAATACCGCGTGACGTAAAAAATTGCAAAACCCACCAATTTATTCTTTAGGATCTCTGCTTTAAAAAAATACATAATGTTTGAGGGTTCTAAGTAATTTTCTAGCAAAAAAAAAAAAAGATTGTTACATGTGAACAAAGGTACCAGAAAACGCCTGGTCCCTATAGCAAAAATAAAGGCAAAATTTATTTTTTAGTTATGGATAGAATGGAGAAGGGTTTAAACACCTGTCGGTTTTTATTGCTGTCTGTGCTCCCATTAAGGAGATCCTCCATCTCTATTTGTCCTGTTTACCATTATCATTGAAAGTGAAAGTAAAAGAAAATCCCAACATTTTGAGTTGTCCCCAGAAAAGTAATAGAGGGGAAATCTTCCAATGGGGACACTAGTTCTGCTGACCTGGGGGTCCACAAGGAATTCCCTTAATTTGGAGGGATTTCCTCTCACTTCCTGTTAGGCAATGGGAGAGGAAATTAAGGGAAATCTCCACAATGGGACAAAGATGGTGAAAAAATTTATCAGGGGTTATAACCGTCCCTTACTCTATCCAAAATGGAAAAAAGGTCTTGCCTATAGTTCTACTTTAAGTGGTTATTTTTTTTTTTTTTTTAGAGACAGGAGAACCTCTTTAAAGTGGTTGTCAAGCCGTGACAACCACTTAAACCTACAGGTAAGCCTAGAATAAAGCTTACAGTTTACCCTGGCAGAATTTATGATTTCTTGGCCATTTTTCAGAGAATATGAATGATAACACAAAAACTTTTCTTTCACTCATGGTTAGTGTTTGGCTGAAGCCATTTTTAATCAATCAACTGTGCTTTTTAAATAATAACAGAAAAATGGCCAAGAAATCATAAATTCTGCCAGGGTATGTAAACTTATGAGCACAACTGTACCTGTAGGTTCCCTGCATATCTCCTAAACCTGCACGGTTTAGGAGATATACAGTGTACTCACATTGCCGATGTCATTTGGCACATGTGCAGTGAAGAAATGGCCCGCTGGGCCTTTTCTTCACTTTGTTCATGCCGTGACTGGCAGCTCCCACGCAAATTTGCGGGAGTGACGTTGCGCAACTCCAGTCAGTCACAGAGCCAGAGTCGCGGCCCTGGAAGGAAGAGAAGTAGAAGATGGACACTGCCTGCACAGGGGACATCGCAGGCTTTGTTTGCAGATCAGAGACACATAATGGGCTACTATGCGATGCATAGTAGCCCATTATGCTTTTACTTTGCAGGGGAATATGGAGGAAGTAAAAGCCATCAGGGTTTACTTCCTCTTTAAGAGTGGTCAAGTATTCACATTATAGCCATATGAGAAAGTGAGCCAGAAAGTTTGGAAAGACATGCAGATGATGAAGGACTATGGAATCTAATTTTTAGAAAAAAGATATAATAAAGTAGTGCCACATCCCCATGGACTAAACATCATAAAGAACTCTAATGTATCAACTAGTGGAAATAGGAGGACTTTTGAGGCACAACATTTTACACAAAACATACTTTATTTAAACCATGTTTCAAAAGCTTTTACAGCAGGCATCCTCCTGACATGTAAAAAGTTGTACAAATTAACTAAATACAAAATGATAAAAGCATTAGGCCTCATACACACGGACGTTTTTTGACGCCGGCGTTTTCTGGCGTTTTTTGCAGCTCTCCATGTTAGTCAATGGCCCCATAAAAACGTCGGCGTTTTTGAGCTGTAGGTGGCGTCGGCGTTAGTGAGCAGAAAGTAGAACCCATGGCCATCGCGTTCTGAGGCTGTAACGTTTTGACGTTTTTTGACGCCGACGCCACAATATGCCAACAAATGCCAACAGACGCCACCTAATATTGTACCGGCGTTTTCCGGCGTTTTTTGACGCCAACGTTTTTAGGTTGGAAAATAGCAGAGGGATGATTTTTTTTAAAAAAAACGCCTATTGACGCCGACGCTCACTAACGCTCAAAAACGCCAATGCATAACGCCGAAAAACGCCGACTTTTTTTCCTTGACGTCGGACCCGACGTTTTGTTTATTTTTTTAGATACGCCCGTGTGTATGAGGCCTTACAATCTCAGTGAATCTCAGTGAATCATATCCAGAAGTAAGGATTCATTGTGAACTGACGCGTTTCTTAGTCCACTTCTTCCGGAGACATTATTATCATTTTATGCGCCAGGTAGTCTAAATAAAAATCATATAATCATGTAATTAGTATTATACATTTTAACATAGTATAACAATTCAACATCCCACTATATCAGTACCCAAAAACTAGGGCGCCCAGTGTGTGTCAGGGTGGAGGAAGGGGCTCGAAGAGAGGCCAAAGTGGGAACTCCTGGCACCTAAATATCCCACCCCATCCCAACAGGAAGTCAAGGTGTCTCCAAAGATAGGTTAAATATACAAAACATGATGCTACCTTTTAAGATGTAGTCATTCCCTTACGTTACATGGCGTGAAAAGGAACTTTCCAAAATGGAATATAGAATCTTAACCACTTCCCATATTACTGAAGGTCATATGACGCCCTGGACTTGAAGTGGAGATATATGAATGCCTCAGGCATCATTCAGATACTGTTTTTTTTTTTTCTTCAATTCCCTGTCATGTAAAAACAATCAAAGCTTGATTGTTTCAGCCGCTTGATTGTTTTTACAGCGGGGGGGGGGGTGTCCAGTGCTTCTACCGGCACGCCCATGAGATTGGTGAGCCAGAGAATGAATCTGCTGGGGGCGGCCGTTTACCATAGAGCTGACCGGGGACCAAATGGTCCCCAGCCATCTCTATGACCTTCGGAGGCCGAGCGCCACGTTATGACGCCACTTCCGGTGCCGGTAGATGTAAACATAAAAATGCAATGGCTGCAATTTCCCTAGGGTCTCTGCTAAAAAAATATATATGTTTGGGGATTCTGAGTAATTGTCTAGCAAAAAAATTATGATTTTCACATGTAGGAGGGGAATGTCAGAATTGGCCCGGTATAGAATTGTTTAAAATATATCCTATTACACAATATAAAAAATATGATAAACAAATGATCTACCCCAGATTAACACAAACATATCCCAACCAAGGGTTACCTGAGGCAACCTCCAGCTGTAGTGAGCAGTGTGCTGCCTCCTCTTTCCTTTCTGTTCACCATGCACATGTGCAATAAAACTGCAAGAAAGACTTAACTAAAGTAATTGGCATAGGGTAGCCCCTACCCTGTCCGTATACTGCCTTAGCCTGTCTATATACTACCCTAGCCGGTCTATATACTACCCTAGCCCTAGCCGGTCTATATACTACCCTAGCCCTAGCCTTTCCGTATACTACCCTAGCCCTAGCCTGTCCGTATACTACCCCATCCTGTCTATAAAGTACCCTAGCCTGTCCATATACTACCCTAGCCTGCCCCTACTACCCAAGCGTTTCTATATACTACCCTAGACTGTCCATATGCTACCCTAGCCTGCTGCTATACTACCCTAGCCTGGCTGAATACTACCCTAGCCTGTCTGTATACTACCCCAGCCTGTCTCTATACTACCCCAGCCCGTGTATATACTACCCTAGCATGTCCATCTACTACCCTAGCCTGTCTATATAGTACCCTAGCCTGTCTATATACTACTCTAGCCTACCCATATACTACCCTAGCCTGCCCCTATACTATCCTAACCTGCCCCTATACTATCCCAGCCTGTCTGTATACTACCCCAGCCTGTCTATATAATACCCTAGCCTGTCTATATACTACCCCAGCCTGTCTATATACTAATCTAGCCTAGCATACTGCCCTAGCCTGTCCCCATACTACCCTAGCCCTAGCCTGTCCGTATACTACCCTAGCCCTAGCCTGTCTATATACTACCCTAGCCTGTCTATATACTACCCTAGCCCTAGCCTGTCCATATACTACCTTAGCCCTAGCCTGTCCCTATACTATCCTAGCCCTAGCCTGTCCGTATACTACCACAGCCTGTCTATATACAACCTTACCCTGTCTATATAGTACCCCAGCCTGTCTATATACTACCCTATCCTGTCTATGTACTACCCCAGTCTGTCTATATACTACCCTAGCATGTCCATATACTACCCTAGCCTATCCGTATACTACCCTAGCCTGCCCCTACACTACCCTAGCCTGTCTATGTACTACCCTAGCCTGTCTATATACTACCCCAGCCTGTCTGCATACTACCCCAGCCTGTCTAGATACTACCCTAGCATGTCCGCATACTACCCCAGTCTGTCTATATACTACCCTAGCCTGTCTATATACTATCCCAGCCTGTCTATATACTACCCTAGCCTGTCCATATACTACCCTAGCCTGTCCATATACTACCCTAGCCTGCTGCTATACTACCCTAGCCTGTCTGTATACTACCCTAGCCTGTTTGTATACAACGCCAGCCTGTCAATATACTACCCTAGCCTGTCTATATACTAACCTAGACAGGTGAAGCACACTGCTCAGGCACACACTCTGCGAAAGTCAGGACAGCTGTGGGTGCTCAGCTCGGCTCGCCACCGTGCTATAAATTGAGGAGAAGACATGAATGGCGGCACTCCACAAGTATTCCAGAATGCTTGTAATTTATTAAGAAACAGCCATACAGGAACAAAAGGTAGACGCGTTTTACTCAAACACCTTATTTTGTAATAAATAAGCTTGAGGTGTTCGAGTGAAATGCATCTACCTTTTGTTCCTGTATGGCTGTGTCTTAATAAATTACAAGCGTTCTGGAATACTTGTGGCGTGCCGCCATTCCTGTCTTCTCCTGATATATACCACTCTAGCCTGTCCGCATACTACCCTAGCCATAGCCTGTCTATATACTACCCTAGCCTGTCCGTATACTACCCTAGCCCTAGCGGGTGGGGTGAAGTCCTGCTTGACCCCTTCACCGGACCTTGAATGTTGACCTGAAATAAGGCCCCTTTTTGGTCTAGCCTTTTCTAGAACTATAGCTTCATATGTTATGCTACATGGGACTCTGCATGGTTGATCACTTCGATGAAGTTTCTCATAGTTGCTTACAGACTTTTTATGAGTCCATGGTTGGACCCTTTCATTCTTTGCATATGTTATGATCGTCAATGTTCGTACATGGTCTATGCCGACAGTTTGGTTTTTGTACTTGACTTTGTTTACTTACAATGTTATATTACTATTTGAAATCCGGTCTCAGGGAACCCCTGCTAAAAATTACTATATCTACAACTTATGATACATTAGTCACTTCAGCCCCAAAAAGATTTCCCCCTTTAGGACCAGAGCACTTTTTGCGATTCGGCACTGCGGCAATTTAACTGACAATTGCACGGTCGTGCGCCATTGTACCCAAACAAAATTGATGTCTTTTTTTCCCCACAAATAGAGCTTTCTTTTGATGGTATTTGATCACCTCTGCGTCATTTCTGATGACCGCTATAAACAAAAAAAGAGCGACAATTTTGCAAAAAAAAAAAAAAACAATATTTATTACTTTTTGCTGTAATACATATCCAAAAAAATATATAATTTTTTTTTCATCAGTTTTGTCTGATTTATATTCTTCCTCATATTTTTGGTATAAAAAAACGCACTTGGCGTAAATTGACTGGTTTGCTCAAAAGTTACCGCGTTTACGAATGATGAGAAGTCATTTATGGGGTTTTTATTTTTTTTATTTTTTACTAGTAATGGTGGCGATCTGCGATTTTTAGCAGGACTGCGATACTGCGGCGGAGATGTCGGACCATCTTGACACTTTTTTGGGACCATTGGTATTTATACAGCGATCAGTGCTATGAAAATGCACTGATTACTGTGTAAATGTCAGTGGCAGGGAAGGGATTAACCTGCAGGGGGCGCTCTAAGGGTTAACTGTGTTCCCTGTGTGTGTTACTTAATGTATGGGGTCTGGGCTGAGTGGGGGAGGAGTGTTATCGCGGCTTCCATATACAGGGAGCCTGTGATCACATTCCTTCTCCCTGTCTGAACGGAGATCCATGTATTTATATACACGGACCTCCGTTCCGTCACTCCAGGGGAGCAATCATAAGTAGCTGGCGGACATCCAGTCTGCCCTACCCACTCCCTGGCTCCCACGGAACACAGTGGGCGCGCGAGTGTGCCTCCAGCGGTGCGGGTACACTCACGATCTGCGATCTCACAACCCCTGTCAGGTTTGCGATATCAAACCACTTTGACGCTGTCAGGCGACGGCGGGTGGTCGGCAAGTGGCTAGTGTGATGGTCAATGGGAAGAATGCTCCTTACACTTGTGGTCATTGGGAAGAATGACCCCCTTACAGATTTCTAAAAGGATCAATGGTGTCAATGGGAACTTATCTGAGAGACAGAAATTGCTCATTATTAAAGGCGCTCCTAGCAACCTCTGGAGGGAGCCTGGCTGAATGGGAAAGCCTGCCTTGGAATATAGGAAGTTACAAATTAACTTATTGTTACATTTATATCTTTCTGTTCATTCATCTGCAGAACAAAGGGATGAACATAGATCTGCAGATGAAGTTATTTAAAGTGTTACTAAACCCAGGACCCTGCATTCACTATATCTGGTCTCCCAATCATGTTAGTAAATATAAACTGCTAAATACCTTTTCTTAATAGGCAGTCTTGTGACTTCTATCAGTGTCTAAGCACTGGTTAAATCTTGTAGGAGGAGTTTAATTCTGCTCTGACTGTCCTATGAGGCTGCATGACCCCTGACCCTCTGTATGGACAGTGCTGATCACATGCACCCTGCCATCATCTGCTGATAGTACAGAGTCTTGGAGGCACTCTGCACATGCTCAGTTTGGTGTTTATTGCTAGAGAGTTTTTTTTTTTGGGAGAGTGCATGTGATCAGCACGACACCAAGCACAGGACCGGCACTGAGAGGGTCAGGGGTCCTGCATCAGAGGAGAATGAAAATTCTCCCTACAAGCTTTAACCAGTGCTTGGCCACACACTGACAGAAGTCACAAGAATGCTTTATACTGTTGATGAGAAAAGGTATTTACCAGTATACAGTGGGGGAAATAATTATTTGAAGGGTCTATAATTTTTATCATAGATATATTTTAAATGATACAGACAGAATATCAACCAAAAAATCCAGAAAAAAACACATGTACAAATGTTATAAATTAAGTTGCAGTTCAGTGAGTAAAATAAATACAGTAAAACCTTGGATTGCGAGCTTAATTAGTTCCGGAAACATGCTTGTAATACAAAGCACTTGAATATCAAAGTGAATTTCCCCATAAGAAATAATGGAAACTCAGATGATTCTTTCCACAACCTTTTATTCATAAGTCTTTCAGTTTATAGTCCATATAAAAAGATTATAGCAATGTGATAGGTTGTGTAACCATAAAATGTTCATCCACAAATGGCCGCCTCCACAAGGGGATTAGAAGCAAAATCCAACAAGAGCTACAGAGTATAAAACAGAAGAGAGGCGCCTCTAAGTGTAGCAATATGGTTACATTTAATGAAGGTACAACATTCAGCAACTCACGTGGTTGATGATTAAAAGAGGCACATCTAAGTATGCAGGCTTCCCGCATGGGCGTCCGCAGGTAGGGGCAAGTGCCCCCCCCCCCCTGGAATCAGGGATCAAAAGGTGTCTGCGCAGATTGTGAGCAGGTGCTGGAACACTCCATGTACCAGCTCCCGGCACAGAAAGGAAGAATACACTATGGACGGCAGCCGGCAGGGCTTTCCATCGTCCGGTGTTAAGACAGCACTGACCTGCAGAGCCTGCAGAAGCCTGTGCCAGGAGCCTGACCTGCCAATGTGAGTTATAGACAATTCTTTTCTGTGGGGAGAAGAGAGCTCTGTGCGGGGGATTGGATATGTATACTGGCATAGCACACTCCTGGAATCTGCACCCTGTACATAGCACATGCCTGGAATCTGCACCCTGTACATAGCACACTCCTGGAATCTGCACCCTGTACATAGTACACGCCTGGAATAAAGTCTGCCGTTTCCCCCTTTAAAATAAATAATTGTGAGTTGCGGCTAAGCCCCTCCCCTTCATGACATTGTCGAAAGGGGCGGAACATGGGTGACCTTAAAATGTTGCCCCCCCTGAAAAAAGTTCTGCGGACGCCCATGGCTTCCCGGGTAAAGCTGTCCACATAGACCATCCATCCGCCGGTTCTCACCGCCGTCAGTCTGCAAAGGGAATCCTAAGTAGAGAGATCTGAAAGTGAGTGCCACGACACCTGGGGTCAGGTGACAGCTGGAGTGGGAATAGCACAGAGGGTTGTGAAGCACACCACTAAGGTTGTGGAACTATAGCTGACTGTTGCTAATGAGTTCCGGCTGATACGGGAAGAGGGCCCCCTAGAGCACGGACACTGAAACACAGGGAGCTAGTGCATTGGTTTCCCCAGGGCACAGAGTCTAAGAGTTGAGGTCTTACTAATGATTTATACAGGGGGGCAAAATGATGTCTATCTCTGGAGTCCATACCTCTCTTAATACAAGAAAGGATTTTGCTTGCTTTGGAAACCGCAGCTTGGCATTGCATGCCATTATTAAGCTTATGATCGGCCAAAACCCCCAGATTCTTCTCTACTATGGATTCCCCCAGTTGTACTCCCCCTAGTATGTATGATGCATGCATATTCTTAGCCCCCAAATGCATAACATTTATACATATTAAACCTCATTTGTCACATAGTTGCCCAATTAGACAGTGCATTGATGTCTGCTTATAAGTTAAAGACATCCTGTAAGGAAGTTATTCCACTGCATAGCTTGGTGTCATCTGCAAACACTGAAATTGTACTTTTAATCCCAGACCCTATATCATTTATAAATATATTGAAAAGTAAGGGTCCCAACACTGAGCCTTGGGATACACCACTGATAACCTTGGACCATTTAGAGTAAGAATCATCAATCAACTATCAGGCAGGCAGGGATAATCAGACAAGCCAAAGATCGGTACAGGGAATAAGACTCAGAGCAAATGATAGGAACAACCACACACAAAGCCAAACATGGACAAACGTTGATCAGCAAAGGCCCGGCCTTTAACTGGACACATGCAGCAAGGTAGGCAATAGATAAGACATGAATGTTTGCTGTGGTTTCAAGGCAGAATGTTTACTGTTGTTTTATGACAGTACTCCGCCGCCTCTTACAAGGCCTCCCCCTCCCCTGCTTGGGTCCAGGCTTGGAGGGAAACCTCAAATAAAACCTTTTCACAAGACGAGGTGCAAATTAGCTGCTGCTACCTGTGTATTGGGCTGCAATATCTGTGTACTGGGCTGTAATACCTGTGTACTGGCTGGCTGTAATACCTGTGTACTGGGCTGTAATACCTGTGTACTGATTTGTAATACCTGTGTAATGGCTGGCTGTGATACCCTGTGTACTGGGCTGTAATATCTGTGTACTGGGATGTAATACCTGTGTGCTGGCTGGCTGTGACGCCTGTGTACTGGGCTGTGATACCTGTGTACTGGGCTGTGATACCTGTGTACTGGCTGGCTGTGATACCTGTGTACTGGTCTGTAATACCTGTGTACTGGCTGGCTGTGATACCTGTGTACTGGTCTGTAATACCTGTGTACTTGCTGGTTGTGATACCTGTGTACTGAGCTGCAATATCTGTGTACTGGCTGGCTGTGAAACCTGTGTACTGGTCTGTAATAATTGTGTACTGGGCTGTAATACCTGTGTACTGGGCTGTAATACCTGTGTACTGGCTGGCTGTGATACCTGTATACTGGGCTGTAATACCTATGTACTGGCTGGATGTGACACCTGTGTACTGGGCTGTAATATCTGTGTACTGGCTAGCTGTGATACCTGTGTACCTGGCTGTAATACCTGTGTACTGGGCTGCAATACCTGTGTACTGGCTGGCTGCAATACCTGTGTACTGGCCGGCTGTAATACCTGTGTATTGGGCTGAGATACCTGTGTAATGGCTGGCTGCAATACCTGTGTACTGGGCTGTAATACCTGTGTACTGGGCTGTAATACCTGTGTGCTGGGTTGTAATACCTGTGTACTAGCTGGCTGAAATACCTGTGTACTGCCTGGCTGTAATACCGGTGTACTGGGCTGTTATACCTGTGTACTGGGTTGCAACACCTGTGTACTGGGTTGCAATACCTGTCAGGAAAAGTCTCTCCAGCTGGTGGTGCTGTGGCTCAGGGATCCATGGGCTGCAGTTCCAGTATCCACCAGCGGGTGTCAGTAGAGGGCTCACCTTTTGATGGCACCGTGGCTCCTGGATCCATGATGCTCATTACAGGAAGGATATTTAAACTCTGTCTGCCATATGCTTAGTGCCTTGATGTTGGTCTCCATGTGCCTCTGTATCCTGTATCCTGTATCTGGAATCATGAATCCTGTATCCTGTACCCTGAATCTGCTCCTGGACCCCTGTCTGTAGCCTGATCCTTTCCCACCGGCTTTCCCCGTCGTCTGTTCCCTGTTCCTTCCTTGTCTTGCTCCCTGCTCCCTCTGTTTAATTTCCCGTGCATGACCCTGCCCTGGCTACGTTTATGGTTTGGACATTTCCCTATCTACTGTATATGCTTGTTCTCTGGTGCAGTTCACATATCTCTGGTCACACCAGTTGCTGACAATATCTGTGTACTGGCTGGTAGTAATACCTGTTTACTGGGCTGCAATACCTGTATACTGGCTGTGGCTGCAATACCCATGTACTGTCTGTAGCTGCAATTCCTGTGTACTGGGCTGAAATACCTGTGTACTGGCTGTGGCTGCAATACCTGTGTACTGGCTGTGGCTGCAATACCTGGGTACTGGCTGCATACTGTGTTACTGGCTGATATATACCCCACCTGTGATGCTGAGCTGTATACTCCTGACACAATATATGGAATACAGGGGATGGAGTGGGTGGATTCTATAATGGGTGGAGCTTATGAGAAGTAGTAGGGGGTCAAAAAGGAAGGGGCGGGGCCTTGCACCCCTCATGCAAAAACTTCATCAGCCGCCACTGGTGCAAATACCTCATATGCAGGAATCCACAAACCTCTCCTCAGGACCAAACCCTCTCCAATGTACGAGGTACTGAAGGATGTCTTTACAGAGGTGAGAATCCAGAATTTGACTAGCCTTGTACTCCTGATTATCCTCAGAGACCGGAATCACAGTAGGGAAAGGACGAAAGAACTTATTGAGGTCTAAGGGCTTCAGAAGGGAAACATGGAAGGAGTTAGATATCCTGAGACTTTTGGGAATCTGAAGTTTACAGCAAACCGGGTTATCCTTATAAATGATAAAATACTGACCAATGAATCTTAGTGCGAATTTCAAAGAGAGAACCTGGAGTTTGATGTTCCTAGTGGAAAGCCAGACCTTGTCTCCAATCTGTAGAGAAGGCAGTTTACGCCAGTGAAGGTCGGAAAAACCCTTAAACTTATCAGCCGCTGCCCGGAGGGAATCATGAACCTCACCCCAAATGGTATTAAATGATTGCTGAACAGTAGCCAAAGCTGGAATATCCAGAGAACAGATCATAGGAAGAGGAAGCTGAGGGTGTCTTCAATAAACTGTGAAAAAGGGGGTCTTCTGAGAACTGGTGTTAACGTGATTATTGAGAGAATTCTGGCCACGGAAGTAGAGAGGACCAGTCATCGTGATGAGCGGAGACTAAGGTGAGGAGGAAGACCTCTAACTCCTGATTAACCCTCTCAATCTGTCCATTGGATTGAGGGTGGTAAGAAGAAGAAAAGTCCAAAACAATATTGAGGGACTTGCAAAAAGGGAGACCAGGAAGGGGAACAAAATGAGCCATCTTGGAGAACTGATCGATTACCACCCCAATGACTGTGTTCTTTGCAGACGGTGGAAGATCGGTGATGAAATCCATAGCAATGTGAGTCCAGGGCTCCTTTGAGATGGGCAAGGGCATAAGCAGTATGGCAGGGGCCTGTGTGGAGGACTTAGACTGGGCACAAACATGGCACACCTTCATGTAGCCATTGACATCTGAACGGAGAGTAGGTCACCAGTAGTGACGACTGATGAGCTGAAGGGATCGGAGGAACCCAGCATGACCCGACAACTTGGAATCATGTCCCCATCAAAGGATCTCAGGTATTAGTTCAATGGGGATGAAGGTCTTGCCAGGAGGAATTTTGGACTCCAGAGTGGTGGAATGGGCAAGAATACACCTGGTTGGAATGATCAGCTCAGGTTCAGGGGTGGGCTCCTCATCCAGCGTGTCAAACAACCTAGAGAGTGCATCAGCCCGACTGTTGCAGGAGCCAGGTTTGTACGTGATCTTAAATTGAAACGGGAAAAGAACAGACTTCACCTGGCCTGTGTGGGATTCAGTCGTTTAACACTCTGTAAGTACTGTACATTTTTATGATCAGTGAAGAGGAAGTGGAGTGAGGGGAACCCTCCAAGAGATGATGCCATTCTTGTAGCGCCAATTAGTAAGAAGCTCCCGATCGCCAATAGCATCATTTTTCACTGCCTGAGAATTTTTTTTTGAAAAAAACGCACATGGCTGTCGTTTATTCTCAGGTAATTGAAGAAGTACCGCTCCTACTCCAGTGGAGGAAGCGTCCACTTCAATAAAAAATGGGTCCCCAGGCTTAGGTCTCCTCAAGATAGGACCAGAGACAAAAGCTTGTTTCAGATCATGGCCTCAGGAGGCCATTCCTTGGCATTAACACCTTTCTTAGTCAAGGCAATAATAGGCGCAGCAATAGAAGAGTAGTTCTTAATAAATTGCCTATAATAATTGGAGAACCTAAGAAATCGCTGTGTGGCCTTGAGGCTGGCAGGAAGAGGCCAGTTGGTAATGGCCGAGACCTTTTCGGGATCCATACAAAGATCCAAACTGGAGACAAAGCATCCCAGAAACAGGAACTCAGGACATTCAAAAAAACATTTCTCCATCTTGGCATACAGGTTATTTTCGCTAAAGTGCTGGCGTATAACCCGGACATGATTTATGTGGACAAGAAAATCTTCCGAAAAGATTAGAATGTCATCCAGATAGATGACCACAAATTGATACAGCAAATCCCTGAAGACCTCATTGACGAAGTTTTGAAATACCGCTGGGGAATTACACAGCCGAAAGGGCATAACCAGGTATTCATAATTCCTGTCTCTCGTGTTAAACATGGTTTTCCATCCGTCACCTTCCCTTATCTGGATCAGATTGTAGGCACCCCTGAGATCCAACTTGGTAAAGATGGAGACGCCTTTCAATCTGTCGAATAACTCAGAGATTAGGGGTATCGGTTCTTGATTGTCACCGCGTTTAAACCTCGATAATCAATGCAAGGTCTTAAAGTGCCATCTTTTTTGGCAACGAAAAAGAATCCTGCTACCACTGAAGACGAGGACTTCCGAATGAACCCTTTCTCTAGGTTTTCAGTGATGTACTCTGACATGGCCTGGGTCTCAGGGATGGACAGATGATAGGTACGACCCCTGGGCAGAGTCGCTCTAGGAACAAGGTCAATGGCACAGTCAAAGGACCTGTGAGGAGGAAGCGCTTAAGCTAATTTCTTACAGAAGACATCCCGGAAATCGCTATATGCCGTGGGAAGGGTAGAAGAAACTAACATGGTGGCAACAGGAAGTCTCTCCTTCAGGACCACCTTGAGTAGACAGGACGAAAAACAGGAGGAACCCCAAGCCAATATCTGCTGGAAGTCCAGTCAACATGCGGAGAATGGAGCTGTAACCAGGGAAGGCTCAATGTGATGGGGGTTAAGGCCTTAGGTAGGACAAGAAAGGATATCGACTCATGGTGGAGTACTCCTACTGACATCTTAACCAGAAGGGTCTGGAAGCGGATAGGGCCTCCTGGAAGAATCGTGCCATCAGTCACTGAGACCGCCAATGGAGTGGCAAGTGGCGAAAGGGTAAGCTTCATGGAAGAAGCCGTTCTCCAGTCCATAAAGTTGCCAGTGGCTCCAGAATCAAGGTATGCCAGGACCGAATGAGAAAAGGCGTTGATGTGAAGGAACACCAACAGCAGGAGATGTGAAGGTTTTCCCGGACACTTCGAGCAAGTGTCACGAAAATGACCTTTGCCTGCACAGTAGAGACACAGCCTCTGCACCTAGCACACTCCTCGGGTGATTGCCTGGTCTGGCCCAACTGCATGGGTTCTTCAGCTGGCAGGGGATGCTCCACGGATCACAAAGAGGGGAGCTCAGGCTGATTAGGGACCAAGGGGTGCTGGCGTCTATTTTCTAGGGTCCTCCCCTGGAAGCGAAGGTTGATCCGGTTACATAGGGAGATCACGTCATCCAGATCAACGGGGAAGGTTCTACCCACTAATTCATCCTTCACTCTTTTGGAGAGGCTCTGTAAGAAGGCTGCAACGAAGGCCTCATTGTTCTGGCCCACAGATAAAGACTCCTGGCGGAGGCGTAAAAGGCCGCTGGCTGCTGAAGAGAAACAACCTGGTTCCTCTAAGGTGTTCTAAAAGAGTTTCAGGAAACTAGACAGACTAGAAACCACGGGGTCACTCTTCTCCTACAGAGGGGCAGCCCAGGAGAGATATAATATAGGCCACCTTTGCCCGATCAGATGGGAAATTTTGAGGCTGAAGCTCAAAATGATTGGAGCGCTGGCTGAGGAACCCCCTGCAGGCCTTAGAGTCCCCAGAGTAACGGGACGGAGCCGGTAATTGAAACGGGTTAGCTGCTGTGAGTTTGACTGGAACAGATACGGCCGCAGGCTGTGGTGGAGGTTGTTGGACTGGAGGTCCCAGGGAGGCCTGAAGTTAGTAAAAGCGGGACACCAAATCTTGCAGGAATCACATCACCTGCATCTGGTTAGACTTTTGGGTCTCCAGTCTGCGGACTATGCCCCGCAGTGGATCATCCCCAGGTAGCGGCACATCAGCCGGGTCCATGGCTGATCAAACTGTCACGACACCTAGGGTCAGGTGACAGGTGCACACCGCTGGAGTGCGAATCGCACTGAAGGTTTTGAAGCACACCACTAAGGTTGTGGACTTATAGCTGACTGCTGGTAATGAGTTCCGGCTGATACGGGAAGAGGGCCGGCCCCCTAGAGAATGGACACTGAAACACAGGGAGCTAGTGCATCAGTTTCCCCAGGGCGCGGAGTCTAAGAGCCAGTGGGTGTTCACCGGGGCCTCTAGTGGTGAGAATGGATTTGGCTGCACCTGGATCCAGGTCACAGCCCCCGGGGTCCCCTAGCTCATGCTCGGTTGGCTACAGGTGGAAGAGAGGAAGCAGGAGACTTCTATCATAGAAGTCAATGCAAGCCGCGCTGAGATTCCTGGCAGAGTCCTGGCAGACACTGGTGTCCGGGAGCAGACACTAGACTTGTGCATTGCTGAAAAATGAGTTAATTTTCTTTTTTTTTTTAATTATTCGGGAATTCAGAAATTCGCGGTAATTCGGCAATTGCGGTAATCTGGAAATTCAGACATTCGCGGGAATTCGCCAATTGCGGTAATTTGGAAATTCACAGTAATTCGGCAATTGCGGTAACTTCGGAAATTTGCGGTAATTCCGCAATTGTGGTAATTTGGCAATTGCGGTAATTCGGCAATCGGAACAGCCGAAAATCCGAAATTCGAAAATATGAGAATTCGGAAATCCAAAAATTCTGAAATAATAAAGAACATTTGAAATAATAATAAATAACTATTAAATTATAGGTATTGGAATTTCCTTGAAATTTGGCTGTTAGTGAACTTAAGGCCTCATACACATGGGCATAATAGCAAAACGTCGGGACCGAAGTCAGGCAAAAATCGGCGGCTAAATTGGGATTTCGTCTGCATTTTGCATCGACGTTAATGCGCGTTAGTGAGCGTCAGTGAGCGTTGGCGTCAATAGGCGTTTTGTTAAAAAAAAAAACATTTCTCTGCTATTTTTTAACTTGAAAATGTCAGCGCTAAAAACGCTGGGTAAAGTCGCTACGACGTTAATGCGCGTTAGTGAGCGTTTTGGCGGCTCAGCGTCAAAAACGCCATAAAGCTACACGCGCGGGTCCTGCGTTCGGTTTACAGCTTAAGAACGCCAACGCCATCTACAGCTCAAAAACGTCAGCATTTGTATGGATTGAATAACATGGAGCGCTGCAAAAAACAAGACAGTAAAAAACGTCCGTGTGTATGAGGCCTAACTATAAAATTTATCACTAACAGCTATATTTTCAAGGAAATTCCAATACCTATAATTTAATAGTTATTTATTAGTAAGTTACTATTTCAAATGTTCTTTGTTATTTTCGGATTTCGGATTTTCAGATTTTGAACTGTTCTAATTGCTGAATTTCCGAATTACCGCAATTACTGCAGTTGCCGAATTACTGCAAATTTCCGTAATTACAGCAATTGCCGAATTACCGCGATTTTCCGAATGTCCGAATTACTGCAATTATTGCAATTGCAGAATTACTGCAAATTTTAGAATTTTCGAATCGGAAAAACAAAAATTTGGAAAAATTTAGAAATTCGTCCAAATTGCTGAATTTTGCAAAATTCGGTAAAAACGAAATTCTGAACTAAACAAATTGCACAAGCCTAGCGGACACCTTGCCGATCCCTGGTCTTGTAGCTCAATCCAGCCTTGTGCAGGTTTACAATCTTGTCCCCGACGGTCTTTGACAGCTCTTTGGTCTTGCCGATGATGGCGGGTTTGAATTGCAGAAAGAGATTCTGTGGACCGGTGTCTTTTATACACATAACGAGTTGTCGTTAGGAGCACCTTCTTAAATTAACAGGACTAATCTGTGTACCACAAGAGCACTTACTGTAGCCAGTCTGTGGGAGCCAAAATTATTGTTGGTTGGTAGGGGATCAAATACTTATCTTGCTGAACTGTCTGCAACTCAATTTATAACATTTGTATCATGTGTTTTTCTGGATTTTTGGTTGATTTTTTGTGTAGCGGTACCCCCATAGGGGCTGCTGTACGTAGTAGTTCACATGTCACCCTGCCAATCCATTCACTCTTTTCCACACATCCGGAGGTAAGAGAACAGGCCAGTATTTGTGTTTTTGTTGTTTTATTAGGGGATTTAACTTGGATGGGGTATGGGAAATTATGGGATGCCCAGTGAATGAAAGTTCCTGAACGGGACTACATATTTACACTCCTGTATATACTCTTCTCCTTTCCTCTAGCACAATCTTGCTCAAAGTCAGCTCCTCTTCCTCCCTACTGCACAACGCTTCTGCGGCCTAGCTAGCACATGGTGAAGTCTGCCTTGGCAGGGACAGTGGGCCCCTCTTGTGTAGCAAAAAATTGTGAAAGTGTGCTATCTAGCCTCGGTGGACTACTGCTCCCAGTCAGTCACTCTTCAGGCCCTGGCAGCCCTCCTGGCTGCAGCGACCAAACTCCACTGCCCAGTAACACCACAGTCCCTGCTGGCTCCGCACTCTTCTCAGACTGTCTCTTTCCTTCCTGTCTGCTCCGGTGTGCCTTTCCAACATCCCTGGGTGTGTGTCACTCACCGATACTTGGTAGATCCCTCCTGGAGACTTGCCCGGCAGCACCACTCCATATCTCTCTCATGCTCCCTGGTCAGGACTCCCCATTTGATGTATTGAGGGGTCCCTTCCACTCACAAGCCTCCGGACCCAAGGGCATCCCCCAGACTGGGGGCTTTCTCAAAAGTCCCCGCAACTAGTGCTCCATCTCCCAGTTCTTCCACCCAAACTCTCCTTTCTGGCTGGACCGACCCAGGGTATTTGAGGAGGCCTGCCACCTGCCAATCCAGATTGGGGATTGGTCAGAGCTCCCCAAACACCCCAGGCAGCTCCACCTCTCTTCCCCACCCTTTCTTCTAGGACCCTCCAGAAGCAAAGAGGAGGTGACCATGAGGTGTCACCGCCTGTGAGCCACCAGTCACTCCCTGAGCCACTCCCCTGCCCAGAATCAAAACAAACAGGCCTAGCACAGCTAAGCCTGCCTAAATTTACCTACACTGCCAGAAAACCCTACTCTAGCAGCTCACTACCTAGAGGGTGCTACACTCACCCCCACCAAAAAACCCAGTCGGTCCCTTGACTGGGAAATTTAGAGAATAGCTCCTGGGCCCAGGAGCAAAGGCATCCCATAAAATAAGAGGGAAGGGGGAAAGGGAAACAACTTGGATGGGGACTGTACAAATAAATGAAGTACAAAAATATTGATAGGTCTCTGTAAATTATTAACATCTATACAGCATATATAAGACACTCCTCACTACAGGTCTCTGCAGGTAACAGTGTACAATACGGCCAGAGCATTTCTCCCTAGAGAGAGATACTCTGCTCGCAGGATGTTTCTTCTTCCATCAGAGGTGATGGACAGCCGCCCCATCCGGATGATCCTAAGAGAAGACATAAACAACACACAACCTAACCTAAAACCTAACTAGGCACACATATAGTCTACTGAGAGGGGGTTATAATCCGTCCAGCAGAGTATTAACAAAACCGTTTCAAGCTATTTTCTGGTCTGTTCTGTCAGTGGGGGGTTATAACCCACTGATAGAAACAGTGAAAGGGGAAAAGAAGTCAGAAAATTAAACTTTTTTTTCTTGCAGACTTCCTGATGGGAGGGGGCCTCCCTAGGCATCTGGCTCTTCAAAAGCTAGTTTATGCCGGAACAACCCTCACCCAAGTGTCCTTTCAAGGGGAAAGTCTCTTCCATAAGGCACAGGGTGGCAGGCTGGCTTGTTCCGGAAAATCATGGATGAAGCTTACAATCCTGCAACTTCCCTGCAGCTTCTGGTGGCCTCTTCTATGGCAGTTGTACACTCACAGTCCCTTCACGCATAGAAGTAGGGGTCAGAAAATCTCCTCCTAATTCCCCCTTTCTCCCTGATGGAGATCGAGTGGCTCCTTGTAGGCCATCCCGCCTTCATGATGAGCACCCGGTCTTTATATATAGATTGTCCCAGCCTCCATTCCTGGCGAATGTCCACAAATCAGGCCCAGGCTTCACTTTCCGGCACCCGCAGAGGCTTTGGGATGTGCAAGTAGTCCCAGACCATGTGTTAGGAAAAGACTGTGCAAAAAGATAACTTTGTGTGCTTGTGCGCGTTTGCCTGTGAGCGTTTGAAACAACGCCAAACGGCTCCATTTAAGCTCACAATGCCCAGCAGCAGGTGCTGTCCATTCTACAGTGTGTGAGTGTCCCTGAGTTACCTGATTTCCTGAGTATCTGTTCCTGTGACCCAGCTTGACCTTGACGTTGTTGATTCCTGCCTGCACCGACCCTCAGCTTGCCCATGACAGCTCTTCTGCCTGATCCCTGTGTACTTCTGCTGCCAGCCTGTTAACGACTCTGCCTGCACCTGATGACTCTTCTGCCTGAACCCTTTGTACCGCATTGCCAGCTAGTTGCCAACCCAGACTGCACGACCACCCGCTACCTGCATGAGCCATTACTGGACTCTTCACACCACCACCAGTGATCCTGTCCAGCCCTCGTGTCCCCCTGTGCTCCGGTGCTCCCTGTCTGCTCTACCAGGGAACCTCAAACCAGGGCCGCAAGAGTGGTTGCATCCTGCATAAGACAGACTTCCTTTGCTATGGATGAACTGTGTGTCCACCTGGCCGGCCTCACATGGGCGGTCCAGAGCCTGCAGTAGGGCTATACCCGGCTGGAAGAATGGGTTCAGGAGCTTGCTACACCCGTGGCCCCAGAGCTAGCCAGGCCACAGGCACCATTGTGGCCCCGCCATCTGAGCCCAAACTCCCCCTGCTTGATAAGTTAGCTGGGGACCGTCACAAGTTTAGAGCCTTTCGGAATGCATGTGAACTATACTTCGGCCTCTAGCCCCGTACCTACTCTCTTGAGGCCTCAAAGGTGGGACTTGTTATTTCCCTACTGCAAGATGAGCCCCAGTCCTGGGCCCACCGACTTTGGGAGCGGAGGGCCCCAGAAGTCGCTACCCTGGCCTCATTCTTCTAGGCCATGGCTCTGCTGTATGAAGATCCCTATCAGGCTGCTACAGCGGAGGCTGCATTACACGCCCTTCAGCAAGGCCACCGGTCAGTGGAGGACTACGTGGTGGAGTTCCGGAGATGGATTGCAGACACGGCCTGGAACGATGCTGCACTCTGTTACCAGTTCTGTCTGGGCCTGTCTGAGTCCCTCAAGTATGAGCTGGCTCGCGTAGGGATGTCCCACACCCTGGAGGCACTCATCAATCTTGCTATCCAGATTGACCGGCCTCTCCGATAACGCCGCGCCGAAAAAAGCTCGGGACCCCTGAGTCCCACCTGGATGCTGCCCCGTGTTCCAAGATACCCAAGCTTGGCTCCTTTCCCGCCAACGACCTTCTCCTCTTCTCCTTTGGATCAACTGGAGCCCATGCAAATAGGGCTACTGTGCCCTTCTCTGACCCCTGAAGAGAGGCAACAGAAGTTCTTCTTGAATCTGTGCCTATTGCAGGGAACCGGGGCATGTAGTGAGATTCTGTCCTGCCAAACGCGACAAGTGCCCGCCAGCTTCCTCAGTAGGAATATCCACCATGTCAAGTCATTTGTTATCTCCCTTCTCCTACAGCTCCCCGGAGGGAGTACCCAGGTCCGAGAAATTATTGATTCAGGAGCATGCAGTTGCTTTGTGGATGAAGCCTTAGCAACCTCGCATCACATCCCTTTCCAACCTAAGACACATAAGATGACCATCTGCCTGGCAGATGGATACCCCATCAAATCAGGCATGGTCACCCATGAGACCACTCCCTTACTCACTACCACAGCTGACGGCCATCAGGAGCTGCTTCTTTTGGATGCCATAGCATCACCCTTGTTCCCCATCATTCTGGGTCTGCCTTGGCTCCGGGCCCATGACCCCAGTATAGACTGGACTGTCAAATTTCGGTCCAGCTACTGCCGCCAACACTGCCTAAAGCGTACCAATGACGCTATTCCCACTTTGCTCAGCCTAAACCCGGATCCTGACGTCCGACTAGTTGTGCCCCCTGTCTATCACAACTTTTTAGATGTCTTCAGCAAGAAGGGGACGGAGCGGTTACCACCTCACAGATCATAAGACTGCCCCATTGAGCTTCTACCAGGAGCAGAAGTACCCTTTGGGAGGATCTATCCCCTGTCCAAACCAGAGTTAGCCGTCCTCAAGGCCTACCTGGATGACAACTTGGACAAAGGCTTTATCAGACCCTCTACTTCTCCTGCAGGGGCTGGGATCTTCTTTTTGGAGAAAAAGGACCGGTCTCTGCGGCCTTGCATAGATTACAGGGAGCTCAACCGCATTACATTTAAGAACCGTTATCTCCTACCTTTGGTTCCGGAACTGTTCCAAGGACTGGGCTCCGCTGTCATCTTCACCAAACTAGACCTCCGTGGGGCATACAACCTGGTCCGTATCCAGGAGAACGATGAGTGTAAAACCGCTTTTCGCACACGTTTTGGGCACTACGAGTACTTAGTCATGCCCTTCAGGCTGTGCAACACCCCGGCAACCTTTCAGCACTTCGTAAATTATGTGTTCCGGGACTATTTGGACTTATTCGTCATCATTTACTTAGATGATATTTTGATTTTTTCTTCATCCCTTGAGGAGCACCGCAGACATGTCTCTCTAGTTCTGAGTCGCCTTCGGCAACATGGGCTATATGCCAAAGCAGAGAAATGCTCCTTTGTACAGTCCAGCATCCATTTCCTTAGGTTAGTCATCTCTGTCACAGGTATCAACATGGATCCTCAAAAGGTCTCTACTATCTTGGACTGGCCGGCACCATCTGACAAGAAAGGGGTCCAACGTTTCGTGGGCTTTGCAAATTTTTATAGAAAATTTTTCAAGGGGTTCTCCGCCATCATCAGCCCAATCACACAACTCACAAAACAAGATTCCCAATTCCAATGGTTCACCGAAGCCCAGGCAGCTTTCCAGACCTTAAAAGAGTTGTTCACTTCAGCCCCCATCCGGAAATATCCTAACCCAGCATTGCTGTACGTCCTGGAAGTGGACGCATCTGAGACTGCTGTGGGGGCTGTCCTCTCCCAAAGACAAGGCTCCAAAGCTCTGCTCCATCTGGTAGCCTTCTTCTCTCGTAGATTGTATGCACCGGAAAAGAATTACGACATAGGAGAAAAGGAACTCTTGGCCATTAAGTCAGCTTTGGAGGAATGGAGGTATCTACTTGAGGGGGCCACGCACTCCATCCTCATATACACCGACCATAAAAACCTGGAATACTTGAGAATGGCGAAAAGGTTGAAACCACGACAAGCCCGCTGGGCGCTCTTCTTCTCAAGGTTCCAGTTACACCTAACTTACAGGCCGGGGTCAAAGAACCTCAAACCAGACACCCTCTCTCGAATGTTCAGCGAACCCAGAGATTCCACGCCACCTGACACAATCCTTCCGTCACGCAACTTTCTGCTCACCCAGGAAGACTTGCTATTGCAGATCAGGCGATCCCTGGCAGGCTCTTCGAGCCCCTCTGATTCCAGGTTGCAGGCGAAGAATGGCCTATGGTGGTATGGCAACAAAATCTTTGTGTCAGCTGGTCAAGGTGTGGCCGTTTAGGACTCTGCCATGACCACAAACTGGCTGGGCATTTTGGGACATGCAAGACGGCTGAATTGCTCTCCCACACCTGGTGGCCGCGAGCTGAAGAAGATTGCAAGAGTTACATCAATACTTGCTCTGTCTGTGCCCACAACAAGACTGATAAGGCCAAGGCTTGGGGCCTCCTCAATCCGCTCCTGGTACCTGAGCTCCCATGGTCCCAAATAGCCATGGACTTTACTGTAGAGTTACCCCCCTCTCAAGGGTACTCTGCTATATTTGTGGTCGTTGACCGCATGACAAAAATGGCCCATTTCCTTCCCCACAGCTGCTGAGCCTGCAGAGATTTTTATCAAGGAGATAGTCCGACTTCACGGGCTTCCCATCAACATCATCTCGCACCATGGAGTCCAATTCACCTAGAGGTTTTGGAAAGCTCTGTGTTCATCCCTGGAAATCAATTTGTCTCACTCCTCTGCTTATCACCCCCAGACCAGTGGCCAAACTGAAAGAACGAACCAAACGCTTGAACAGCACATCCGATGTTTATCTTCTTTTTCTCAAGATAACTGGGTTTCACTACTACCGTTGGCTGAATTTGCTTACAATAACACTATCCACTCAGCCACTAAACAGTCTCCATTTTGGCCAATTATGGTTTCCACCCCACATTTATTCCTGCTCTGTCCATGGAGAATACAGTGCCAGCGGCCCAAAGGGCCGCTGACTTCTTTGAAACCAATAAAAGACTCCTACAGGACACCCTGTCCAGGACTCAAGAGTTGAATAAGGAGGTCTTCGACAAGAGAAGGCGGGGGGAACTGGAATTGCAGCCTGGCCATCAAGTGTGGCTTTCTACTTGGAACCTGAGACTGGCATGCCCTTCTAACAAGTTGGGCCCGACGTTCATTGGGCCTTTTTCTGTGAAGAGAAGGATTAATAGGGTGGCATTTGAGCTCGACCTCCCTCCATCTCTACGCATCCACCCAGTTTTCCACATCTCCTTATTGAAACCGGTGGCTCCAGATCCCTTTCCTGGACGAAGAATGGTCCCACCTGAACCAGTATTAGTAAATGGAGAGGAGGAGCTTGAGGTGGAGGCCATCATGGATTGCAGAAGAGGCGGTTCCACCCAGTATCTGGTTAAGTGGAAGGGGTACGGCCCCGAGGAAAGTTCCTGGGAGCCAGAAACAAATATCCACGCGGAAGAACTGATTCAAGCTTTTAAAAAGGAACCGCCAAGGAAGAAATGCCCGCCTGGGCATCCGGAGGCTGCCCCTTGGGGGAGGGGGGTAAGGTTAAGGAAAAGACTGTGCAAAAAGATAACTTTGTGCGTTTGTGCCGCTCCATTTAAGCTCACAACGCCCAGCAGCAGGTGATGCCCATTCTACAGTGTGTGAGTGTAGCCTGAGTTACCTGATTTCCTGAGTATCTGTTCCTGTGACCCGGCTTGACCTTGATCTTGTTGATTCCTGCCTGCACCGACCCCCAGCTTGCCCATGAACTGCCTGATCCCTGTGTACTTCTGCTGCCAGCCCATTAACGACCCTGCCTGCACCTGACCACTCTTCTGCCTGAACCCTTTGTACCGCATTGCCAGCTAGTTGCCAACCCAGCCTGCACGACCCATTACTGGACTCTTCACACCACCACCAGTGATCCTGTCCAGCCCTCTTGCCCCCCTGTGCTCCGGTGCTCCCTGTCTGCTCTACCAGGGAACCTCAAACCAGGGCAGCAAGAGTGGTTGCTTCCTGCACAAGACAGACTCCACCACCAGGTGCGTGACACCATGTCACACTCCCAGTCTTCCTGGGAATCCTCCACAATGTCCATGATCTAGGGTTGGACATAGGTATAGTCCAGACCCCACTCAAGGGCAACCTTCCTCTGGACCTCCCGCTGGAATTGGGAAAGCCTGGGCAGTTCCTTAGGCTTCTCCTTTTGCTGCAGGACACAGGCGTCTGTAGATCTCACCACACACTGCCTGTATGTCGGCGCCCTGGTCTGGGTGGTGGAGGGTCTGTTTAAGAAAAGTTGGCTGCTATAGATAGGGGTTCCTGCAGCTTTATCTGTTCCCAGCTCTGACTCTGGTCCCTCTCCTTCCTCAGATGGCATCTCCAAGACATGGGAACCTCCTGTCTCCCATTCCTCTTCCTCTGAGCTTCCGTCAGGAGAGGACCACTCCGCCAGTCTCTCCAGCGATCCAAACTCAGCCTGAAGTCTGGGGGAAGCCTAATCAAGGACTCGGCCCTTGCACTCCCCATCCTGCTCATCAGAGGGCGCACTCCCCTCCTGCACTGACTCTGCTGGACACAGGATAGCAATGGGCATAGGTATGGCCGGCTTTTCAGGAGCTGCTATTTCCTGCTGGGCAGTAGTTACAGTTCCTAGGCCCCCGACCATGCCTCGGGTCAAGGCAGTCTTTTCCTTCCCCATGTCCTTGCTTTTTTATGGGGGAGTCACCAGGCCACAACTCAACTCCGCCTTTGAAGGATGGTTTCAGGCCCGCTCCGGCCTTCCGGGTCTTTCGAGGCTGTAGCTTGCACAGTCTTAAAAGCAGGTCCATGTTAAAGTAGCGCGGCTCCTGCTGAGCAAATGTCTGCTGCATTAGTGGATCATCGCAATGGCCACACTGGACCCACGCAATAATCACCACGGTCAGCAGCTGGCATTCGGGACATAGCAGGCACAGTTGCTCCGTCCCGTCAACCATCTACAGGGCAAATGCCCCGCAGTGCTCCAATCAGACGCTGGTGTCCACCAATGTCCGCCCTGGCAGTTCCAGCAACCAGGTAAGGGCTGGCAATAGACGATCACCCTCCACCATCTTCCACTGCCTTGTAGTATCTGATGCTAGCAGGAAGCACTGGGTCTCTTCCAGGGCGTAGCACTGCCCCCTCACTTCCAGATGGGCTTGCACTGGCCACACTGATAAGCAGACCCCTCCTGAAACATGCTGCTTTAACCCCCTGTGTGAAGAACTGAAGTTCGCAGACAGGCTATGACTAGCAGGACTTGCCCAGGCATTTCGCTTGCCACCGACTGTGCGCAAACAACCGTGGGTGGATGGCAACTGACTTTTCCTGTGGTTGCCGGTCGCAACAGTAAATTTAGTAGCCCTTGTCTCCCCTGAAGGAAACACTTTAAGCCGAGTCCCACCCACAGGCTCCCTGATCACCCTGGGCAATAGTAGAGGGCACACCTTACTGTTTAAAGTAGGAGTTTGGAGCACAAAGTTCAGCAGGCCGAGCATTTGCTGAGCACTGGGTAGATTATTTTGTAATCCAGTGAGAGATGTCCAGCATTTGCAAGGCACTGAACATATTTGTAATCCAATGGGAGATGTCCAGTCTTTGCTGGGTGCTGGACATACTTGTAATCCATGGGAGCAATCGCCCGCCTTGGTTGCCACGGGTAACAGCATATGGTACAAAGTCACTGAATTGCAGGGTTCTGGTTCAAGTGTCCACCCCGGTGCTGGTTGGAGCAACTGGGTATGCAGGAGCAGCAATTGGCAACGGCTCCTGCTGGTTGTTATGGACAACAGCACTTATACAATGATACTGTGTAGCAGGCAGAGCACATAAGTCCTTCCCCGGTTTCAATCTCCATTATCGGTGGAACAAAAACAGCTCCCTGGCTCAGACCATTGCGGTTGCTAGGAGCAACGGCCGACAAGTTACCATGAACAGGCGAATTCCAGAGGAGCACCCAAATGTAGCGGAACCCCTACAGGGGCTGCTGTATGTAGTAGTTCACCTGTCACTCTGCCAATCCATTCACACTTTCCCACACATCTGGCGTCAGGAGAACAAGCTGATACTTTTGTTGTTTTATTAGGGGATTTAACTTGGATGGGGGTATGGGAAATTATGGGATGCCCATTGAATCAAACAGTTCCTGAACGGGACTACATATTTACACTCCTGTATATACTCTTCTCCTTTCCTCCAGCACAATCTTGCTCAAAGTCAGCTCCTCTTCCTCTCTCCTGCACAACGCTTCTGCGGCCTAGCTAGCACATGGTGAGGCCTGCCTTGGAGTCTGGCCAGGCCTCTGTGGACTGCCCATTACAGGCAGGGACCACGGGCCCCTCTTGTGTAGCAAAAAATGGTGAAAGTGTGCTAGCTAGCCTCGGTGGACTACTACTCCCAGTCAGTCACTCTTCAGGCCTTGCCAGCCCTTCTGGCTGCAGTGACCCAACTCCATTTCCCAGTGACACCACAGTCCCTGCTGGCTCTGCACCATTCTCAGACTGTCTGTCTTCCTCCTGTCTGCCTCTGCATGCCTTTCCAGCATCCCTGGTGCGTGTCACTCTCCGACACCTGGTGGATCCCTTCAAGAGACTTGCATGGCAGCACCGCTCCATTACTCTCTCCTGCTCCCTGACCAGGACTCCTCATTGGATGTACTGAGGGGTCCCTTCCACTCCAGACCCAAGGTCACCCCCCCACAGACTGGGGGCTCCCTCAAAGGTCCCCGCAACTAGTGCTTCATCTCCCAGTTCTTCCACCCAAACTCTCCTCCCTGGCTGGGCTGACTCTGGGTATTTGAGGAGGCCTGCCCCCTGCCAATGCAGATTGGGTATTGATCAGAACTCCCCAAACACCCCAGGCAGCTCCATCTCTCTTCCCAACCCTTTCTTCTAGAAACCTCCAGAAGCAAAAGGTGACCTAGAGGAGTCACTGCCTGTGAGTCACCAGCCACTCCCCTGCCCAGAATAAAAACAAACAGGCCTAGCACCGTTAAGCGTGCCGAAATGTACCTACACTGCCAGAAATCCCTACTCTAGCACCTCACTAACTAGAGAGTGCTACATCTGTCTCTATCATTTAAAATACAAGTATGATAAAAATGATAGACCCTTCATTTCTTTGTAAGTGGGCAAACTTACAAAATCTTCAGGGGATCAAATAATTATTTTCTCCACTGTATGTTTACTAGAATAATTGCATTTCCATGTTCTGTGTACTGTGGGAGACCAGATATAGTGAATGCAGGGTCCTGGGTTTAGTAACACTTTAAGTGTATTTTTCCAAAACTGCTGTGCAGGCCTATGAAATGTGAAACACTTTCTTCTGAAAACAAAACTTTTTCAATCCACGTGTGCTTAGCCACCCCTATGCTTGTACTGAACCGATTCCTCCCCATATGTAATATCTCCAGGAAAAAAAATCATAAAAATATTCTTCGTCTTAATATATTCCACTTCCTGAGTCTGAATTAGTTTTGTTACTAAGTGCACAAGACTTGAAATCCAGAGGAAGCTGGGTATTTGCATTAACTTTGAGAAAAGTCACCACATCCTGTCCAATTTTTACACAAAGAGTCTATCAAATCTATTTCCTGAACATTGGAGGCTTTTAAACTGCCAGAATTAACCCCTTAGTTGCTATGCATTCTTTTTTATTTATTTATTTTTCTAATATTGAAAAGGGTAACACAGTAAGTATGGAGCTTATCCACAAAGCTGGGAAAGAGTTAATAAATGGATAAATGAAAAATTATAATACAAATGGCGGTATGTATTTATTTCGACGGGGCAAATATTGGATGAGAAAGGAGGATAGGTACACCTGTCTGCTCTTCCTGTCCTGTATAAAGGGGACAGAATGATGACCCCTCTTCATAAAAGCATGCAAAAACTCTCATTTGGGGCCGATTCATAACACAAATTCTGCACCCCGGAGGCATTTCTGCATGCAAGTTTTTTATGCATTCCAATGCGTTTTTGGTGTTTTTGATGCATTTTGGTGCATTTTTGATGCATTATGCTGCAGTCCATATGAGTTCCATACAGAAAAAATGCAACATGTACTTTTCTTGACTGCATTGGAGCTCACTATGCATCGCAAAGTAGCCCATTATGTGCCACTTACCTGCAAACGAAGCCTGCGACATCCAGCGCTGTCCCCTGTGCTGGCTGCGTCCATCTTCTGCCCCTCTTCCTTCCGGGGCCGTGATCTCTGGCTCTGTGACTGGCCGGAGTTGCGTTATGTCACTCCCACGCATGCGCGCGGGAGCTGCAAGTCACGGCACAATCACAGTGAAGAAAGGGCACGGAGGCCGTTTCTTCACTGTGCATGTGACGAAATGACTTGGCACAGCTAATACACTATATATCTCCTGAACCGTGCAGGTATGGGAGATATGCAGGGCACCTACAGGTAAGCCTTATTATAGGCTTACCTGTAGGTGAAAGTGGTTGTCACGAGTTGACAACCGCTTTAAAGGTCTCAGATTAGGTAGGCTTAAGGAGAGGGTGGGCCTGTATGCAGACGACCTCCTACTTTTTCTCAACGATGCTGATGCCTCTCTGCAGGGTGCACTTACAGTCCTAAGTTGACTGTCACAAATATTTTCTTGCAGCTCAGCTGGTCATGGATGGTTGGTGGCTCGTCCCAGACAAATCAGACTCCGCCCTGGCCACAGAGACCGCGGTGTTGGGGTCCATGGAGCCTTTATCAAACCGCCCTTTGCGGGGGTCCAGCAGCCCCCTATGATTTGACCCCATCCATGTGCACCACCCTGGGCTTGGAAGATGGGTTTAGCCTGCAAACAATATCCTCAATCTGCTATACTCCTTATACTCTCTTATGGAACAACCCCAGTTTAACTAATTTACAATATCCCTGATCCTGTGATCTGTGCTAAATGTCACATTAAATTACTCTCCGATGTCATCTCTGACCTAACACTCCCCTCCTTTGATGACCTGAGGTCCAGACGCAATGTACCCTCATCATATCTTTTTAGATACCGGCAGTTGTCCCATGCTTTCACTGCCCAGTTCCCCCTGCGGAGAGGCAATTGGTGCAGTCTGACTTGGAGCGGATTCTGCGATATGACTGTACAGAAAAGCCCACCTAGGTGTTATATGAGCATTTCCTCTGAGTCTTGTCCCCTGAACTGGCCAAGATCCGGCAACAGTGGATATGGGGCATTCCGGAACTGGACTCTGAGGACTGAGAAGATATATGGGATTTTCCATTCAAAATGCTTGTCTCCCTCCAAGATTGTCTCATTCAATTCAAAGTTGTCCACAGAGCCTATCTCACCCCTGCCTAGACAAGATGAGTTCATCTGACACTGTGACCATACCTCTGGGGACTATTTCCATATCTTCTGGTCCTGCCCAGTAATTACAGCTTATTGGTCACAGGTCCTCAGGGTGGTGAATGACATTCTTAACATATCTATTGTCCCGACACCAAGAGTTTGCCTACTGGGGCTGGTAGAGGATTTGGTGCCCAGGGTAGCTGAAAGGACCCTATTGGGTCTTCTGCTATTTTATGCCAGGAAATCCATCACACTTTGTTGGAGGAGACGAACCCTCCCCCAACTGTAGATATGTGGAAACCACTTGTGAACAATGTGAACCCACTATACAAAGAGCCCTACTTCCACAGAGGGTGTCCAAAAAAACATGACAGGGTTTGGTCTAAATGGCTGGACGAGCCCTCTGCGACCACGGCTGACTTATGCCTCGTACACACGGGTCGACGATCGTATACAACAGGTCGTATGAACGACCGCTGTATGCTAAATCGACCGTTAGTACACGCGATTAGAACAACCTACGTACAATGCTCATACAACAGGAGTTGTATGAGCAGACTAGAAAACTTTGGTAGTACCAACAAACGGTCATACGACCGTTGTATCGCGTGCACAGAGAAGTTGGTCCAACAAGTTGTATTGTGCAAAACACGCATGCTCAGAAGTCAGGAACGGCCAGTCACAAATTACATGCACCTGAACTTTCTCTTTATACGTTCATAACACGTCACTACATTCAGCTTGGTCGTATGTCGTGTAGTGCATGTCAGTATGCTAGATACAACAGCCAACATACGATTTGGTCCGTTCGGTTGTACGACCGTCGAACCATGTGTACGAGGCTTAAGAGGTTACTCTTGAACCAGTCGACACCCCTTGCGTTCCCTGAGGGAGGTCCTTGATTAAGAACTATCTCACTTGAACAGCCACCAGCTCGGTCAAACCAGGAGCGCGAGCCAAACAATCTACTGCTGATACAGTATGTACATATGACATCGATATTTATGTCTGACATTCTTCCGCATTGTTATGACCCTTTATGCTAGATGCTGACGGAGCCATTGTGTATTGGTATTGTTAATCTCTTGTTGTTTGTTTGTGGACAAAAAACAATAAAAAGATTGAAAAAAATGTTCACATCAGTAGACATGTGCAGAATGAAAAAAATGCCTTTGTTTCTCTTTGATCTCTTATTTACGTAAATTTGTTTAGTTAAATTTGTTTAATTCATTTTCTGAATTTGTTTCATTTATTCAAATCAATTTAATTTTGAACTCAATTTGACCGAATTAAAAAAAATTGAATCAAATTAAATTCTATTCCAATTTTAATCAAATTCCATTTGAATTTTATTCGAATTGCATTTGAATCAAATGCCATTCAGAAGGGAATTTATTTTATTCGAAATTTGGAAGATGGTTATATTCTTTCTATTCAATTCTATTCTATTGTTTTTTTCTATTCTTGTATTTTCTATTCTGTTCTTTTCTATTATATTCTATTCTTTTCTATTCTATTCAAACTTAAATTTATTCTACTTCTACTGTTATATTCTTTTCTATTGTTTATTATATTCTATTATTTTCTATTCTATTTGGATTTTGGGGAATGGTTATATTCTTTCCATTCTATTCTATTTTGTTTTAAATTCTAATCTTTTATTTTCCATTCTATTTTTTTCTATTCTATTTGAATTTATTCTATTCAAAATTAGAATTCCGGAAGGTTATATTCTTTCTATTTTATTCTATTCTATTCTTTTTTTCTATTCTATTCTGCTGTATTCAAATTCAAATTTGTTCTGTTTGAGATTTGAATTTCAGAATATGGTAATATTCTTTCTATTTTATTATTTTCTATTTTATTCTATTTGACTCCTTTATTTTATATTATATTTTATTCTGTTCTTTTATTTTCTATTCTATCCCTTTATTTTCTATCCTGTTTTTTTCTATTCTATTTTTTTCTATTCTTTTATTTTGTATTCTGTACTGTTTACTCTGTTCTATTCTATTCATTTATTGTCTATTCTATTCCTTTATTTTCTATTCTGTTTGGAAATTCGATTTGAAAACAATTCAAATTTGAATAAAAAATGATTTGAATTCGAAAACGATTCAATTTCTAAAACAATTTGAATTCAAATTCAAAAATTGTTCAAATTGGATTAAAAAATTATTCTAATTTGATTTGAAAACTATTTGAATTTTGTCCAAAATGTTGTTTTGTTATTTCGAATTTGTTTAAATTCGTGACTATTGTAATTCATAAATTCAGGATACATCCGGATTTCTGAATAACGAAAAATTTGTCTGAACTGCACATGTCTACACAGTGTAGTATGTTTCAGTACAGTCAACAAAAGTAGAACATGCTGCATTGTTTTTGCATGGAACTGCACTGAAATTAAAAAAAATGAATCAAGAACCAGAAGGCATGCATCAAATATGCATTGGAATGCATTACAGCAAAAAAAAAAAAAAAAACCCTCAGGAAACTTTGGGGAGAAAAAGAGGGAAATAAATTATTTGAAAATGCATCAAAATGCGCATGCAGAAACTCATCCGGTCTGCGTTTCTGTGGTGTGAACTTGCCCTAAAGTAATTTGTGCATAATCCACCTTGGCCCTGTTTATACCCCTGCCCAGCCACCTGTGAAAGAGGCTTAAGAGAATGGGAAAAGCAACATAAAACTTATGTATATATAACAATATAAAACGTGCTGCTTACTGAAGTTCACCATTAAGGCCCTATTCACATATTTCAATTTAGTTTCACGATTTTCATGCAATTTCCTGTGTCGCGCAACCCATTCACTTCAATAGGCTGCCCTATGTGCGTTTGTCACCCAAAAGAAGCTCCTGCTCCTTTGTGGGCGACAAGATTTTTAAATGCGTGCTTTGGCGCGTGATTCTGTTGCGCAACAATCACAGCAGAATCCCACTGCGTTCGGGGTGCCTTTAAGAATAATGGCACCCCAAACGCACAGTGTGCGTTTTGCTGCGATTTAGAATCGCCTTGATTCTGCCCGTGATTCCAAATCACGTAATGTGAACGGAGTCTTAAGTGTAGATAAACCCTAACAATGAACTTCACCTATTTGTTATGCTTTGGTCCGATTAATATCCCATTGGAAGTGTTTTGTTATATTGTTTGTGCAATAAAAAAATACTAGTTGGTCCTGCCAGAAATCTTATCAGCTCATAACTTCCTGTACACTTTGTCTGTGCTGCACTTTTAGAAATAATAGGTCATTTTGTGAAAACCTATATATGCCGTTTAAAGAGGAACTGGAGTCTGCTCATATAATTTGTAATAAAAACATCTTTGCCATTCTGAGGCCATCAGGTGGGGGCACCTGATGGAGAGGAAGAGCCAGGAGAGCCGCCCCCAGCAGAGTAGGATCGGAGCTGCTCTGTGCAAAACCCTTGCACAGAGCAGGTAAGTATAACATGTTTGTTATTTTTATGTAAAAAAAATCTAAAATTTTACAACCCTTTTAAAAAAAAATCATGGTGCATGACTTAAGCACAAAAATAAGGATGATACACAGGAGCACCAATATCCATTTGGACCTCATATTACCCACAGTCAATTCATTGGAAATGCTATCCATGCTATGAGTGTCTGTCAAGGAGTTACCTAGCCAGCCTGACTAAACTTTATAAAACTTATTTGGACAACATACAGTATGTTAAGGTAGGTGTCCTTCTACAGGGGGAAATTATAATTGTCCAACTGCATCCAAAAGTGAGTAGAAGGAGGAGACATTTTTTTTCAGCTAAGCGTAATGGCTTTCCTTGCATAAAATAGCAATAAGCTCAACAGAGCTTTCCGAGGTGCCATACGGGCTAACTCTTCTACCAACCCCAATAGACAGAATTTAGGTGACAAAGCAATAGGCATCTGTACCATCTCATTGATGACAGCTAGTACATTTTGCCAATAGGAGACAATCATCGGGCACAACCAAAATACATTCATGAAGTCTCCAGGGTAAAGGTGCACTGCCAGCAAGAGAAGAAGATATTTGAATCCATCTTATTAAGCCGAACTCTGTGGAATACAGAACCCCTTCCCTCTATGCAAAGGAGAGAGTGTGTGTGTGTGTGTGTGTGTGTGTGTGGGGGGGGGGGGTTCTGTAGTTCTGTCCTAGGGTGACAACACTGCTCTTCCAAAGATACAGAACAGGGCATAAAAAAAGAAAACTAATGCAGCCGCCGCATCTAAGGACTGGTAAGATGTAATATATTACTTTTTTGTTCTTGGAATTAGATACGCTTTATGGAAAAATCTAGTCACGGAAAAGTACAATATGGTTATATGTTTCCTGTTAGAACGGTGGTTAGAAATAACAATATGTGGTATAAAATAAAGCAGGCTGGGCAATGAAATCTGGGAATTGTGTGTTTCTTTTATACCTGGGTGCCATACCAGTAGTGTTGCCACCTCATCCCTGCCTCAACACATACAGTATGAATTACAAAGGTTCTGAGGCTAATTTAATGCCGATATGGCACAGAGTGAGTTTAATTACCACTTTAATCAGCCACAGAACCTGTGTAATTAATATATGTTCAGTTTTTAAGGGATGAGGTGGCAACCCTACATACCAGTTGGTAGATAGCTGGGCACTCTTCAATATTTGGTAAGGTGGAAGGTCTGTTGGGTTTAATCTGTAGATTATGCCCTTTTTTTTTTTTTTTATTCGGATTTTATTAGAATTTCTAACAAACATAGAAAGCGACAACAATCATTTAACTGTTAAAGCAAGAGCACCAACAGTTCATTATCAATCCGTAATCAAATAGTTCCAACAATTCCAAAGTAATAGAGAAGAAGTAAAAGAAATAAAAAAGATATATAATATTATTCGCTTATTCTATTATTCTATTTATTACTCCAGGGAACCTGATACATTGTATCATCAACAGCATATAAAATATATATATTTTTTTTCAAGACATGCCAACCCACCCCACGGACGTTCACAGTTGGTAGATGGCTGGGCACTCTTCAATATTCAGTACAAGATTTTTTTTTCAAGACATGCCAACCCACTCCAGTTGGTAGATGGCTGGGCACTGTTCAATATTCAGTACGGTGGAAGGTCTGTTGGGTTTAATCTATAGATTATGCCCTTTGCTTTTTTTTTTTTTGTGTCAGATTTTATTAGAATTTTTCAATAACAAACATAGAAAAATACAACAGATAACAATCAATTTAACTGTTAAAACAATAGCATGAACAGTTCATTATCAACCCATAATCAAAAAGTTCCAAAAATTCCAAAGAGAGAAAAAGAAGAAGCATAAATAAAAAAGATATATAATATTATTCAGTTATTCTATTATTACAGTATATTTATTATTCCAGGGCGCCTAATACATTGTATCATCAACAGTATATAAAAGATTTCTTTTTACATTTTCAAGACCTGCCAGCCTACTCCATGGACACTCTCAGTTGGTAGATGGCTGGGCACTCTTGACGATGACTGGGCATATTCAGTAAGGTGGATGGCCTGTTGGTTTTAATCTGTAGATTATGCCCTTTGTTTTACTTATTTATAATTTTTGCCAGCTCAGGGTAATCACATCAACTCATACACTGTGTCCGGCACGGTTTGTACTTTCACTTTATTTCTGCCAAGCCTCATGCAATAAAATGGCTCATGGAAATGTTGATGATATGCCAAATGGGTGTGGAGGATAAGGGTGATTGTGTCTGATTCATCCTTTCCCTAACTGGAAGGGTGCCGCGCTGTATCCACAACCTGCACGGGCCAAGTCTTATTAATAATACTCGCACGTCCAACACCTATGTCGCGCCGTGGGAAGGTCAATCCCTTTCCTACTTAGTCTGTGTTAGTGGGAATAGGAGGTGTGGGTAAACCGTATAGTAGTTGTAAAGGTACTCGGTAAAATAACGTACTCCGAACCGTCTTTATTTCACTTTCATGTTTGGCACGGCCTGTGTCACATACTCAACTACACTAATGGGACTCGACCGTTTTTAATATTTATTCATTTTGTTTCCCGTATTAGATGTCTAATTTTGGTTGTCCGGTAGGTGGAATGACTTATACGGGTCAGTAGCAGTTCTCACGGGTC
>BLSH010005871.1:912078-925958 GCA_018402905.1 Glandirana rugosa | reverse complement strand
CTAGGTACACTTACCTTCCTTTCTACTCACGTTCCACTCTTTTTACTCCCCTTTATCCCTCTCCCAACTCGTGGAATCACCCCTCCTAGGTTTAACCTCTGCTGAAGGAATTTCAGATACCCGTGTTCAACCTATCTTCAGCAGAACTTTGGAAAAGATTTCAGCCTCGTTGAATTCTTCACGATTAATTCCGTCGCAAGTAACAAATAAGGAAGTCGTCTCCAATTTGGATCCTCCCCACTAAGGTGCTCAACCCTCTCCCTATTTCCCCTCATTTTTCTCACCTTGCACTCATCTTTCCTTCCATTCACATGGATCCTACCAATATATCACTCACTCATCCTCTTTTTTCCACAGTATTCACCTCCTGGTTCACCCTTGGTTTTGCCCCATGTCCTGGTGCCCGGTCCTGCCCTGTTGGCAGCCTGGGTGAGGCGCTTCCGCTTCCCTCGCCACCACAGCTCCTGGCCATGGCAGTCCCGGGTGGCTCACCGCATCCGGTGCTGCACGATTGGTGCATAAGTTATGTAAGTATTGCCCGTGTACATCGTGGGGGCTGCACACACATTGATGGATGCCCCACCCTGTTGCATGTGGAATTTAGTTAGACCAACTCCTATTTATCCTTTATTCTAGATCCAAACACGCTTGCTCCTGATGAGTGGCCCTTCAGCCATGAAACGCGTTGAGCTACCAGATGTTGTGTTTCTATTACCTGATTTACCCTAATTATGCACCTTCATGTATTACTCAGGGGTATCACCCCAGGGAACATAAGGTCATGGGCCATGCAGCTCTCTTTATGTAATTGTATCAATTGTTACACAATTATGAAATTGATGGAGGGGGGAACCCTATCATGTATTATTACTGGATTATTATTATTGATTATTGTGTGTCATTTATGTGATCATATTTCTGTATGAATTAATATATTTATTAAACATTCTTATCCAACACTTATGTATCCATCAATGTTATGTCTGACCATCACATGCTTCATACAAAGTCCCTCTCCCCTTGCTCCCCTGCACCTTGTTGCAATTCTCTATAATTGATGTGATTTGGATCAGACATTACAGGAAGTTTACCCAGGCATTCCCTGAAAGTCGCTTCTAAAGTTGCATCAAAGTAGTACCTCCATCTAACATTTGTATCTGTAGGTAAGCCTAGAATAAGACTTACCTACAGGTACTGTAAATATCTCCTAAACATGTGCCATTTAGGAGATATTTACTGTATACTGCGCCAACTATGTGATCGGCGCATGCACTCTGCAGGAACGGGCAAGGGTGCCATTCCTTCCGAGCTGACCGGGGGCTCCCACGCAGCCGGAGTCCTCAGCCCCGGAAGGAAGACGCTCGAAAATGGATGCGGCCTGCAGCGGGGGCGGCGCGGGCTTCGTTTGCAGGTAAGTGCCACATAATGTGCTAGTGTGCGATGCATACTAGCACATTATGCCTTTACTTTGCAGAGAAGAAGAAAGGAAGGCAAATCCATTGGCGTTTACTTCCTCTTTAAAGTGTTACTAGAACCAGGACCCTGCATTCCCTATATCTGATCTCCCCCAGTACACAAAACATGGAAATGCAATTATTTTAGTAAATATAAACTGCTAAATACCTTTTCTCATCAGCAGTAGACGGAAAATTTTGTTTCATTTAATTTTGTTTCGTAAAATACATCATTATGCTCTGTTATATTCGTTATGTTACCTTAATTCTTTTTCGGATAATTTGTTATTTCTGTTTAGATTTTAGAGTTTAGATATTTGTTATAATGAATTGATTCGTTTTATTGTTTAATTGTTTCGTTATCGGATAATTCATTATTTATGTATGCATATATATTCGTGATAAGGATTCATAGTTCGGAAAGTCGTTTGTTTATTGAATCCATTAACACACACAATGACAATATCTCTTCTCCTGTGCTCCTATGCTATACAATACAACACCCTTCTCACTCAGTTCTCAGCAATGCACTTTGCCAGTTATCCAACCTCCAGCACAAAATGAATCAGCTGATTGGACTGTAAGGCTCCATTCATACAAATGTGTTTTTTTGATGCATTTTGCAGAAATGCAGGGAATTTTTTTAACATGGGTTCATATGGAACATGTTTAACATCAATGCAAAAGCGCAAATTGCGGCAAAATCGCTGTAAAAACATGGAAAAACACGAAAAGCGTGGCAAAAAGCACTGCAAAAACGCTGAAAAGCAAAATGCATAGATGTGAATTGAGCTTAAGATTTAGATCCCTTCCAAACTGAAGCGCTGCTAAAACCGCTGCTAAAGCACCAGTCATTTTTGCGGTGCTTTAGCAGCGTTTTAGTAGCACTTTTCGGGCAATAGCGGGATGGTTTTTTTTAAGGTCACGTGACAACTTGACCTTAAAGAAACACAAAAACAACCTGTTTTGCGGCGCTTTGGAAGCGCTGCCCATTCATTTCAATGGGCTGGGGCATTTTTGGAGCGCTATTTATAGCCCCAATGATGCAGCTTGCAGAACTTTTTCTACTGCCCCGCAAGCGCACCGCCCCAGTGTGAAAACATCCGTTCAAATGAATGAGTGGCAGTTTTCAGGCGCTATTTTTAGTGCTAAAGCACCTGAAAACTGCCTCAGTGTGAAAGGGGTCTTACTCCAAGTTGACCTTTGGTTTCATTAGAACTTTAACAAATTAAAGCGGTAGTAATCCCTCCTATCATTTTCGGCCAAGGAAGCCGCTATCTTGGCCTCTGTTTAATCTACAACTGCCATGATTCTGCACATGTGATCAGCCATGACACCAGCCATTGGATGGTTTGACAGTTTGGTTTAGAGCACAACCAATGAGAGTGTTCCATTTCTAGCACGTGCCGGAAATGTAACTGGTTTTTAAACTGCTAAATGGATGGGTTTACTACCGCTTTAACGAATAATGACGAATTAATTCGTTTTTTTCATTGTAATTTCTTTTGTATTAGTTGAAATTCATTATTTTTTTTTTTTAAGATGAAAAATTTGGCCGAATTTTGATTCATTACGAAACAAATTGCACATGTCTAAAGAGCAGTGTATAGCAGTCTTGTGACTTCTATCAGTTCCTAGTAAAGCTTGTAGGAGGAGGTTTCATTCTTTTCTGACCTTCTGTCTGAACAGCGCTGATTGGCCCTGTGCTGATCACATGCACTCTCCCAAGAAAAAAAATAAAACTCTCTAGCAATACACGCCAAACTGAGCATGTGCGGGCTAGCCCGTTCCCTGGCTTATTTTTTTGGAGACAGTGGAAGAAGGGGAGGTTCGGAGAAGACAGGATCAAACAGCCTGTATACACAATGCAAAGGATTAACCCCTTAGGTTCCACAGTGAGTATAACAAGCATGCTTTACTGCATATTTTACTGTTGTGGGTTTAGTAAAATTTTAAGTCGCCTGGCAAAGTGGCGCGACTTACAGGTCACAGTAATGTGAACCGAGCCCTGAGGAAAGAAGAGGAGATCAGAGGGAAACCTGATAAGTGTTTTTGCAATAATTTTATCACCCATATGTATAAGTATGTAGAGGATTTAAATTCATATCTATTTCTTTTCCTTACTCATATTTTTGTGCCATTTCCTTCTACAACAGAACATGGTTTCATCTAACAGCCATAAGCACATCCAAAAATCTATTTGTTTTGTGAAGGGCTCTCAAGCACAGGACGTATGATTAGTGATAAAGTCATGTCTTATATGAAAGGACCAGTGTTCTCCCCACCAACAATACAACGCACTTCTGTTCTGCCATGTGATTCTGTTCCAGATGTTTAAGAGTTAAACCCCACCCTTTCTTAACCCATGCGTGACCAGAGTGCTTTGGAACCAGAGCGATTGTGCATAGCTCCCAACTGTCCCTGATTTGGAGGAATGTCCCTCTGTCCCTCTGAGCTCCTCATTTGTCCCTCATTTTGGTCTGATCTGTATAGTTGTATATAAAATGCACTATTTATCTATCAAAAAGTGCTAAACCAGTGGTTCTCAACTCCGGTCTTTGGGACCCACTAACAGGCCAGGTTTGCAGGATAACTGAAATACATCACAGGTGATGGAATTTGCAGCTCAGTGATTGCAGCATTCTAGTCTGCATCTCCCCAAGGTAATACTTAAAATCTGGCCTGTTGGTGGGTCCCAAGGACAGGAGTTGAGAACCACTGTGCTAAACCTTTCATCCAATTTCTAAATTGCTGCATTTGTAAATTCCAAAAGCCAATATAAGGAATAGTGGTGGTAAAAAAGAACTTCTGGGCTTAACCAATCCATTTTTTTTGCAAAATTCTCCTTTAAGGGGGCATGGCAGGGGGTGTGTCTTATGCCTACATATGTTTGCTAATAGGTGTCCCTCATTCCCATCTCAGAAAGTTGGGAGGTGTGATTGTGATAAGAAGGCTGAAGTTCCATTGTAAGAGACAGTGAGCAGGCCGGTATTTATTGCAGAAGAGACATGCATTGTGCCATAAAATAAAATACAATAAAATAAAATACCCCTACCTGTCTGCTCACTACTAAGCCACGCACGCATAGCTCAGCTTATAGCACCAGGCCTGACTCTGAGTTCCGGGATGACTATGTGCGCATGCACAGGAGTGACATCACCCCCCTCCAGCCAATGAATAGGCCTGAAGACCTGCATTCAGTATAAGATGCCGGCGCAGGACGGTTGGCCGGTGAGTATTAAGCCATTAGCATACCCAGGGCTGGTGCTACCACTAGGCAAACTAGGCAGCCGACTAGGGCGCCCTGCCATCTAAGGTGCCCGGCCGCTGGTTTCCCTACTTTCTGTCTCCCATCGGTCTCCGCGCTATGCAAGTTTTCGGTGCGGTGCTGACTGTCTGCAGGGGATGCCTCTGTCTGCAGCATGTAACAAACTCAGGTGGCAGCTGCCTCATCTGTAAGTAAGTAGTGTCAGAGGCACAGCGCAGCACAGGAGGACTGTGTCCAGATGGAAGGTACTTCAATGTAGTTGTCAGGTAGGTCAGTGTAGTGGTCAGGTAGGTTAGTGTAGAGGTCAGGTAGGTCAGTATAGGTAGGTCATTGTAGGAGTCAGGTAGGTCACATGGGTTACATGGGCAGGGCAAAGTAGGTGGAGTCAGGGGCGGCAAAATGAGATTTCGCCTAGGGTGTCAAACATTCTCACACAGCCCTGAGCATACCTCCCAACTTTTTGAACTGGGAAAGAAGGACACCTGTTAGCAAAAATATGTAGACATAGGACACTCCCCCTGCCACACCTCCTTAAAAGAGAATTAAAAACAAAACAATGATTGGTTAAACCTACAAGTACTTTTTTGCCACTACTATTCCTTTATATTGGCTTTTAAAATTTACAAATGCAGCAATTTAGAGTTTTGATGAAATATTTAGCACTGGGAAACACTTTTTAGAAGATAAAAAGTGCATTTCATATATAACTACACTATATTACCAAAAGTATTAGGACGCCTGCCTTTACACGCATGTAAATTTTAATGGCATCCCAGTCTTAGTCTGTAGGATTCAAAATGGAGTTGGCCCACCCTTTGCAGCTATAACAGCTTCAACTCTTCTGGGAAGGCTGTCCACATCCCAAACACCTTTGGGATGAATTAGAGCAGAGACTGCAAGCCGGGCCTTCTTGTCCAACATCAGTGCCTGACCTCACAAATGTGCTTCTGGAAGAATGGTCAAACATTCCCATAGACACTCCTAAACCTTGTGGACAGCCTTCCCAGAAGAGTTGAAGCTCTTATAGCTGCAAAGGGTGGGCCAACTCAATATTGAACCCTACGGACTAAGACTGGGATGCCATTAAAGTTCATATGCGTGTAAAGGCAGGCGTCCCAATACTTTTAGTAATATATCAGACCAAAATGAGGGGAAAATGAGGAGGAAAGAGGGACAGAAGGGCTTTGTTCTGAATCAGCAACAGTCCCTCGAAATCAGAGACAGATGGGAGCTATGCATTAGTTACACTTTAACCGATTTTCTTAGAGTATAGTGGTCCATAGCCCTCTGTCACTGCAGGAAAGGATAGGAAGACGTGGCATTTTCGCACCATGTGATCTATGATTTGGGCATGGCAAAGGAGAAGGGTCTTGCACCCTATGACGTCTCGTATTTAGTGTCCACATTGCCCTTTGTGGAATAATTCATCTCTTCCTCTGTTGTTCAGGGTTTCGGAGCCGGTCTTAAGAGCCTCCAGAGGTATCAAGAAGCTAGGGGACATAGTCGTTAATGGCCACCTCCTCCATTCTCACTCCTACATACTACCCAACTGGTATTTTTTTCGCTATTTACAATTACATCATACTTATACTGCATCAGTCATCACCCTTCAGGAAACGGATCTGGAGTCACGGCTCCACACTGATTCTATTCCTAAGGCCCACTCGGTATGGTACAAGGCTGTGCGCCCACCTCTTCCTGTAAGCCTGAAGCAGGGAACGATTTTCCTGACCTGGACGCATATAAAATTCAACAGGCTGGTTGTACCCAAGTTGATTGATGAATCAACTTGGATACATTCTACTGCTCATACATGGTTTGAATTTCGGCCGGTCCCTGCTGGGCCAGTTGAGATTTGAACCGTCTATGGCCGGCTTAACCACTTAAGGACCTGAAGGACTTCCCACATTAGGACCAGAGCACTTTTTGCGATTCGACACTGCATCGTTTTAACTGACAATTGCGCGGTCGTGCGACGTTGTACCCAAACAGAATTTGCATCCTTTTTTTCCCATAAATATAGCTTTCTTTTGGTGGTATTTGATCACCTCTGCGTCATTTGTGATCACCGCTATAAACAAAAAAAGCGACAATTTTGCAAAAAAAACCCCCCAATATTTCTTATTTTTTGCTAAAATCCAAATCCCCCCAAAAAAATATATGTATAAAAAACAAATTTATTCATCGGTTTTGGCTGATTTATATTCTTCCTCATATTTGAAAATTGCGATTAGCGTTTATTGATTGGTTTGTGCAAAAGTTGCTGCGTTTACAAACCATGAGAATTAATTTATGGCGTTTTATTTATTTATTTATTTGTTTACTAGTAATGGTGGTGACCTGCGATTTTTATCGGGACCGTGATATTGCAGCGGACATGTTGGACATTTTTGACTCTTTTTTGGGACCAATGACATTTATACAGCGATCAGAAATTTAAATATCCACTGATTACTGTATAAATGTCATTGCCAGTGAAAGGATTAACCTGCAGGGGCACTCTAGGGGTTAACTGTGTTCCCTAGGTGTGTTCTAACTGTGAGGGGGCTGGGCTACCAGGGACATAAGAGATCTAACTGATCCCAGTGACAGGGATCAGTAGATCTCTTACATGCCGCCTGACAGAGCGGGGAACCGCGGTATTTACATTGGGGGTTCCCTGTTTTTCTTCTCTGCCAGGTCATCGTGGGTAGCCAGCGGACATCGAGTCTGCCGGACCCGCAGCCACACTACTGAAGAGTGCGCCGGGCACGAGAGTGTGGCGGGCACGAGAGTGCACCGCCGGCGGCACGCTCCCGCCCACTAGCCGCGCACGAGCGAGCCGCCGTTTATAAACAGTGATTCATGGGACAGCACCACTCTGCAACAGTAAATGTATGTGAGGCGGTCGGGAAGAGTTTAAGAGACACTGGGGTTCACAATAGAAATCACAGTGCTGAACTGCCCGAGATTCGAACCGCCTATAGCCAGCTTTACAAATTGAAGCCAAATTACAACTAATACTTTATAACAGGGGTGCTCAACCTGTGTCCCTCAGAGCCTTCTGATGTGGCCCTTAACCTCGAACCAGGGACGCACACTTCTATTTTATCCTGCAGGTTTGGTACGCTTTCTTAAAAGCATCACATCCGCAAGTTATAATAGAAGTCAATGGCAAACCGCAGCTAACCCGCATGTAAACCGCAGTGCATCATTGTTAAAGCAACCTTATTGGGGACGCAGGACAGTAAGGGCTCATTTACATTTGCAGTTTGGGGGGGAGTAAAACTCCATAGTTGAGACATGTTTTTAACACCCCCCCAACCATTGGTGTAGTGTCATGGTCGCAACCACACCCTGTGCTCGGGGGGAGGGGGGGGGGGCCTGTGCAGCCTTTCACATTCTGTTTTACACTTAGATAGGAAGGGCTGGGGGGTGGCATATACAGACACAAATCCTCTCCATTTTCCTCCTGCAACCACTGAAAGTCTCCCTCCTTCTGGCATTCAGCGGCAGTAGGAGGAAAATGTTCATTATTCTATTCAGAATAAAATAAAAATCTAAATTCTGAACCCATTTCATTTAATTGGGACCCGCGACCGGTTACCAAATCACTTAAATGGCCCTCGCTCTTTAAAAAGTTTGGCACCCCTGCCCTGTAAGCAGTTACAGTAAGTTTTTTTTTTCCCTTTTGGGATAATAAAGGTTTTACATAAATAAAAGCTGATCATTGGGAGCACCCCCTGTAAGTGGTAAATTGTTTGTCTCATCCCTATATTTGATATAATCTGCAAGAGAGCTTGGTCTGATGAAAAACAACAGACTTACTGACAGGATCTTCAGGTAAAAATAGAAGAAAGAAAACCAAAAAAAGGAAAACTAATGTAACCATCAAATCTAAGAATGGGTACACTGCAACATAATAAATGTTTGCTTTTGGGTTTAATACCACTTAAATGCCCCAAATAGTACAATAGTACAAAAAATACTGTTTAGATAATGACAACCTGCATCCAATCAGGTTTATAACTGCAATACTTGGCCAACGCTCGGTAAAATAATTAATGTGTACAACACTGCACTCTAGTGGACTGTTTAGTAAAGACAATTGAACAGATTATGAACTACAATGGATCTGTTGTGTGTACAAAAAAAATATGTTAAAATATAAAATGGTATTTTCTGCAAATATGTAGAAAAGTTTTACATATTCATTCTAACAAACCACTAATAATCAACCTTCTAGAAACCTTGCTTCTGAATAACTGTGACAGTAGTTTATTTGCCAGTAGCGGGAATCACGTGACCGACTCTCACATCTGCTCTGCAGCTGTTGTTTCTCTAATTTCAGCATCCTACAATCAAAGTGCAAACTAGGTTATGTGTAGATCAAGCTACAGATATCTGTATTGTTTTTAAAGATGCAGAAAAGATTAATTCCAAACGCAAGCTGTAAAGGCTACCTTTTGCAAAATAAAAATAAATCTACCCACATTGAATAATAAAGACTTGCATTTTTTATTTCTTTGCATTGGACCCTGCAAAGCATTGCAACCATGATCTGAGGATCACAGGTGCAATGCTCTGGCTCCTGCAGACTATTGCCGCAGCTGCAGGTCCGTACTGAGTTATAAAACTTTGGTTACTGGGCTGGAGGAAGGATTAATGGATTGCATTTACATTGACGTCACCACATTTGTGCTCCATTGATATACAAAAGGAAGCGGTCGTTGGGACTTTACATGAGGCCAGTCGCTGAAAAATTGCATACAAGTATCAAATTGATGGATTGAGTAGATGTAAATTCATTTATTTTACATAAATGAGAACATAAAGTTGTTCACGAAATATAAGTTACAGTAAATGAATAACATAAAAAGCTGACAATTGATCAGAATGGTTCAACAATGTAAAAATACATAATGCCATGTGTAAAGATAGGTGCACCGTAACAGTAGGCTGTCATCCAAACTGTTCTGGCATACACAATTCTCTACGCGTTTTGAGGATCCGTCCTCTCATCAGGAGTATCATATCACAATTGTCTATGGATATAAATCATATAAAAGTAAATTAGTAAATTCCTAGTGAAAAACCAAGAAGGAAGGATCTCAGGTGGAAGAGATTATTAGTGAATGTGTTCTTACATGCCAGCTTTGCAGTAGAGCCCAACAGATAACACTGGGGCAAGGGTGTCCAATGTAGTGCCCGTCCCGGGGCTCAGGCAGAGATATGATGACCACAGACAACATCTTACGTGTTTCGAGGATCCGTCCTCTCATCAGGAGTATCATATCACAATTGTCTATGGATATAAATCATACAAAAGTAAATTAGTAAATTCCTAGTGAAAAACCAAGAAGGAAGGATCTCAGGTGGAAGAGATTATTAGTGAATGTGTTCTTACATGCCAGCTTTGCAGTAGAGCCCAACAGATAACACTGGGGCAAGGGTGTCCAATGTAGTGCCCGTCCCGGGGCTCAGGCAGAGATATGATGACCACAGACAACATCTTACGTGTTTCGAGGATCCGTCCTCTCATCAGGAGTATCATATCACAATTGTCTATGGATATAAATCATACAAAAGTAAATTAGTAAATTCCTAGTGAAAAACCAAGAAGGAAGGATCTCAGGTGGAAGAGATTATTAGTGAATGTGTTCTTACATGCCAGCTTTGCAGTAGAGCCCAACAGATAACACTGGGGCAAGGGTGTCCAATGTAGTGCCCGTCCCGGGCCTGAGGCAGAGATATGCTGACCCGGACCACAGACAACAGCCAAGTGACAAGCCAGGGACCGTGGAAAGGTGGATAAGGGGGCATCTCTGATCCACACCGTGCTACAAGTAAAGAGGGGTATATATGTCAATGAGTATATTGCGCTCCATTGAGAATTGCAGTCCCTCTGCTGTGGTAGAGGATGAGACTTGCATTTTTTTTTTCATTTGCAGATCTTTATGAATGAATAAAGCATTTGTGTGGGCGAAGCCAAATTCAAATAATGACAGGAGCTGGCGGAGAGACGAACCCCCGGATTATTTAAGTGCGGGAGGGAGTTTGAGGATGGGGGGTGGGGAGCAGTCTGAAATTATTACTTTACTTTTATAAATAGCGTACAAAGACTCCAATGTTTTATTTTAAAGTGATTGTATAAGAAGGAGGTTTTTTTTATCTTAATGCATTCTATGCACTGGTCCAAATCATTAAGTGGAGGGGGGATTATGGTGTGGTGTTGTTTTTCAGGGGTTTGGTTTGGCCCCTCAGTTCCAATGAAGGGAACTCTTAAGGCATCAGTTTGAGGATGACCCCTTCCTGTTCCAACATGACCAATGCACAAAGCAAGGTCCATAAAGACATGGATGAGCGAGTTTGGGGTGGAGGAACGTCACTGGCTGCACAGAGTCCTGACCTCAACCCAATAGAACACCTTTGGGATGAATTAGAGCAGAGACTGCGAGCCAGGCCTTCTCATCCAACATCAGTGCCTGAGCTCACAAATGTTCTTCTGGAAGAATGGTCAAACATTCCCTTAGACACTCCTAAACCTTGTGGACAGCCTTCCCAGAAGAGTTGATGCAAAAGGTGGGCCAACTCAATATTGAACTCTACGGACTAAGACTGGGATGCCATTAACAACTTGCCGACCAGCCGCTATATGGCGTTATACGGCGGCAGGTCAGCTCTCCTACGCGAATTACCGTAGCTGTACGGCGGCTTGCACAGGCACTGTTGCGGGCGCGCTGCATGCTGCGGGAGCGTGCACGTGGATCGGATGAACTCGATGTCCGCCGGCGACCCACGATTGCCTAGTACAGAGGTAAAGCGGGGATCTACCTATGTAAACAAGGCGGATCCCCATTCTGACAGGGGACATGACAGAGATCTACTGTTCCCAGTCATCGGGAACAGTGATCTCTGTCATGTCCCTGCCAGCCCATCCCCCCTACAGTTGGAACACACCCAGGGAACACAGTTAACCCCTTGATCTCTCCCTAGTGTTAACCTCTTCCCTTGCCAGTGTCGTTTTTAAATTGATCACTGCATTTTTATAGCACTGATCAGTGTAATAATGTCACTGGTCCCCAAAAAGTGTCATTTGGGTTCAGATTTGTCTGCCACAATGTCCCAGTCCCACTAAAAATTGCAGATCGCCACCATTACTTGTAAAGACAATAAAAAAAAAAAATAAAAGTCCCTCATTTTTTTACCAAAAATATGTAGAAGAATATATATTGGCCTAAACTGATGAATAAATTAGTTTTTTATATATATTTTTTGGAAATGTATTATAGCAGAAATGAAAAAAAATGTATTTTTTTCCCCAAGATTGTCGCTCTTTGTTTATAGCACAAAAATAAAAAAACCGCAGAAGTGATCAAATACCACCAAAAGAAAGCTCTATTTGTGGGGGAAAAAAGGACGTCAATTTTGTTTGGGTACAACATCGCACAACCACACAATTGTCAGTTAAAGCGAGGCAGTGCCTTATCGCAAAAAAAAAAAAATGGCCTGGTCATTAAGGGGGCAAATCCTTCCGGGGCTGAAGTGGTTAAAGTTCATATGCGTGTAAAGGCAGGTGTCCCAATACTTTTGACAATACAGTGTATGTCATTTACTAGTCCCTTCCTTTTCTAAGTGAACACAGCGAGGGATCCATGCTGATCACTCACTGTATTCACTCATAACGGAAGCATAGTAAACTGTGTTTACCATGCTTCAGTTTATGAATGTGGAGGAGCCTATGGGGTTGATTTACTGAAGCTTGAAAGTGCAAAATTTGGTGCAGCTCCACACAGAAACCAATCAGCTTCAAGGTTTTATTGTCAAAGCTTGATTGAACAAGCTGAGGTTAGAAGCTGATTGGCTAGCATGCACAGCTGCAATGTTTTTTGCTCTCTCCAGCTTTAGTAAATCAACCCCCATGTCTCCTGTTCATTCATCTGCAATGCAGCTGAGGCTACAGAGAAAGGGACTGGGAGATGTTCCCTCTGTCTCAAACTGAAAAGCCACTCCCAATATGTGGCATAATTTAGCCACACCCATTGTGTGCCGTTGTGTGCATAGCGTACCACAGGTCACCATCTCCCTGGTAGGGGTCCCAGTGCATTACTTTGCCCAGGGGCCCATGATGCTATTAAGGTGGCACTACCTATTCATGGCCTTCTCTCACATCAGCAAACACTTGCTATGTATCCATTCATATCAAACAGTCGATAGTCGTAGCATAGAAAACACCTTTGGTACCTTTTTAAGACAGTCAAGGACCGCATGAATGTATTACTGATTAATAAAAAAAAAATGACCAGTATTCTCAGTGACATCCAACCTAAATTTCCTAAAGTATGAGAGCCATGGCTTAGGTACGCTTCACCTACCCAAAACTATTTGAGCCTGACCTATTTTTATTGGCCTCCTTTTGGTTTGCCATCAGAGCCTGTGGGGATTATACCCTCTGTCTCTTTTCTCCCCATTTTCTTCCTTGGCATTCCCGTTTCACCACCTTTTGCCCCCCCCCCTTATTCTCCCCTTTTCCAAAGTTGGATTCAAAGGGTAACTCCACTTTCGTGGGGAAAAAAATAACACATAAAGAAAAAATAATAACAATTGTGATACAAGTCATATTGTAATTGAATGTTATTAAAAATTACATTTTGTTTTCAATCTGCAGCTCTGTCATTTTCTATAAATGCCATGCAATATGGCTACCTGGAGTTGTTCTGTACACAGAATGTACACTGACCACTCCCCAGAAACATCATTTCCTACTTGCGTGATTGGCTCACCAATTTTCCCAGAAGTCTGCCTAAGATACATGTCAGGTTTCAGGCATCCCCTGCAACAAAAATGTCATTTTTGGGGAGCTCCTTTCAAAAGGAACTGTTGCTGCCATGATGCGACAGGAAAACGGAAAATTGTATACTCACCTTTCCAGGCTAAAGAGTCAATCACGGTGGCTCTTTACCACGTGATCTACTATGTCTAATCACAGCTGATCACAATGTAAACAGGATTTGCCGGTTATCGGTAATCCTCTCCTCACGCTGACAGAGCATGAGGAGAGGAGAGCCGATAACCATCAAATCTACACAGGGGACATCTACACCAGTGGCGGCTGGTGTCTTTTTTTTGGGGGGATGGCAAACAACCACCCCCCCGGTCAGTCGGCACCCCCCATCTAG
>BLSH010005871.1:886102-900707 GCA_018402905.1 Glandirana rugosa | reverse complement strand
CACGTCTATCACCACTTAGTACCGTCAACATCAAGTTCTGTGGTCGGTACGTTACCCCGATCACTTGAGAAATGTAATGTCAAGGGTTTCGCGCGACTCCTCTTCCCTATCCACACTCTGTCGAAAATGACTACATGGGCCCTTTTGACACGATAGAACTACGGTCCCCACTCGTGTAGACATCGGTCCCTACCACCGACGTTCCGGCCATCTCTAACCCTCCGGTTCAAAGGCCGACCATCAACGTGGTGGGTGATGATGACTCGGATAAAGGTCCTTGCACACTCGACCTTTATACATATAAGCATTATGGGAATATAAATATAGGTAATGACCATATTTCCAGCTCACACGTTCCTGGAAATAGGCTCAGTAGTAGTGGGTGGTGCAACTACCAGCCGGAAACTTGGCCTCCCAATCTCTACCGGCCTTGCAGCCACCATCCCTGGCTACAGATGTGCTCACCCCTGGCATCAAGATAGCACAGTTTTCCCGGGTACATCAGTAAAAGCTGTCTCACACCTATCCCTTCTCCTCAGCGCGCTTTGGGAACTGTAATGTAAAGAGTTCACTAGCCCCATTGCATGGCTGGTGTCTTGAACTACAACTGCCATGATTCACCACTATCTGCACAGAAGTCTATGGGCTGGGGTGGCTTTGCTCTCCTCCTGCTGGTGTAGATGTCCCTGGTGGTACAGATACTGGGGTGTGAGCTGTGTGTGTTGGGGTGCAGATTTCCCTGTCGGTACAAATGCTGGGAAGTGGGCTGTGTGTGCTGGGATGCAGCTCTCCCTGCTGGTAAAGATACTGAAGTGTGAGCTGTGCATTTTGGTGAGCAGATCTCCCAATACCTGGTGGTACCAATACTGGGGAGTGAACGGTGTATGCTGTAGTCCAGATATCCCAGGTGGCATAGATACTGGTGAGTGTGTTGAGGTCATCAGATCTCATATGTGACATGGATACCAGGGAGTGTACTGTGTGTGCTGGATTGTAGATCTCATTGGTCTCCCCTTATGCATTTTACTTCCTGTGTGTGCATGAAATTGGTGACTTAATTTCTTATGTATGCAATATCTCCTCCTGCACTTCACTTCCTGTGAGTGCAGGTAATAAGTGATTTCTGGTAATGTACTAAGTAGTATGGATAGATGCACTTTACTGGAGGCCCTAAAATCTGCGTAAGAAAAATAATGGTCATATTACAAATTTCTTGCTGCACACATAAACATAAATTTTACTCATTTTTTTGTAAGAGAAGAAAAATTCACAGCCCTGATTTTTCTGCTGGGGATTAATCTGCTGAATCATGCTGGCTGTTGTTTTCGTATTCTTTCCGATCAAACACAGGAGCTGCTTTTAAAGTAATACTTTCCATTCAACAATAGTAATATTTTATAGATTTAGGGGGGAGCACTATTCCTTTCATGGATACAAACGAAAGGGCACTATTCCTCCCACTGACACCAACAATGGGGCATTGTTATTCCTATTGATGGGGCATAATTCATCCCACTGACACCATCAAAAAGGGCACTTTTCTTCCCATTGACATCAGCCATGAAGCACTATTCCTTCCATTGATACCAACGATGGGGTACTATTCCTCCAACAAGGCCCCTCATCCCATTTTGGCTTTCGTGGGGGAGAACGGGCTGGTCGGGGGCCATTGGGTTGTCCTGTGCTGCTCCACTCTTGTCTGTCCGGCCGGGTGGATACATCCTTACAGGGACACTGACAATCATTTATTGATTTATTGTTTACCTTTATTGATCTTCTCCCATGTTCAGCTGACATAGTTATTAGTACACCTTGGTAAGTGCTGCTCATTGTGTGGGACAACGCATGTGCATACTTTTGGTAGTCGCCTGTGTATAAATTACTGCTGTTATGTAGTACCTGTTGGGCCATTCCTATATGGAAATGGGACATTGATAAACATGTGACACGATTGAACAAGTTTCATTCTATGTAATATACTTACGGTTGTTATTATTTTGCAGAACCACTTCATACATTGTTGGTAGCTCTCCCTGAGGAAGAAGTTCAATCAAATTAACCTCGAAACATGTCAGAATCACAGAAACTTGGTAGCCACGTGGCCCTATCATAGGCCTGGTTGGCACTCTGTCCTAACACTGTTTTCTATGTCAAGTAGTTCCTCTTGATTTTATTGTAGCATAATTTTAACCTTGATCTAATACATTTTGTACATTTCGTTATATACATACTTTTTCACTGTTTTCTTGGGGAATAGTACTGCCTAAAATCCCACGGGCCTGTTTGGTTGTTCTAGTTGCTTTAGGATGCAATACTTGTTCCCCTCCCCCCTTGGTGATGTGAGTGAGGGTTCCTTTTTGCTATTCCTCCAACTAAGACCAACAATGAGGCATAATTCCTCCTACACACATAATCGAGAAGGGCACTATCAACCAGGGTGCACTATTCCTTCCATTGATACAAGCGAAAGGGCATTATTCCTCTCACTGACTCCAAAGATGGGGCACTATTCCTCCCAATAACACCAAAGATGGGGCATTGTTTACTCCCACTGGACGCCAGGATATTTTCCACTTCCACTGGCTCTAGTTCGGTCCCCCTAAAGTCTGAAGGACAGTAAAATGACCCTTTGTTTAGAAAGTTTGGAGACCCCTGATCTAGACCATGGTAGAGCTAGTAGCAGTTAATCACATTCAATTGGGCTTGCTTGGAGGCTGAGCTGATGAGAGGGCTTCCCTTGTGGCTTTTCTTCAAGCACTCCTGAATGTGGTGACAGAGGTACAAGGCTCAAAAAGTCACGGGTGCCGGTAGCTGACCATCAAGTGAGACCCCTCAGGAAAGGATCGTGGTTGGCAGACCACATGGTGGCACCCGAGAGAAGAGCCTTGGGACACAGTATATCCTGAACAGGAGCATTCAGGAGTAGATGCAGGTAACTGCCAGGGTCTGAGTTGTGGTCAAGGTAAGTCAGTGTCATACATGATGTAGTCAAGTAGTAGGCTGAGGTCAATACCAGGGAAGCATGCAGAGCGTAGTGAAAGCCAGACTGAGGTCGGGGTTCACATAAGGCCAGGAACCAGCCAGGTCAGCAACAGAAGATCAGTCAACAGGAATGCAGGAACACAGCCCATAGGGAAGCTGAAGAACATCCAGCAACTAACTCACTTCAAGTCAGTTTTTTTTGGGAGGGGCGCACTTACCCCATGCTCGGCAGTGGCCTCCTGTTCCCCTGCTCTCCATGGGTCTCCATGGTGGTGGCGGCTTCTGTCTCCTCCCTCCTTCTGGACGGACAACCCGGGAGTCTTCTCTTTTTGGCCAATCAAAAAAAACGGTCTCACACCCGTTTCCGATTCCCCGGATTGAGGATCAGTGTAACAGCGAATATTCATTTGCTGTTGTAACACCTGGGTGGGTTTATGGCGCAATGCTCTGCGCCACAAGTCCACCCTATTTTGAAGCCTATTAGAGCCTATGGCTCAAATCAGGTGCTTCAAAAAAACACCCCCGCCGCTGTAATTCAGGTGTCCGGCATCCTGAAAGGGGCTGGACACCTGAATAGGGGGTGACAGTGGCGGCCATGGATAGATTATGCATATAGGGGGAGGCGGGGATAGAGGGGGCGGTGCCCGGGCGCCCCTAATGGACGAGTTCAAAGCCCCACTGTTCAAAGCCTCCTTCAAATAGGCAGCAAGGCCCCATTCCAGAGATTGGGCACACAATGACATACAGATGGGCCTACGTGTAAGTGCATGCCAGTTACTGGCCAGAGCTCATCTGTGTGTTGGCACATGCGCATGAACATTAGTTGCATGAGTATGCCCATTTGTTTCCTGACACTATGTGATGATGAAGATGTTTTTCAGATTATCTAAGCCAATTTACTAAGTTCTAATGAGTTTCAGGAACATACCATAGCATTTATATCCACACAGGTAACACAGTCAACGTGAAATGTGTCAAGGCTGATGTTAATTGTCCAATAACAGGATGGAAGGTGTGAAAGCCGTGTATCAGCACTTAAAGTGGTTGTAAAGCCTCAAGGTTTTTCACCTTAATGCATTCTATTTTAAAATGTGGCATGTACCAAAAGCCACTCTATACCTTCCCAAATTCCGTGGCGGTCTAGGGTTCCCTAATGTTTCAACGTACTACAAGGCAGCTCACATGGCACATCTACCTAACTACCATGTGGTAACCGAAACTCCTCTATGGGTTGCGATAGAATGTGCCCCCCCCTTTCGGTGTCCGATCTTCTATGGCAATGCCCGTCGGATCGCACAACCATATATTAACACAGGTTCGCTGCTGAATCAATATTCACAGTTTGAATATGCAAAATAAGAGCCACATATTAGAGGACTAATCTTAGTTTGAAAAGTTTTTATTGAGTTTTCAAAAGTACAATGACAACAAAAAGATGAAAAAACACGGAGAGTAAGGGTAGGCCTTACTACGAGTAACAAAGACATAACAGACAGTTGTCAGGTACAAGGCAGTCATAATTCCAAACAATGGTCTAGGGAAAGTGGGAGCCCTGGGCCGAGTGTCCGCCCACCCCTGGACGCCCCATCAGGGAAATAGCTGCGACCCGAGGGGGGAAGACAAACCCACCCCGGGGGCCCCCACCCCCGAGCACACCACATTAGTCCCGACAGTGAAAGGTAAGGTCATGTAACTTTCTTGGGGCCATAAGACCCATCAGATCTCAACCGTGTAGGATACTAAAGAAGAACATCCGAAAAATTATCTTAAGCAGAAAAGGAAAGAGACAAGAAGAAACCTAGAGAGCAGAAGAGAAAGAAGAGAGAGGAAGAGGCGCCAGGAAAGCTGAACCTCGTGGGGGGCAAAGCCCAGTCAGGTAGGAAGATTGAGGTATTAGAGGACTAATCTTAACTCTCTACTTACAACTACTAGTTAAACCGGAAGAGAGCAAACCCATTTATACTGTTAAATGGGAAAAGGACCTAGGTCGCACTTTTGACAAAGCGGAATGGTCAGAAATATGGGCAACAGCTAAGGCATCCGCTTCAAACGTAATTGCAATGGAATCTAGTTACAAGGTGCTGACTAGTCCCATTCAGAATAGCTAAATTTGCCCCCAGCCACTCTGCTCATTGCTTCTGTGGCTGCTCAGAACCCTGCACACATATGGTGGACTTGCCTGGTGGTTAAGGTCTTCTGGAAGGCAATTTTTGCAATGTAGAATATGCACTAAACCAAATTTGTGGGACTTTACATGTGCCTTGTAGGGTCCAATTGGCCATTTTACCAAAAACTCATCAGCCAGGATAAAAACACCCTGGACAACCAAACTGTAATTTTGGATTTATCAAGTTTTGACTCTTTTAACAAACTACATGTTTTTGTAAAATAAAGTTTTTTTACTTTTAATTTAACTTGTTCCAGTATTCATTGAACCCTACAAGACACATGTAAAGTCCCACACATTTTGGTTTAGCATATATTCGTATGTTTCACATGGGATGGTACCTTTGTAGGGTCATAACTGTCTCCCACTTATCCCCCGTATATACCTTTTTACCTTACACAATCTTTGCAATGGCATCCGAGGTGCTCAAATTATACTTACAACTAGAACCGGCAAACGCCCTTCTCAATTTGAGACCAGAAATATTGACGCACAAACAATTCAAACGTATGATGCAGCTTCTGACTGCCGCAAAGCAAACAATAGCCAAAGCATGGAAATCAACCTCCTTAGTTGTTGTTGAGGCAAAACATACAATGAACCGCACCTTGATCCATGCTAAGATGGAACCCCTTGTAAAAGACCAGATGTCCAAGTTCGAAAAAATTTGGCAACAATGAATCAAACATTACTTACCACCAGACTTTGACGAGGCAGTGCTTATGCCATGGTAGTTGGAACTAATCTTGGTGTCCTACCCATTCTACCACTGGTAGTCGTGTCACCCTTGGGGAACTTCTCCTCTTTTGCCTTTCCTCTTTTCTTTTTCCTTTTCCTCTTTACTATTTTTTTTCAGTTCTTTCCCCTTCGACACTGGTCTTACTGTTGAGTGTTTTATTAAGCATCTTATAGTTGGGCAGGTTGCCACGTGTCAGGTTTACTCACACCAGATACAGTGGGGCAAAAAAAGTATTTAGTCAGCCACGGATTGTGCAAGTTCTCCCACTTAAAAAGATGAGAGAGGCCTGTAATTTTCATCATAGGGACACTTCAACTATGAGAGACAGAATGAGAAAAAACAATCCAGAAAATCACATTGTCTGATTTTTAAAGAATTTATTTGCAAATGATGGTGGAAAATAAGTATTTGGTCACCTACAAAAAAGCAAGATTTCTGGCTCTCACAGACCTGTAACTTCTTATTTAAGAGGCTCCTCTGTCCTCCACGCGTTACCTGTATTAATGGCCCCTGTTTGAATTCGTTATCAGTATAAAAGACACAACCTGTCCACAACCTCAAACAGTCAGACTCAAAACTCCACTATGGCCAAGACCAAAGAGCTGTCAAAGGACACCAGAAACAAAATTGTAGACTTGCACCAGGCTGGGAAGACTAAATCTGCAATAGGTAAGCAGCTTGGTGTGAAGAAATCAACTGTGGGAGCAATTATTAGAAAATGGAAGACATACAAGACCACTGATAATCTCCCTCGATCTGGGGCTCCACGCAAGATCTCACCCCATGGGGTCAAAATGATCACAAGAACAGTGTGCAAAAATCCCAGAACCACACTGGGGGACCTAGTGAATGACCTGCAGAGAGCTGGGACCAAAGTAACAAAGGCTACCATGAGTAACACACTACGCCGCCAGGGACTCAAATCCTGCAGTGCCAGACGTGTTCCCCTGCTTAAGCCAGTACATGTCTGGGCCCGTCTGACGTTTGCTAGAGAGCATTTGGATGATCCAGAACAGGATTGGGAGAATGTCATATGGTCAGATGAAACCAAAATAGAACTTTTTGGTAAAAACTCAACTTGTCGTGTTTGGAGGAGAAAGAATGCTGAGTTGCATCCAAAGAACACCATACCTACTGTGAAGCATGGGGGTGGAAACATCATGCTTTGGGGCTGTTTTTCTGCAAAGGGACCAGGACGACTGATCCGTGTAAAGGAAAGAATGAATGGGGCCATGTATCGTGATATTTTGAGTAAAAACCTCCTTCCATCAGCAAGGGCATTGAAGATGAAACGTGGCTGGGTCATTCAGCATGACAATGATCCCAAACACACCACCCGGGCAACAAAGGAGTGGCTTCGTAAGAAACATTTCAAGGTCCTGGAGTGACCTAGCCAGTCTCCAGATCTCAACCATATAGAAAATCTTAGGAGGGAGTTGAAAATCCGTGTTGTCCAGCGACAGCCCCAAAACATCACTGCTCTAGAGGAGGTCTGCATGGAGGAATGGGCCAAACTACCAGTAACAGTGTGTAAAAACCTTGTGGAGACTTACAGAAAACGTTTGACCTCTGTCATTGCCAACAAAGGGTATATAACAGAGTATTGAGATGAACTTTTGTTATTGACCAAATACTTATTTTCCACCATGATTTGCAAATACATTCTTTAAAAATCAGACAATGTGATTTTCTGGATTTTTTTTCTCATTCTGTCTCTCATAGTTGTATGTCATAAGTGTACCTGTGATGAAAATTACAGGCCTCTCTCATCTTTTTAAGTGGGAGAACTTGCACAATTGGTGGCTGACTAAATACTTTTTAGCCCCACTGTATGTAATAGGGCACCCCTTCTTAAGGGGTTATATGGATTTGTTTAGGCCTCTGGACCGCAGAGAGTCAATGTTGACTTTCAATCCAGACCTTAAAGTGATTGTAAAGTCTCATTTTTTCTACTTATCTCCTCTGAGCAGTTGGTTTTGCACAGAGAAGCCCGGATCCTCCTCTTCTTTTCCCTCTTTTCTGCTCCTGGTCCCTCCCTCCTATCAAGTGCCCCCATAGCCAGCAGCTTCCTGTGGAGGCACCCGAGCTGAGTCAGAGCTCTGTGTTTCCATTCAGACACTGAGCCTCGACCTGCCCCCCCCACCCTAATTGGCTGACTGACTTTGATTGACAGCCGCGGGAGCCAATGGAACCGCTGCTGGGTCTCAGCTAATCAAGAGGAGTGTCCCGGATGGCTTAGACATTCGTAGACATCACTGGAGAGAGAGAAGGATCTCAGGTAAGTAATTAGGGGGGCTGGGGTGGCTGCTACACACAAAAGTTTTTTTATATCTTAATGCATAGAAAACACCTTCTGCCTTTACAACTCCTACTTATGGCAAATGTACGATGGGTTAAGTTAATAAGTGCTTGTTGCCACTACAACAAAGCTCCTGATTACGTCAAAGACGTTTGTTTTGTATTGCTGATTTCATGTTCTACATGTTACCTTTTCAAATGCAAGTTTTTTTGAAAAATATATTTTAATTAATTGTATTTCACACAAACACAATCTAATATCCCATTGTTTGTTAAAATATAAAAGATGATGTTACTCTAAGCAGATACCTAACATACCACATTTTAAAATTGCATACGCTTGTGGAATGGCAACAAACAATGGTACTTAAGAATCTCCATAGGTGACACTTTAAAAGCCTTTACAGGTTACCAGTTTAGTGATACACAGGAGGTTTGGTGCTAGAATTGCTCTCGCTCTTACATTCATGCTCGATACCTCAAATGTGTTGTGCTGTGATTGCTGTTTACATATGTGTGTACATATGGATGAACAAGTTTGGGATGGAGGAACTGACCTCAACTTTGTGGGAACAGTTTGGGGATGGCCCCTTCCTGTTCCAACATGACTGTGCACCAGTGCACAAAGCAAGGTCCATAAAGACATGGATGAATGAGTTTGGGGTGGAGAAACTTGACTGGCCTGCACAGAGTCCTGACCTCAACTTTGTGGGAACAGTTTGGGGATGGCCCCTTTCTGGTCCAACATGACTGCACACCACTGCACAAAGCAAGGTCCATAAAGACGTGGATGAGTGAGTTTGGGGTGGAGGAACTTAACCGGCCTGCAAAGAGTCCTGACCTCAACCTGATAGAACACCTTTGGGATGAATTAGCGCGGAGACTGCAAGCCAGGCCTTCTCATCCACATCAGTGCTGACCTCACAAATGCTCTTCTGGAAGAATGGTCAAAGATTCCCATAGACACTCCTAAACCTTGTGGACAGCCTTCCTAGAAGCGTTGAAGTGGTTGTAGCTGTAAAGGGTGGGCCAACTCAATATTGAACGCTATGGACAAAGACTGGGATTCCATTAAAGTTCATGTGCGTGTAAAGGCAGGTGTCCCAATACTTTTGACAATATAGTGTATGTGAGCAAGAAACACAGAAAACGCCCTGACAGCGAAAGGGTGAAAGCACCTCTGCAAGGCAATCTTGAAACCTGTTAGGGGTGACTGAGATTGGGAACCCCTGGTTTAGAGAAAAAAAAAATCTATCCATTGAAATTTCTTATGTCCTTGTATTTATATTTCGCTTGACATACCTGTATCACCAGTGAATGACTGCATTGCATTTATTACAAGTTCCGGCAAGTGTATTCATATTATTTTTATTACTCTTATTAAACACTCACAGACAGATATAGAGATAAATACAGTCTGAGATACATATAAATCTATTTATCACAGCCTTATAAATGTAGTCATTAAAGCCTACTAAAAGTCACCCATCTGACAAACTTTTCTTTATATAACTATTTATATTGTTATTTATGTGTGGGTTTTGTCCCGCTAGAACCGAAGCAGACATTGCACAGAATGATTTCATTTTTCAAGCTCTGGAAAAATCAGCCCGGCAGTGAATATGAGAAGCAACATAGGAAAGTATTGAGCGTAATCCGCTTCCATCTGTTTCTGCTTATAATGGAGCTGTATCATCACAATCTACCGGGCAGACAGTCTCTGATTAACACAAAGCAGAGCACATCAGTAGCACAGAGCGAGGGGAAGGATATAGAAAAGTACATCAAGACAATCTATCAGGCGGGGCCGGCTCTGAATAATTCATTTTATAGGTTGTTCTTATTTTAGAAAGTCTATTAACATGTATTGCACATCACAGGGGTACAGGTACAGAGACTTCAAGAGCTACATAGGCGTGTGCACATAGGGTGGCAGGTGTGCCTGGGCACACCCTAATCACCCTGTACTGTGCAGATTCCCCCTGCTGCCTGGCTGCAGAGAAAGGGACAGGGGAATCTCTGTCCTCAGTCCCTTTCTCTGTCTCAAAATTGAGACATCAGAGGTCTGTTTAGATCCCTGATATTTCACCAAAGCCCCCCAGCAGGGCTCCTAAATAAAATTGTAAAAAAATAAAATATAATATTGTAAAAAATAATAAAAAAACTAAATTGTAAAAATAACAAAATAAAATAAAAATAAACTACTGTCACCGATCTCTGCCCTTCTAACATATATAAACACACACTTATGTGTGTTTGCGCTTTGTGGTGCTCACCTTAATGCAATAGGCTGCGCACACCTATGAAGAGCTAATAGAATAATATGTACATTTTCATAAATGCTGGGGGCACAATTGCTGATCTTCTTCTGAAAATGCATATTTCTTGACTGTCTTGCTGCTCCACTTGGCTTCTGTTGAACCCTGCTTCTGGCTTCCTTAAACCGTTTCACTACCAGAATCGGGTTTGCGTTTTTTGAAAACATGTTTAACCACTGCAGCCCCGGAAGGATTTCACACGTTAGGACCAGAGCACTTTTTGCGATTCGGCACTTTAACTGACAATTGCGCGGTCGTGCGACGTTGTACCCAAACTAAATTGGCGTCCTTTTATTCCCACAAATAGAGCTTTCTTTTGGTGGTATTTGATCCCCGCTGCGTCATTTCTGATCGTCGCTATAAACAAAAAAAAGAGCACCAATTTTGCAAAAAAAAAACTATTTTTATTACTTTTTGCTAAAATACAAATCAAAAAAAAAAAAATATAAAAAAACATTTTTTTCATCGGTTTTGGCTGATTTATATTCTTCCTCATATTTTTGGTAAAAAATTTCGCAATCTGTGTTTATTGCTTGGTTTGCGCATAAGTTTCCGCGTTTACAAATGATGATAATTCATTTCTGGGATTTTTATTCATTTATTTTTTACTAGAAATTGCGGCGATCTGTGATTTTTAGCGGTACTGCGATATTTCAGCGGACATGTCGGGCCATTTTGACACTTTATTTGGGACCATTGGCATTTATACAGCGATCAGTGCTATAAAAATGCACCGATTACTGTGTACATGCCATTAGCAGTGAAGGGGTTAACCTGCAGGGGGCGCTGTAAAGCTTAACTGTGTTCCCTAGGTGTGTTCTAATTGTATTGGTGCTGGGTTGGCAGAGGGAGGGAAGTGATCATGACTTCCATATACAGGAAGCCTGTGATCACAGCCCTTCCCCCTCTGTCAGAACGGAGATCTGTGAAAGTTTTCTACTTTATTCTTAATAAAAAGAAAGATTTTACACTATGTGGAGCTTTTCTTATACCAACATGCAACTTGGGAGCACTATGAATATATAGCGAAGGAGACAGCGAGGAGTACCAGCGGATAAGTTCCCGCAAGGAGATGGCGGACCCCCACAGATTTATCTATCCAGGGCAACCTGTATATACAGTGGAATAAAAGGGGGTATTTGGGACTAGTTCCACACCGCCTGCCATGTATTCACGGCGGCAGTGTGGACGATGTGCGCGAATCGCCGTAAAAAGACGGCGATCTGCGAATGGCCGCTAGGGGGCGCGCACGCGCCCGCCACACTCCTGAGGAGTGTGCCCGTGGCTCGGGCGGACCCGATGTCCGCCGGCGAGCCGCGATGAGCGGCCACAGGCAAAGAATGGGAAACCGCTGCTGTAAACACGGCGGTTCCCCATTCTGACAGTGCGGCATGGGTGATCTACTGATCCCTGTCACCGGGATCAGTTAGATCTCTCATGCCCATGGTAGCCCAACCCCCCCACAGTTAGAAAACACCCAGGGAACATAGTTAACCCCTTCACTACACCCTGCAGGTTAACCCCTCCACTGCCTATGACATTTACACAGTAATCAGTGGACATTTACATTTCTGATCGCTGTATAAATGTCAATGGGCCCAAAGAAGTGTCAAAAATGTCAGACATGTCCGCTGCAATATCGCAGTACCGCTAAAAATCGCATTACTAGTAAAAAAAATAAAAAATAAAAATCCCAGTAATGAATTCTCAATCCGTAAACGTGGCAATTTTGCGCAAACCAATCAATAAACTCCGATTGCGTTTTTTATCACAAATATGAGGAAGAATATAAATCGGCCAAAACCCTTGAAAAAAAATGTTTTTTTTATATATTTTTTTGGATTTGTATTTTAGCAAAACGTAAGAAATTTGGGTTTTTTTGCAAAATGGTCTTTGTATCCGAGTTGAGGGCGGAGTTACGGGTATTGGTATAGAATAAGGGTTTATAACACCTTTAACAATATTTTTTTAACATTATTTTTGTTTTTTAAGTTTAATCTCTAGTACCAACGGTCGTTCAGTGGGACGCCGTGATATAGTTTCAATGTGCTCTTAGGGTATGGAACAGGTTAATGATCGTAAGGGTCATCAGGTTCTAATGTGGGAGTTTTCCGCAGTCTGCCGCCCTACAATGAGATGGTGGGTCTAGCGCTTCCGCCCTCACTTCGGATAGGGGTGAGGGTGGCTACTTAAGAGGTGACGTGGTGATGGCGCGCCTATCCTTGTGACGACGTCCAATAGGACAAAACGTACGTCAGGAAGGGCGCGCTGACGTCACCGAAAGCATTAGCCGGCTGTTTTAACTGCACGATCTCGCTGTTCAAATGTGAGTGGTTTTATTGCTTTTTATTGCTTTATTAAACGAGTCTTTACGGTACTGTACTATGTGGTCCTCCTTCTCTTACACATAAAAAAAAAAAAATCTATAAGTTACAGCGCACACATGATACATACTCCTGTCAGGCTATTTTAAAAACATCTAAACATATATAGCAAAAAATGCAAAGATACGGGGGTTTGGTCACACTGAATGGCCATGAAGTGCTTAAGCCCACTGACTGCTGCAAAGTACCCCGTTACCAATGGGAACCTACACTGACCTTAGAGTGAATGCTCATATCTCTTAAACCATGGAAGCTAACGCCTCTCTTTATGGGAGACCAGAGGACACATCCCATGGATCAGGTGGACACTGATTGGGGCTAATTAAGGAGGATGGGGTTCACCAACCCAAAAAGGTCTGGTCATCCTCCTTAATTAGCCCCAATCAGTGTCACTGACACCCATAATGTGGTGGTGCACCATCTTGCTGGAACTATGATGTCGGTGATAGGGAATTGCTGGCCATCAAGTCAGCTTTGGAGGAATGGCGGTACCTCCTGGAAGGAGCAGCTCACCCGGTATTGGTTTTTACTGACCATAAAAAACATAAAAAAACCATATGCTGTGAAGATACGAGATGTGCAGCACCTGAAACTATGGATACTGGAAGCCTGTGCTAGCATTTCTCCTGCGGTGTTGCTATCAGTGTGTGAAGAGTGGGAGAAGAGGGTTGCATTGACAATCCAACACAATGGGCAGAACATTGAACACATTTTATAAGTGGTCAGAATTTGTAAATAACATGAAAGAATAAAGTTACTTAAAACCAAGCACACCATTGTTTTTCTTGTGAAATTCTCAATAAGTTTGATGTGTCACATGACCCTCTTCCTATTGAAAAAACAAAAGTTGGATTCAAAATGGCCAACTTCAAAATGGCCGCCATGGTCACCACCCATCTTGAAAAGTTTCCCCCCTCACATATACTAATGTGCCATATTTAAGTAATTTTGGTGCACAGGAATAAGGATATATTTATATTTACTATGTTGACCTAAATAGCTTATTCACAAATAAGCGCTACACTGTTTTCATTTTTGTGTCATATATACTGTATATACAGTGGGTGAAAGAAGTATTGAACACGTCACCATTTTTCTAGGTAAATATATTTCTAAAGGTGCTATTGACATGAAATGTTCACCACATGTCGGTAACACCCCATGCAATCCATGCATAGTTCTGTGTAATAAAATGGAATGACACAGGGAAAAGTATTGAACACGCTAACTGAAATTTATTTAACACTTGGTACAAAATCCTTTGTCATTAATGACAACTTCAAGACGTCTCCTGTATGGAGAAAATAGTTGCATGCGTTGCTCAGGTGTGATTTTGGCCCATTCTCCAAACAGACAGTCTTCAAACCTTGAAGGTTTAGGGGGCCTCTTCTATAAACTCTGAATTTGAGGGCTTTTTTTCTCAGATAACAGATGTAGGACCCCCCCCCCCCCACCTTTCTAAATCAATTCTTGTCTCCACCCCCTACCCAACTCAGAGCACAGTTTCCCGATTCCACCCCCCATCCACCTTTCAGTAGCACCCCTTTTAGAGATTACAGAGCCAAGTATCATTTTGTGTGCTAAGTAATCTGTATGGGATTCCTTAAGGATTAAAATAAAGGCAGTAAAATATATCCCCTGCACCCAGAATGAATAGACTCCTCCCTCAACAGCAGATCCCTTCCAGCAACAATTGACCCCCCAGCAACATAAGCCC
>BLSH010005871.1:855734-867331 GCA_018402905.1 Glandirana rugosa | reverse complement strand
CCGCCTGTCTAGCCTGTGGATTGACTGTAAAAACTGTGAAAGAACCTTGGTTACTGTAATAATGTCACTAGTCACGATTTTTATACGTGACAATAACATGATTACTGTGACCGTCCCTTCCTCAATTGTGGTCCCCACTACTTACCCCAATTTACACAAGGGACAAACACGAAAGGTTGACATACCCCATACCTGACGGACCCCTTTGTGTATCTATCTCAACTCGCTTGTGGACCTTCAAGCCCAAGACGACCAGGCAGGCTTGAAGCCCTGTTTCAGGCCCATTTTTTTTGTAGGGCACTTGCCCTACCCTTACCCCCATTTTACTTCCTTTTGTAGCCCTCTGGGGCTTTCCAGGACTTTGCTACAGCCATTTTTGTGCCTAAAAGTTTGGGTCCCCATTGATTTCAATGGGGTTCGTTGTCCCTGCGATCGTTCGGGTTCCGTCCGGACCCGGACCCGGACTTTGTCCCGAAGTTCGGACGGACCAGCAGAACCCGAACTTCCAGGTGTTCGCTCAACTCTATCTATGTGTTTCCCCAGGCAGTCCATACCCCATACAGTTGGAAAGCACAAACAGGGAACACATTTAACCCCATTCATCACCCCTGGTGTTAACTCCTTCCCTGCCAGTGTCATTAGTACAATAACAGTGCATATTTTTAGCACTGATCACTGTAATAATGTCATTGGTTCCAAGAAAGTGTCAAAAATGTCAGTTAGGTGTCCGATCTGTCCGCCGCAATGTTGCAGTCCTGCTAAAAATCACTGATCGCCGCCATTACTAGTAAAAAAAAAAAATAATATTAAAAATGCCATAAATTTATTCCCTATTTTGTAGACACTATAGCTTTTGCACAAACCAATCAATATATGCTTATTGCGATTTTTTCCCCGAAAATATGTAGAATACTTGAATAAAAGGTAGGATGGGACTTTAAATGAGGCATGGCTACAAGGGACCCCATGCCTCCATCCCTGTCAGTATTGCACATAGGCGGGGGGGACAGGAAGTGGGACTTTAAATGAGGCGCACATTGGTAGGTAGAATACTTTTTTTCCCACAAATCCCATTACTTCTCATTTATCACTTCCTAGATACCTCACATGACATTTCCATCATCACCACCACATGGGTGTGCTGCACCATGTCTGTCCGGTGTGTGGTCTGTCCCGCTGTAGGTTGCCGCTGGTGTTCACGCCCCCCAGAGCTCCCGAGGCTGACGTCCAGGGTTGGTTGGCGGTCTCTGGCATTTGTGCCCCACTTCCTGACCACTATATTATGTAAGTTCTATCTGGTGGGTTTACCTGCCACTTTTTGAGCTTTAACTATATTTGGTATTTTGTTTCTATATAAAATTTATTTTTTTCTAGATTGGCCTGCTCCTGACGAGTGATAATTAACTAATCACGAAACGCGTAGAGCCACCATCGGCCTCAATTTCATAGTGTTAACAATATATTTCTGTGTATTGTACCTTAACATGTACATTTTTTTTTTATTTGGTATGCTCAAAATTCCATCTGCATTGTTGGGTAATGACTCTGGTATGAACCATGGTTACTATGTGAACATGTGGGGATATTCTTGAACTATGTAAACTATTGCAATGGAAATCCATGCGGTGTTTTGTGTTTTTCAAATTGGTATATTTCTGTAGAGCATGGTCTCACATTAACCACTTCCTTACTGGGCACTTAAACCCCCCTCCTGCCCAGACCAATTTTTGTCTTTCAGCGCTGTTGCATTTTGAATGAGAATTGGGCGTTCGTGCGACGTTGTACCCAAACTAAATTTATATCATTTTTTTCCCCACAAATAGAGTTTTTTTTTGGTGGTATTTGATCCCCTCTGCGTCAATTCTGATTGCCGCTATAAACATACAAAGAGAGAGGATTTTGAAAAAAACACAATATTTTTTCCTTTTTGCTATAATAAATATCCAAAAAAAAAATTAAAAAATAAAAATGATTCAACAGTTTTGGCTGATATATATTCTTCTACATATTTTTGGTAAAAAAAAATTGCAATCGGCGTATATTGATTGGTTTGCGCAAAAGTTATCGCGTCTACAAACTATGGGAATTGATTTATGGCGTTTTTATTATATTTTTTTTTTTTTACTAGTAATGGCGGCAATCTGCGATTTTTATCAGGACGGCGATATTGGGGCGGTTATGTTGGACTTTTTTGACACTTTTTTGGGACCAATGACATTTATACAGCGATCAGAAATTTAAATGTCCACTGATTACTGTGTAAATGTCATTGGCAGTGAAGGGGTTAACCAGCAGGGGGCAGTGAAGGGGATAACTATGTTCCCTGGGTGTGTTCTAACTGGGGGGGGGGGGGGGGCGGGGCTGTTTGGGACATAACAGATCTAACTGATCCCAGTGACAGGGATCAGTAGATCGGTCATGTCCCTTTCGACAGAACGGAGAACCGCCGTGTTTACAACGGCGGTTCCCCGTTCTGCAGGTCTGACAGGGGATCGCGGGTCTCGGGCGGACCTCGAGTCCGCCCGACCCGCGGGCACGGCCACGTAGCGGGCGCGTGCGCGCGGCACAGCCGCCTGTGAGTGCGCGCCAGGAGCGCGCACATGGGCAGAACGTCCATGGACGTCCACCCGGCATTTTAGATCCACGCTGGAGCCGTACTTTGGCTATAGCGCGGATCTGGACGGGTTAATATATATATGTCGTGTTTGATTAATAAACAAGATTTTTATACTCAAGTATTCTACCTACCAATGTGCACCTCATTTAAAGTCCTACTTCCTGTCCCCCCCCCTATGTGCAATGTAGAATACTTATTGGCCTAAACCAGGGGTGGCGAACACGCGGCTCTCGAGCCGCATGCGGCTCCCGGCCATAATGAATGCGGCTCTTTGCCTCTTATTATATTTTGTATATACTGTGGCTCTTTGCCAAGTTTCATGTTTCTCTCAGGGCGATCTCAGGCAGCTTGCATTGACTTCTATGATAGAAGTCTCCTCGCAAGCCGCCTTGAGATCGCCTCGAGCGCAGCTTCGCGCCGCGCCGCTTCTGTGTGAGTGTTTGTCTGTTTTGGCAGGTCACTGCGTGGTGTGGCTCTCTGACTCTCACAGTTTAAAATTTTGGCTCTTTGTGTCTATCTTGTTCGCCACCCCTGGCCTAAACTGAGGAAGACCTTTTTTTTTATATATATTTCTTTGGGATATTTATTATAGCAAAAACAAAAAAATATTGCTTTTTTTTCAAAATTGCTTTTTTTTGTTTATAGCACAGAAACTAAAAACCATAGAGGTGATCAAATACCAGCAAAAGAAAGCTTTATTTGTGGGAAAAAAAGGACGTCAATTTTGTTTGGGTACAGCGTCGCATGACAGCGCAATTGTCAGTTAACCACTTACCAAGCGGAAGGTTTTCCCACTTTAAGACCAGAGCACTTTTTTCGATTCGGCACTGCGTCGCTTTAAGTGACAATTGCACGGTCATGCGACGTTGCACCCAAACAAAATTTGCGTCCTTTTTTTCCCACAAATAGAGCTTTCTTTTGGTGGTATTTGATCGCCTCTGTGTCATTTCTGATCGCCGCTATAAACAAAAGAAGAGCAACCATTTTGCAAAAAAAACACAAATTTCTTACTTTTTGCTAAAATTCAAATCCAAAAAAAATATAAAAAAACATTTTTTTTCACCGGTTTTGGATGATTTATATTCTTTCTCATATTTGTGATAAAAAAAAATTGCAATTGGCGTTTATTGATTGGTTTGCGCAAAAGTGGGGTTTAAATTCTGGGGTTTTTATTTTATTTTTTTATTTTTTACTAGTAATGGCAGCGATCTGCGATTTTTAGCGGTACTGCGATATTGCAGCGGACATGTCGGACATTTTTGACACTTTTTTTGGACCATTGACATTTATTCAGCGATCAGAAATTTAAATGTCCACTGATTACTGTATAAATGTCATTGGCAGTGAAGGGGTTAACCTGGGGGGAGAGCTAGGGATTAACTGTGTTCCCTGGGTGTGTTCTTACTGTGGGGGGGGGGGGGGGTGGGCTACTATGGGCATGAGAGATCTAACTGATCCCAGTGACAGGGATCAGTAGATCACCCATGCCTGCACTGTCAGAATGGGGAACCGCTGTGTTTACATCGGCGGTTCCCCGTTCTTTGCCTGTGGCCGCTCATCGCGGCTCGCCGGCGGACATCGGGTCCGCCCAAGCCTCGGGCACACTCCTCAGGAGTGCGGCCGGCGGCGCGCACGCGCCCCCTAGCGGCCGTTCGCAGATCGCCGGCTTTTTATGGCGATTTGCTCACAGCAACCCGACTGCCGCCGTGAAGTGGTTGAAGTGACACAGTGCCGTATCGCAAAAAATGGCCTGGTCATTAAGGGGGTAAATCCTTCCAGTCCTTAAGTGATTAAAGAAATGGTCTCAGGTGAAATATGTCTTATGTTCCTCAATATAGGTACAACCATTGCTTTAAAAAGGGTTAATTGGTTTTAAATTGAGTTTAGTGTTAATGGCATCCTTTTAAATGTTCTTTACAGCAGGTCCGTTTTAAAAGTTGATTGAAATATGTCAATGAGCGTTGTGACGTTGAACTGTAAGTTAAATCGTAACTCCACTTTTTTTGAGTAAAAAACATTCTATATACATTGCAAGGATTATAACAACCTTTGTTGCAGATTCCTACCTTTTGTTATTCTGAAGAAAGCCCTGTTTTTTTCTTTGCGCCTCTCTACTGAGTGGGTCTAACGGGAGTGGTTTCATAATTATCTATCAGGTGTGCAGCTGCAGAGCACTAATGAGGAAATCTGCTGGGCCTGCATCCTTTTAGACGTGTTCCTATTGGAAGCATCTCACCAAAACTGACATTTTTGTTGCAGAGGATGTCTGCAATTTGACTTGTATCTTAGTGCAGACTTCTGGGAAAATTGGTGAGCCAATCACACAAGCAGGAAATTATGTTTCTGGGGAGTGGTCAGTACATATTCTGTGTACAGAACAATTCCAGGTAGCCATATTGCATGGCATTTATAGAAAATGACAGCGGATTGATTGAAAAGGAAAGGTCATTTTTAACCTCTTCAGATCCGGATCTACTTTGCCGGGGCGCCGTCAATTGATGTCCACCCCTTTGCACGCTCCCCGAGCACCCACGCAGTGCCGCTGTGTGAGCGTGCCCGCGGGTTGGGCGAACTCGGTGTCCGCAGGAGACCCACGATCGCCTAACAGAGAGCCAGAGCGGGGAACCGCTGATGTAAACACGGTGGTTACCTGTTCTGTGAGGGGGGACATGACAGATCTACTGATCCCTGTGATAGGGATCAGTGAGATCTGTTATGTCCCTGCCAGCCCAGCCCCCACACAGTTAGAACACAATGAGGGAACACATTTAACCCCTTGATCGCTCCCTTAGTGTTAACCCCTTCCCTGCCAGTGTCATTTATACAGTAATCGGTGGCTATTTTTAGATCTGATAATTGTATAAATGTCATTGGTCCCAAAAAATTGTCAAAAATGTCCAACATGTCCGCCGCAATGTCGCATGTATTATAGCAAAAAGTAAAAAAATATTGTTCTTTTTTTCAAAATTGTTGCTCTTTTTTTGTTTATAGCGCAAAAAATAAAAACCACAGAGGTGATCAAATACCACCAAAAGAAAGCTCTATTTGTGGGGGAAAAAAGGACATCAATTTCGGGTTTGTTTGGGTACAACGTCACACGACCGCGCAATTGTCATTCAAAGAGGGACAGCGCTGAAAACTGAAAATTGGCCTGGGCAGGAGGGGGGGTTTAAGTGCCAAGTAAGCAAGTGGTTAATAACATTCAATTACAGTATGACTTGTATCGCAATTGTACACGCTATATTATTTTTTCTTTATTTGCTATTTTTTTTCCCCACGAAAGTGGAGTTATCCTTTAAACCAGAAAAATTGGATAGAAAGCTGTGAAAGCTCCTTCAGCTAGTGATGAAAAGACAGGTGGTCACCCCAAGGTACTTGTAATGTAGCAAATGGATTAAGTAGTTCTCCATCTGTTCAAAGGGCTGATTGTGGATTGTAAATTGAATGACAAATGACTGTGTACTCAGGAGACCCGGATCTATCATCCTCCTTCACCCCGCCTCTAACCTTCACCGGGTGAAATAACTCATTGATTAGAGTCGGTACAAGGGGCGCATAATGAGCATGTTCACCCAGTGATTACAAGTTTATTGCAGGAAGACTGTAAAGACCAGGTCTATCCAAAACCAATATTTTGGTCTTTAGAGGACAAAAGTGAATTGAATCAATTAGGGCTCATTCACTCGGACGCACTGTCCATGTACAGAGTAAAAGGCCATTTGTTTATCCTTTTGTATTAACGTGCAGCTGCATGCAGGAATCGCTGTCCCCCTAATCCGTGCGCCCGACCCCTAATTTACATGCAGGACCAAGGATGCATGGATTCCAATGGGGTTTTGTTTCTTTTGTTTTTTTCTTAGAAGCACATTGTAGTTGGTGACGTTGAAAAAAGACACAAGTCCAACCTGTCTGTGTACTTTTATGTCAAAATGACATTGTATTTCCTTGAATATTGTGGTCGTTTAGGTCCCTATCTAATAATTTTTTGCAATTATCTATGCTCCCTGCTGATGCCACTGCTTGTGGAAGAGAACTCCACATCCTCACTGCTCTTACCGTAAAGAACCCTCTATGCAGTTTAAGGTTAAACCGCTTATTTTAGTGAATGGTCGCGCATCTTTTTATGTACCCTTGCACGGAAAAAGTGTTATCCCTATTGTGGAGTCACCAATATGGTATTTGTACATCAAAATCCTATCCCCTCTCAATCGTCGAATTGGCTCTAATTGGCTTTAAAAAAGCATTCATTAATATTTGCTATTGTCTTCCTGATTCTCCTCCCGGCCAATAATGTCCTGAGACCCAATTGGACGAGAGGAGGAGCGATCGTATTGGCCGCTGAGAAGGAGGAGATGCCAAGGAGGCCACCGATGAGGCCAAGGAGGAGGAGAGGCAGGGTGAAGCCACAGAGGAGGAAGCACTGCCCCCTACCTAGATGGGGAAAGTGCGGGGCTTGGAGGCTGACGATAGAGCGCCGGGGGGGGGGGGGAGGTGGCTGAATGCAACCAACCTACCTACCAACGGGGGTGGGGTGGATGGTGGTTTGTTTCCCTCCACCCCCAAAAAATGGAGCACCAGCCCCCACTGCTATGTAGCACACCCCTGCAAGTAGAATGGGATATCCCACCTCGCACAGCCAGGCACACCGAATATTCACAGTCACTCCCAGGGGTGGATCCAGAATCCAGTCTTGGGAGGGGCACTGTCAGAAAATAAGGTGTTGCTTACAGAACTGAGCCTTCACTAACCTCTGTAGCTGCAGGCTAGGTACAATAAAGTAATTCATTCTAATGTTCCTTGAGGCCATGGGAATCAATGGGTGAGGAACTGCAATTTCTGTGCTTCGACTGATATTTTAATAGTAGATTGCTCCACAGTACCCAAAGCTAAGGAGGTCAGTGAGGGCTTGATTACAGCCTTTTTTTTACAAAATAATGAGAATATGCTAATAATACTTATATGTTTTAATTCATCCACAATCCGCCTCACCTTCACCTCAGGCAGGTGCAGCCAGGTCAAGAGGCAATTCTTGAGACGTGCTTTTGCTCTAATCCTGGCAGGCTGGCTGGCACAGTTCCCTTCCGTCACGCCACGCTGGAGAAGATGGGGGGAGGAGGAAGGTGCAGCCAACACTCACTAGGCGCGGAAGAGGAAGAAGTTAAATTCTCCTCCGCCCTGAATGCTGGGGCCTCGCTCTCCTCCTCAGACGTGACGTGACTGGTTGCTAGACAGCAGGCGACAGGAGATAGCAACCAGTGCTGTGGGCAGTAGAGGCCAGGCCAGTGGCAGTGCAACAACCAGAGGGTCTCGGGGCCGATTTTGCTGATTCTAAATGTGAAACTCGGAGTGGGTAATATTTTCTTGGGGCGGAGGGGGGGCAATTGCCCCGTTGCCCCCCCTGGATCTGCCCCGGTCTCTCCAGAGTCAGAAAACAGTCTCTATATGCAGTCCCTCTTCTTCCTCCAGCACACTCTTGCTTGCAGAACCCAGCTATGTCGCCCTGGTGTAGTTTTGTAGCAAAGGCCTATAACAGACCTTTGCTACAGACAGGGACTCGCAGCCCCTATACTCGGAGAATAGACAGGGTGACATAGGGTTTTTTTCTCAGAGAATAGGTGCAGGAACCCCTCCCTTCACCCCTTGACTCCACCCGCTACCCACTTCTGAGCACCGTTCCTTGGTTCCACCCCTTACTCACCTCCAGGTACCACCCCTTTTGCAGAATACAGAACCAAGTATCATTTTGTGGTTCTAAGTATTTTGTATGGAATTTGTTAATGATAACAAGAAAGGAAGTAAAATTGATCTAGCAACAATGGACACCACAGCAACAATAGATCCACCCCAGCAACAATGGACCCCCAACAGCCAGCATCAACAGACCCTCTAGCAGCCAGCAACATTAGACCCCTCCCTCAACAGTATATCCCTCCCAGCAACGATTGCCCCCCTGCAATATAAGACCCCCTCTGCAAAAGATCCCCTCCAGCAACAATAGATTCCCCAGTAGCCATCATCAATAGACCTTCCAGCAACCAGCAGACCCCTCCCTCAACAGTACATCCCTCCCAGCAACAACTGGCCCACCAGCAACATAAGACCCACCCCAGCAACAATAGATCCCCCATAAGCAACAGAACTCCCAAGTCACAATAGACCCCCTTCCTTTGCAAAAATAGATCCCTGCTGGTCAGACATCAAGGTGGATCCTAACAATATTGTCAAGATCCTTCCAAATCCTATGTGGCTCTGTGATGTCAGTTAATAGCGGGCGTTCCTGTGACCCACAAGAGAAATATGACCAAAAAAGCTTTGGCCATAATTCTATTTTAAATGAAGATGCAGTGTGGAGCATTTCCAGTGAAGTCCTGCAGTGTACAGGGAGGGGGACACTATGAGGTTGATTTACTAAAACTGGTAGAGATCAAAAGCTGGTGCAGCTGTGCATGGTTTTTTAAAAATTGTTGCTCTTTTTTTTGTTTATAGGGCAAAAAATAAAAACCGCAGAGGTGATCAAATACCACCAAAAGAAAGCTCTATTTGTGGGGAAAAAAAGGACAACAATTTCGTTTGGGTACAACTTTGCACGACCGCGCAATTGTCAGTTAAAGCAACGCATTGCCAAATCGCAAAAAGTGCTCTGGTCAGAAAGGGGGTAAATCCTTCCGGGGCTGAAGTGGTTAAGCTACGACAAAAAAAAACCTGGAAGCTGATTGGTTTCTATGCACAGCTGCACCAGATTTTGCACTCTCCAGATGTAGTAAATCAACCCAAATGTGCTTTTAGAAATAAGTCTGAGCCCAGGTTCACACTGAGTGCGGGAATGCGGTGAGTGAACTCGCACCATGTCATTCCCGCATGTCAGTCCAGATTTCAGCGGCGATTTCACAGGCATCTGTGCGGGCTTCTGCACAGATGCCTATGGAAATTGCACCGGTAAATCGCAAATAGTAGTACAAGAACTACTTTTTGAACTCTGTGCAGCGCCACAAGTGCGGCGTCGCACTGCTTAGGACGGTGCCATTGCCGGCTAGTCCTGCCGATTTGGCATGCGATATGACATGTCAAATTGCATGCCAAATCATGTTAATGTGAAACAGGGCTAACTGTCATTCAAACAGATGGAACTATGAATAATTATTCTAGACCAGTCATGTGCACTGGTGGATAGTTCTTCACCTACATTGGCCCCAGTACTTCTTCATGGCAGTCCTGTGTTCTGTGTCCTATGTCACTACTGTGTCCTGTCATGATGTAGGGGTCAGCAGGAGGAATCACAAAGTGTAAAGGGAGACTAAGGATCCAATAGTCCCAAAAGTGTTGGATTATTTTTCTTCAGGTACATTTCCTCATTAAGAGAGGTGAGTATTACAATGTTACTAAACCCACAACAGTAAAATCTGTCTGTATATGCAGAACAGCATGCGTGTTATACTCACTGTGGAATTTAAGGGATTAACCCTCTGTGTTGTGTAAAAAGGCTCTTTGATCCTGTATGAACAGATCCTCCCCCTCCTGCAGGGTCACTCTTGGCAAGGCCAGATAAGACACAGTGATGGTAGTGCTGCTGCACATGCTCAGTTTGGTCTCTATTGCTGGAGAGAATATTCACATGATATTGACATCACACATGTGGGCGAGCACACAGATCCTAAATGACAGCCCAGTACCTTCCTCCTCCTCCATGACCAGTAACTAAAAAAGAATACAGTGGGTGGGATGTCACATCTTATTGAAGGATGATCCACCTCCCATAACAGCATGAGGACACAGGCTGTAGTGGAAATCTCCTCCTACTTGAACCCTCAGAACTAAGGCAGGACCCTGCAGTTTTTAATGTGGCCGTGGTATACAGATCAGCCAAAATGGTATAAAGTGGCAGTATTTTAATGTAAAAAGATTTATAAGCTGTGGGCACTGTGTCTGTGGAGGGGGGGGGGGGGGTGAACTATTTTCAGATTACTGGGTTTAGTAGCACTTTAACTGTCTTGTTTGCAAGGAGCACTTTAAAAAATATTATTCTAGCAACAAAGTCAGTTTAAATCTGAATTCCACGGAAAGGAAAATGCTCCCTCCCCTTATTTCCTGTCCCTGTGACAACCTGTGGTAGCGTGACAAGAAATGAAAGGAGCAATTGTCATTGGGACAGGAAGACACAGAAAGTAATAACAATCCAAAATAAATTGTAACCCTTTTCTTTTGCACTCTGTATGTCCACTGGAATGTAGATCACAGTAAAAAACTGACAGGGGTTCTATTCATCTGTCTGTAGCGCCACCCCCAAAGGAACCACTTGGTGATTTTTGGTTCTCTGATCTCCGCCTCAACTCCAAGAATGACCTCAGCCCCTCTGGCACACCTGGTTAAATACAATTAAGCACTGCAAACACTCCTTAACCACTTCCCGACCGCGCTATAGACAAAAGACGTCCACAGCGCGGTCGGGTTATTCTGACAGGACGTCCATGGACGTCCTCCAGAATATCGCTTCCCGCGCGCCCCCTGGGGCGCGCACACGGGAACATCTGTGACCGTCGGGTCCGGGGGACCCGACTGATCACGGATCGCGGTGAATGGCCGCTGTGAGCGGCCTTTCACCACGTGATCGAGCCGTCCAATGACGGCGCGATCACATGTCAACAAGCCGGCGCTTCCGCCGGCTTTTCTCTCTCCTCTCCGCACCGATCGGTGCAGTGTGAGAGGAGAGAGGGGGGAGGAAAGATGTGTGCAGTGCTGTGGGCGATGTGTAATGCCCACAGCACTGCTAAATGACAGCAACCCCCACCATCCATCAAACACCCACCCAGCCATCCACCCCATCCATCCATGTAGCGGGTGTCGTGACGTGTGTAGAAAGGAGGGGGGAGAGAGGAGAGTGTGACGTGGCTAGCCACGCCTCTCCTCTCTCTTTTCGGCCGCCTTCGCGGCCGAACAACTGTACACTAGCGCGGCAGTAACCTGCCGAGCTAGTGCACCACTT
>BLSH010005871.1:797294-811611 GCA_018402905.1 Glandirana rugosa | reverse complement strand
TATAACCTTTATAACAAAATAAACATTTTAACAGCGAAAAGAAAACAAATATCACTGCTAGTCTTTACTGCGTCTCCACTACTTTATGGTGGTTTTCTTTCGAGATAAACACCCCTTTTTTTTCCTGCGTTTAAAGCAAACCCATGTTGTAACGTGCTGGCGCGTTAACAGTCAATTTTGCTGCGTCACGGCTTAGCGTTTTTCACGAGACCAGGATTTCACACTTTAGGAAGGCCCCGACTTCCCCAATTACTTTATAGAAGTCCGACCACATCGTGGGTTAGATGACCTGACTAATCATACGATGGTGAAGGATGGCTTTCACCTTTCACTTGCTGCAATGGTGCTAATAACATCTAGCATACTAATCAGTCCAGTAGATTGGGTGCTACACCAGCCTGAAGATATTTCATTAACCCCTTCAGCCCCGGAAGGATTTCACACTTTAGGACCAGAGCACTTTTTGCGATTCGGCACTGCGTCGTTTTAACTGACAATTGCGCGGTCGTGCAATGTTGTACCCAAACGAAATTTGCGTCCTTTTTTTTCCCCACAAATAGAGCTTTCTTTTGGTGGTATTTCATCACCTCTGCGTCATTTCTGATCGTCACTATAAACAAAAGAAAAGCGACAATTTTACAAATAAAACAATATTTCCAATATTTTTTGCTATAATACATATTAAAAAAAAATATTAAAAAACAATTTTTTTCATCAGTCCTGGCTGATTTATATTCTTCCTCATATTTTTGGTAAAAAAAAAAATTGCAATCGGCATATATTGTTTTGCGCAAAAGTTGCCGCATTTATGAATGATGAGAATTTATTTATGGGGTTTTTATTTTTTAAAAATGTTTACTAGTAATGGCGGCGATCTGCGATTTTTTTTTTTTTTTTATTTAGGATTGCGAAATTGCAGCGAACATGTCAGACCATTTTGACACTTTTTTGGGACCAATGGCATTTATACAGCAATTATTGCTATGAAAATGCACTGATTACTGTGTAAATGTCATTGGCAGTGAAGGGGTTGACCTGTAGGGGGCGCTCTAAGGGATTAACTGTGTTCCCTGTGTGTGTTCTTACTGTATGGGGGCTGGGCTGGCTGGGGGAGGCGAGTGATCGTGGCTCCCATATACAGGAAGCCTGCAATCACATCCCTTCCCCCTCTGTCAGAACGGAGATCCGTGTTTACATACACGGATCCCCGTTCTGTTACTCCGGGGGGACAATTGCAGGTAGCCGGTGGACATCGAGTCTGCCCTACCCGCTCCCTGGTCCCCTCCCGGAGTACAGCGAGTTTGCGAGTGCGCCTCCAGCAGCACGCGCGCTCACAGTGCGCAATCTCACAGCCGCCGTAACCTGACAGCTATTTGCGATATCGAACCAAGTTGCCGCCGTCAAGGCACGGCGGGCAGTCGGCAACTGGTTAAGCACTTTAATACCGGGCACTTTCACCCCCTTCTTGCCCAGGTCAATTTTCAGCTTTCAGATCTGAATGACAATTGCGCGGTCATGCAACACTGTACTCATGTGACATTTTTATAAAAAAAGAAAATTTCACACAAATAGAGCTTTCTTTTGGTGGTATTTAATCACCACTGGGCTCTTTATTTTTTGCTAAATCAATGAAGAAAAGCTAATTTTTCTTGGTTTCTGTTATAAAATTTTGCAAATAAATAATCTTTCCTCACAAATTTAGACCAAACTGTATTCTGCTACAATTATTTGTTGAAAATAACCCAAATCAGTGTATGTTATTTAGTCTTTGAGAAAGTTATAAAGTCCACAAACTATGGTATATATCTGATAATTGATCAATCCTGATGTACTGACGGCTCATCTCATTTCTTGAGGCCCGAAAACGCCACAACAGTGCAAATACCCCACAAATGACCCCTTTTTGGAAAGTAGACAGTCCAAGGTATTTAGTGAGAGGCATGATGAGTTTTTTGAAGTTGTGCTTTTTTGTCACATTTTTTGGAAAATTAAGACATTTATTTATTTTTTACAGTGTCATCATATGATTGGCGTGGCGGTGATCAGGGACACTGACTGGTGCCATGTAAAAAAAGAAAAAATGTGTTTTTAAAATATGTTTTCTTTTTTATTAAATGTTTCTCTTTTTTTACTTTTTTTTTTGCACACTGCGACCAGAGCAATACAGTGTTACCATAAAAACTTTTGTTTTTTATAAACATTATGACTGCTTATACCAGTGAATTTCAATGGTATAAGCAACCATTTTTACTGAATAAAAATGTATTAATTTAGTGTGTGTTGTTGTGATTAGCTGTGATTGGCCACAGCTAATCACATGGTACAGATGGGCTGTGATTAGGCGTGTCTGTACCATATGATCACTGTGACTAATCACAGCTAGCAACACAATTGTACACATTGAATGGCATGAATCAGAGGCATTCATTGTTCACAATTGTCACATGATCTGTTTTGGTTGGTCACAGCAATCACATGGTACCGGCAGTGGGCCGGTACACTGGTCCATCATCGGCTGGGTCAGATGGACACAGCCGGTGACAGATCGCGCAGCAGCATGGCCCATTCTGGGAGGACGCCATATGATGTCCACCCGTAACGAAAAAGGTCCCGTCCAGCCATCATCTGACAATAGGCTGGATGGGAAGTGGTTAATCATGACTGCTAATGTGCAATAGGCCTGTCAGGTCCCAATCACTGAATGTGTTACATAGTTAGCCAGGTTGAAAAACGGTACAAGTCCATCTAGTTCAACCAATAAAAAAAAAAAAAGAAAAAGAAAAATTATATATAACCATACCATCCCATATACACCATCCTTCAACCACAGTGTTGGCAGGGCTATGACAAAGGAGGGGGGCAGATGGAGCACTCTGCTCTCTGACTGCTTCATTGACAGGAGTGACTGCAGCATCACTCCTGTCAGAAGGAACAGGGCTCAATAGCTGCTGGAGAGAGGGTTCTGCTCTCTCCTACCTCCAATAGCAACCTTCTGTGGGCAGAAGAGAGTGGAACCTCAGCGTTTGCTCCTTTGTCATGTGACGTATCACATGACCAAACATGTGAACAAACATCACATTCATTTTGGAGTTGCAAGTAGACATGTACACTGCCGAAAAAATTTGTTTCCGTTTCATTATTTATTTATTTTTTTTGTTTTTCGAGTCATTCGTTATGATCGAAATTCATTATTTCAAATAAATTCGTAACCTTGGAAAAATTCAAATCCGAAATCTGAAAATTCATAAATTCTAAAGTTCGGAAATGTGAAAATCCAGAAATTTAAAAATTCAGAAATTCCAAATTCCAAAATTAAGAACGAAAATTTTAAAATCCGAAAAAAAAAATAACTAACTAACCAATAATAACTAACTATTAAATTATAGGTATTGGAATTTCCTTTCAAATTTGACTAACAGCCAAATTTGAAAGGAAACTCCAATACCTATTATTTACTAGTTAGTAATAGTTATTATTAGTTAGTTATATTGGATTTCCGAATTTTCATATTTTCAAATTTCCGAATTTTCAGATTTTTGAATTTTTGTTTTTCAGATTTTCGGATTTTCAAATTTTAGAATTTCCAAATTTTAGAATTTCCGAATGTCCGAATTTCTGAATTTTGGATTTTCTTTCTTTCTAATTTTCAAATTTACGAATTTTCAGTAAAATTTGTTAAACGGGTTTTCGTTAATATTTCCGAATTAATGAATATGCTAAATTTTGTCGAAAAACAAATTCAGAATGACACAAACTGCATATGCCTAGTTGCCAGCCCTGCTATCATAGCTATCCCCTACTCCAGGTAGGGGGCACAGTTGGCAATCTTCGGCCTGGTCAATGGATGACCCTTTCACGACACAGTGTGTTGGACCCATCCTGAGTTTTGTTCCTAATTAAACTCCAGTGCCTGCTCTAAAAAAGGAACACATTTGCAATGCTCTGTGAACATGGAAATCTGAGAGTAAGCCTTTCCTTTAAAGCTTTTGCTAAGGGACACAAGGCAGAAGGAATTATGAGACAACTTAGATGTTCCCAAGCAGTCCAACTGAGGTGGGGACAGCACAGCAAACAAACCACTAACAGACCTACAAAATAACAGGGTGACTAGTTGTATCTCAAAGAGCTGCCTGAAGGACCTTATGCCCAAAGCTGGAATCATTGGAGGAACCTCTTTGGCACAGCACCTTGTCTTAAGTTGATAAGGAGTGCAAGGATTTTTGCCACCCTAGGTGAAACCCTCCTTTTGCCGCCCCCCCTTGGCTCCACCCCCATTTCCCTGCCCAGTCTGATTAGCGCCAATCAAATGCAGCTTCACCAGCGCCAATCAATACCGCCTCACCTGTGCCCATCAAATACAGCTTCACATGTGCCCATCAAATACAGCTTCAACTGTGCCCATCAAATACAGTCTTACAGGGGGTGGGGGCAGAGTGACGGGGGGTATTTGTCAGATCAGTCACTCTTTCTATGTACATTGTATTATCACAAGCCATTTGCCAATCTCATCTCATTCAGATGGTGTCAGTTTTTACATGAATCAATACAGAGCAGCCAGTGACAGATCAACAGTGGCCTGGTGCCCTAGGTGGCAGTGCGCCCTAGGCGGCCGCCTACTCCGCCTAGTGGTAGAGCCGGCCCTGGCTACGATGACAACACTACAGCGCATGCGCATGGGAGTGACATCATAATGTAACAGAGCGGTGCTGTAAATGCATGCTGAACTGTACAATGTAAAGCCAACTGTACTATACAGCTGACAGGCAGGGGGGGAAGCATTTATGACAGAAGAGGCTGATACTGAACGCATTTTGCGTTTTTGCCAGGTTTTGGGCTTTCCCGCGGCTGCGGTCACGGTAGGCTAGTGTACATGTAGCCTTATCAGGGCTTTAACCCTTTCACTGCCAGAGCCATTTTTGCACACTTTAAAAAAAATAATTTTATGCCTAAAGGTTAGTTAAAACTCGCAAACATTATACAGTATATATTCTGAAAGCAGAGACCCGAGGAATAAAATGAAAGTAAAACACAATGTTACGCAACAGTTTATCAAGCCAAATTTTCAGTAACAAATACAACTAAAGTTGGTTTTAGGGCACACAAACACTAGTAATCAATTTGTTGGTAAAATGTAAAAAGATGGGATTGCGGCGAGTAAATAGATACCAAACAAGTCATAAAACTGAGTACCTCTGTGAAACAAAGACAAACTTTGGCACAACACTAATTCTATAGGCAATGCTTAACCACTTCAGCCCCGGAAGGATTGCCCCCTGAATGACCAGAGCACTTTTCGTGATTCGGCACCGCGTTGCTTTAACTGAAAATTGCGCGGTCGCGCAACGCTGTACCCAAATGAAAATGACGTCCTTTTTTCCCCACAAATAGAAATTTCTTTTGGTGGTATTTGATCACCTCTGCGTCATTTCTGATCGCCGCTATAAACAAAAAAAAAGCGACACTTTTGAAAAAAAAAACAAAACAATATTTCTTACTTTTTGCTATAATATATATATAAAAAATGTATTAATCAGTTTAGGCTGATATATATTCTTCTACATATTTTTTGAAAAAGAAATCGCCTCTGCGGGAGAGCGGGTGGCCGGGGGACATTGAGTCCGCTCCCACCGCTGACTGGCTCGTCCGCAACACAGTGAGCATGCGCTCAGGTGACGGCAGTTCGCGACATTGAGCTAGACTGTCACCGTCAATCAACGGCGGGCAGTCGTTAAGCGGTTAAAGTGTAATAAAGTGTCGGCTCACACTGGAGCGATGCAGGAACCACAGCGATTCCTGTGTGGGAACCGCATCAGAATCGCAGGCAGTTCACACTGCTCCCTGCGAACCACTGCGGGTGTCAATATAAAGTTAATGACACCCCTAAATCGGTTCGCACAACGCAGTGCGAACTGTGGAATCTGATGGAATCGGATTGCATGGGTCTGAACACTCATGCGATACAATTTCAGTGCAGATAAAAAAAGGGTCCTGCACAATTTTGTACGTAGATACAAAGGGGTGCTGTGGCTGCACAGAGAGGTGCAAGATCTGTAGGAGGAGTTCTGTCTTCCTTCCAGCTGCCACCTGCTGAAACGGGGTAGAGAGGACCCTCTCCATAGCTGCACAGAAAAGTAGAGGATCTGGTGGAGGTGTTGTCTTTCTTTCTGGTGCCGATCGCTGAGACAAGGTGGGGCGGAGGTGAAGGGAGTGCGGCAGCTGCAGAAGAGGTGCGAGGGCCATATGAAATGGCCTGGAGGGTCGAATTTGGCCCACGGGCCTCTTGTTAGACACATATGATGTAGCATTTACTTCCTGAAATCCATCCGCCCTTACCTCAGTCCTGCAGGCAGGAGGGCATGCTTAGCTGAAAAAGCTCCTCCTTCCCTCCGCCAGATGAAAGACCAAATGCCCATGACAACTCCCTGGGAGGTATGACATCATTTTGGCCTAGGCCAGAAACCAAGAAGCAACTAAAGAAATGTAAAAAAAAAAGTTTAAAACAAGTAAATATAATTTAGCTTCCTATCTAGCAGCAAACGGATTAAAAATAGTTCATATTGATTCAGAGAGTTTATTTCCACTTCAGTATCTGAGTTATTTATTCTCTTTTTAATTGTGCTTAATTATACTGTAAGTGTATACTGACCGCTGCAAAAATATTACTAATTGGTTTGAAATGAATCACTGCCAGTGTATGAAGTCGCTGTGAGTAATAGCTGTGACTAAGGAAGATTTATGACTAAGTATGATATTATTATCTGTATATTCCTGCTTGCATTGATGGATTATTTACAGTAAGGGTCCTTTCCAGGGACGTGCAGTCAGGTGAGGCAGGTGAGTCAGAGCCTCACCTGCCATAAACATAAAAAAAAAAAAATAACAAAAAAAAAAAAAGATTGACTTCAAGGGTCGTAGCTCGGGGACCTGGTTGATATGTAACTGAAGTCCTACCCCACCACTGGTCAAAATTTTGGGCTCCTATCATCTATGGTTCCGAAGGGGCTCCTTGCACAGCCTGTCAGAAGCGAAATACAGAGCGGCCAGTTTAAAAATAAGCTGGCACACTGTGTTTGCAGCAGACTGAGAGGATGAGCTCACAGTGCCTCTCCTCACTTCTTGTCAGAGGCACTGAGCTCAATGGACAGCTTGGAGCCTTATCCAATGGCAAAGCACCATTGGCCTAAGCTGTCCAATAAAAATGCTGCAGTGGAGGTATGCCTCACTGCAGTGTCATAGAAGGGGGCATGTGTCTAAAAGACAAATACTCCCTTCCAGCCCAGCCCTCTTAACTACAAGGAAATACATGGGTTTCTATGTATAATATTTACCCATAATTCCATGTTTTTCTCACACAGTTAAAGCGGTAGTAAACCCATCCATTTACCAGTTTAACCACTTTCTGACCGCCAACCGCAGTGGCTCAATATCGCAAACCGCCTTCATGACGGCGGGTGCGAGATCGTGCACTGTGAGCGCGCTCACTGTGTCTGGGTGGGGGGGGGGGCAGGGAGCGGGTAGGGCGGACTCGATCTCCGCCGGCTACCAGCGATGCCCCCCTCCCCCCGCAGTGAAAGAACGGAGATCCGTGCATGTACACACGGATCTGTGAGAGGGGGAAGGGCTGTGATCACAGCCTTCCTCTATATGTAAGCCGTGATCACTCCCCTTCCCCTGCCAGTCAAACACTAATACAGTTAGAACACGCCCAGGGAACACAGTTAACCCTTAGAGCGCCCCCCCAGGTTAACCCCTTCACTGCCAATGGCATTTACACAGTAATCAATGCATTTTTATAGCACTGATCGCTGTATAAATGCCAATGGTCCCAAAAAAGTGTCAAAATGGTCTGACATGTCCGCCGCAATATCGCAGTACCGCTAAAAATCGCAGATTGCCGCCATTACTAGTAAAAAAAAAAAAACCCCAGAAACGAATTCTCATCATCCGTAAACACGGCAACTTTTGCGCAAATCAATCAATAAACGGCGATTGCGATTTTTTTTTTTATCACAAATATGAGGAAGAATATAAATCGGCCAAAACCGTTGAAAAAAAATGTTTTTGTATATTTTTTTTTTTTGGATTTGTATTTTAGCAAAAAGTAAGAAGTTTGGGTTTTTTTTGCAAAATTGTCGCTCTTCTTTTGTTTATAGCGGCGATCAGAAATGACGCAGCGGTGATCAAATACCACCAAAAGAAAGCTCTATTTGTGAGTAAAAAAGGATGAAAATTCCATTTGGGTACAACGTCGCACGACCGCGCAATTGTCAGTTAAAACAGCGCAGTGCCGAATTGCAAAAAGTGCTCTGGTCCTAAGGTGAAAAATCATTCCGGGGTGAATTGGTTAAAAACCAGTAACATTTCCGGCACGTGCCGGAAATGTAACACTCCCATTGGTTGTGCTCTAAACCAAACTGTCAAACCATCCAATGGCTGGTGTCATAGCTGATCACATGTGCAGCATCATGGCAGTTGTAGAGTAAACAGAGGCCAAGATGGCAGTTTCCTTGGCTGAAAATTATAGGAGAGTTTACTACCACTTTAAGAGGGAGAAATAGAATCTGCTGCTGATGAAAACGTACAAGCTAAATCATATATTATTATGCTATATGTTATAAGTTAATTTATTATTTATCTATTCAGTGGTTGGAAGTTATAACTTCAAACTTCAGTAATTTGTCCATTAAGCCATCTGCTTGAGTTCAGTTTTTGAAAATATAGTAAATTACCTTAAAAATAATATACAACAATTATTTGTAAATTACTTATTTATATCAATTAACCCCTTGCCACCCAGGCTAATTCTGACACTTCTCTCCTACATGTAAAAATCATCAAAACCATTGTTCTCTATGTGCCCTTGCAGTGACCTGCATTCATCCAAACAACGCAGGCCACAGCACATGGTGTGAATCAGGGCCGCTAATAAGGCAGTACCAGGCCCAGACCTCATCAGCTAAACACAGGGGCCCAGGGCAACTTTATTGTTAATTTCTTCCTAAATAAAGAAATGGATTTTACTAGACCACACCCCCACTTTGCAAGGGCTTAAATTACATTTTCCTGGGCCCCATCAGCTCAACACCGGGGCCCAGGAAGTGGGACTTTTTTTCATTTTTTGTAGGGGGTAAAATCAGTCTTGCTGTTCCACTGCACCCCCCCCCCCCAGGAGGGTGGGTGGGGTGTAGGCAGAGTCAGGAAGGCTGTATGGAGCCCAATGATTTCTAACAGCAGTCCTGGTATAAAATACATATATATATATATATATATATATGTATATACACAAAGCAGGTAAAATAAGTATTGAACACGTCACCATTTTTCCAGGTAAATAGATTTCTAAAAGTGCTATTGACATGAAATGTTCACCACATGTCAGTAACAACCCATGTAGGGTTGCCACATCATCCCTTTAATCCGGGACACATATCAACTGCACAGGTTCTGTGGCTGATTAAGGTGGTAATTAAACTCACTTGGTGCCTTGTCTGCATTAAATTAGCCTCAGAACAACCTGTGTAATTCATATGTGTCCTGGATTAAAGGGATGATGTGGCAACCCTAAACCCATGCAATCCATAGATACAAAGACACCAAACAAATCAGTTCAGAAATGAAGTTCTGTGTAATAAAATGGAATGACACAGGGAAAAGTATTGCACACGCTAACTGAAATTTATTTAATACTTGGTACAAAATCCTTTGTTGGTGATGACAGCTTCAAGACATCTCCTGTGTGGAGGAACTAGTTGCATGCGTTGCTCGGGTTTGATTTTGGCCGCTTCTTCCACACACACAGTCTTCAAATCTTGAAGGTTCCATGGGCCTCTTCTATGAACTCTGATCTTTAGTTCTTTCTATAGATTTTCTATTGGATTCAAGCCAAGTGATTGGCTGGGCCATTCTAGCACCTTCATTTTCTTTCTTTGAAACCAGTTGAGAGTTTCCTTGGCTTTGTGTTTGGGATCATTGTCTTGTTGAAATGTTCATCCTCATTTCATCTTCATCATCCTGGTAGATGGCAACAGGTTTTTATCAAGAATGTCTTAGTACATTTTTCCATCCATCCTCCCTTCAATGATATGAAATTTGCCAGTTCCGTATGCTGAAAAACAACCCCATACCATGATGTTCCCACCTCCAAACTTCACTGTTGGTATGGAGGGTTTTGGGGTGATGTGCAGTGCCATTTGACCTCCAAACATGGGGTGTATTATGACATCCAAAGAGTTCCATTTTGTTCTCATCTGACCAGAATTTCACAGGCTTGTCTAAATGTTGAGCAGCAAACTGTAAACAAGCTTCAACATGCTTTTTCTTCAGCAATGGAGTCTTGCGTGGTGAGCGTGCATACAGGCCCTGGCAGTTGTGTGCATTACTTATTGTTTTCTTTGAAACAATTGTACCTGCTAATTCCAGGTCTTTCTGAAGCTCTCCACAAGTGGTCCTTGGCTCTTAGACAACTCTTCTGAAAATTCTTTTCACTCCTTTGTCAGAAATCTTGTGAGGAGCACCTGGTTGTGGCCAGTTTATGGTAAAGTAATGTTCTTTCCACTTCCGGATTATGGCCCCAACAGTGCTCACCTCAACATTCAGAAGATCAGAAATCCTTCTGTAACCAATGCCATCAGTATGTTTTGCAATGATAAGGTTGCAAAGATCTTGAGAGAGCTCTTTGCTTTTACCCATCATGAGATGTTTCTTGTGTGACACCTTGGTAATGAGACACCTTTTTATAAGCCATCAGTGGAGACTGAGCAGCTGTTATTAATTTTCACTGACAAGGGGCAGGATTGCTTTTTAATTACTGATAGACTTGCCTTGGCTTTCCATGCCTTTTTGCTCCTCAGTTTCTGCATGTGTTCAATACTTTTCATTCCATTTTATTACACAGAACTTCATTTCTAAATGTATTTATTTCGGTGTCTTTGTATGTATGGATTGCATGGGTTGTTACCGACATATGGTGAAAGTTTAATGTCAATAGCACCTTTAGAAATATATTTACCTAGTAAAATGGTGATGTGTTCAATAGAGCTGCACGATTAATCATTATTGTGATAGAACCCCGCTCACGATCTTAAAGAAGGACTGCAGTCTGCTCACATATTTTGTAATAAAAACATCTTTGCCATTCTGAAACTTCCCTCTAACCACTTTGCATATGTATTTCTGCTCCCTTGAGGGTCGCTTGATAATTCCATTCCCCCTTGGTCTCCCCGACTCTGAGAGTCCTCCACCATCCCTGACACTCTGGGTTCACTCATAGTGTTACCTTTTTCTCAGTTGAACACACTCAGAGAAAGTAACCACACAATGTTAAGAGTTTGAAGTATTTACTTAAATCTCTGTGGTATTAAAGTAGAACTCTGAATTAAACATGAATTGTATCACATAAGCAGATGGTTAACAGTTTACTTTTAAGTCACACGCAGGGATGTTTCAATAACGTAAGAAGCTTTGAAATCTTAGTGAATATAAGAGAAACACAATAGAACTAGATGTGTATCACCACTCTCTTTTATTCTGACATGAACTGTTAAAAATTATGTTCTAAACTCCTATAATCAGCATACCTGAATGTTCACCAATATGAATTGCAAACATAGTTAACTGACGTAAATCAATACTGAATAGACATATGCTAAAATCGAATTAAGGATAGAGTGACTAAAGTTGATTAGTGAACTATAGGTAAACTGATACCACTCAATATAATGCAGATAAATCAGTACCACATAAAAGAAATATAGATAAACTGGTATAACTTTGAGGAAAAATATAATGGGTTCAAACAAAATCACCTGCTCTAGTAATGAGAGTTCTTAGGGAATTTGATATGACAAAGTGTAACAAACAGTAGCTGTAATTGTAGCAAATCCTCATTCAAAGTTCATTGTGTCTTCTGCCGGCTCTTTAATTTAGATGTTAGGTACCTAGGAAATTACTGTAGCTGCAGATCTTCCAGCTAACTCCGTTATATATTAGTGCTCAGATCTTTACTAACTTTCCTTGTGAGGTATTAGATTACACAAATCAGTACTCTTATAAGTGGGTCTGGGCCCGCTCACCCGACCGGACAAACGACTGCAGAAAATGGTCCCGCTGCTTAGGTGATGATGATGATGATGATGATGATGAGTCTGGAGATGATGGAACACTCCCGCTGTCTGCTCCTGGAATTGGCCTCCCCTGCACTCCTTGCAGTTCTCCCCGATCAATCGCTACAGCTGCCTGCTGGTTCTGGAACAAACTCAGTTGCTGGTAGGGCTGGTTCTGCAGATAATCCGATGGAACACTGTAGAAATTCATCCCACTGGAACACTGTAGAAATGCAGCCTGTTGGAACACTATGGAAATGCAGCCCGCTGGATTGGTGTAGGTAGGCCGCAGGCCGCAACTCCGATGCAAGATCGCGCAGGGTCCTGCTGATCGATCACCGCTGTCCAAAGAGGCCGCAACCAGCCACTTCCCTTTCTTAAATAGACTCTCCCATGAGGCACTGTTCTTCCCAGGAGCCTTCCTATGCAGCATGGCCTGATGGGAAACAAAGTCCTTCTGTAGCAGAGTCTGATAATAAACCTCATTAGTACACTACAAGTCCCACAAGGCATTGCTCCCATACAATTCCATTCTTCAGTTAATAGGTTCAGCACTAGGGGAGCTCACCACAGTATACCTACAGGCAAGAATGTCCTTAATGCCAGAAGTATAACACTTGACTCTTGGCTACACATATTATTTGATATATAGTTGTGATTCTGTACTTGCCAAATATGCTGCAGAAATCTCCCTCCACTAAGTCTGGCTGCAGCCATTTTAACTGTGGGCAAGTGAAGCTGCTGCCTGTTCACTCCCTGGGTTTAAACAGGCACACCTCCAGCTCTGCAGCCCTGCAGCTTTCATTGGCCCTCTTATAACTCATCCCCCCTCCCTTCCTGGCACACACTCACGAGAGTGAGAGAGAGCTGTGCATGATGTCATAAGCCTAGGCTAATGACCACACAAAAAAATGTTTTACTATCCAAAGTTAAAACAACAAGGATAAAGGATTTAATAGATGGAAAGTTGAAAAAATTACTGATGGTCCCCTATAATACAGCATTTCCCCGATTCTATGTAACAAGTGCAGAACCTTCTCTGCTCAGAGCTGTCAAAAAACAAACAAAATAAAACACACACAAAAAAAGCTGTGATAAAGAGAAACAATGTATGTCTTGGTTGTTTTAGAAGGGAAGAACTTCGGTATGTAAATGAGGTCAGTTTAACCACTTAAAGACTAAACCTTTTTTGACACTTGCTTACAAGTTAAAATCAGTATTTTTTGCTATAAAATTACTTAGAACCTCCAAACATTATATATACAGTATCTCACAAACGTGAGTACACCCCTCACATTTTTTGCAAATATTTTATTATATCTTTTTATGGGACAACACTGAAGGAATGACACTTTGCTACAATGTAAAGTAGTGAGTGTACAGCTTGTATAACAGTGTAAATTTGCCGTCCCCTCAAAATAACTCAACACACAGCCATTAATGTCTAAACCACCGGCAACAAAAGCGAATATTCCCCTAAGTGAAAATGACCAAATTGGGCTCAGACCATAGGCCGCACACTGCATCAAATTGGTCTGCATAGCTGTCGTCCCAGAAGGAAGCCTCTTCTAAAGATGATGCACAAGAAAGCCTGCAAACAGTTTGCTGAAGACAAGCAGACTAAGGACATGGATTACTGGAACCATCTCCTGTAGTCTGATGAGACCAAGATAAACTTATTTGGTTCAGATGGTGTCAAGTGTGTGTGGTGGCAACCAGGTGAGGAGTACAAAGACAAGTGTGTCTTGCCTACAGTAAAGCATGGTGGTGGGAGTGTCATGGTCTGGGGCTGCATGAGTGCTGCCGGCACTCGGGAGCTACAGTTCATTGAGGGAACCATGAATGCCAACATGTACTGTGACATACTGAAGCAGAGCTTGATCCCCTCCCTTCAGAGACTGGGCCACAGGGCAGTATTCCAGCATGATAATGACCCAAAACACACCTCCAAGACGACCACTGCCTTGCTAAAGAAGCTGAGGGTAAAGGTGATGGACTGGCCAAGCATGTCTCTAGACCTAAACCATATTGAGCATCTGTGGGGCATCCTCAAATGGAAGGTGGAGAAGCGCAGGGTCTCTAACAACCACCAGCTCAGTGATGTGGTCATGGAGGAGTGGAAGAGGACTCCAGTGGTAACCTGTGAAGCTTTGGTGAACTCCATGCCCAAGAGGGTTAAGGCAGTGCTGGAAAATAATGGTGGCCACACAAAATAT
>BLSH010005871.1:780610-797284 GCA_018402905.1 Glandirana rugosa | reverse complement strand
CTCTAGAGAGGAGTGTCTCGGTCTTGTCCCTAGACAATTTCATTTGTTTGGCTAGAAGTAAGACTGTCCCTTCACCTCTCTTTAGATGACAAGGGTAAGTAACCCTCGTCGAAAGAGAGAGGTGGGGGGTAGTGATGTAAGGGTAGTGTCAATCTTTGTGGGGGGGATCTCTTGTGAATTGGAGAACTAGCGGGGGGTCACAATTGGGGAAGTGACGGTTACTGTAAATATGTCATTAGTCACCGATAAAAATCGAGACTAGCGACATATTTACAGTTACCAGGTTAACAGATCCCTGTTCTGGCTCTGTGAGGAGAGATCTCGGGTGGCCGGCAGACATTGCGCCCGCTGGCCACGCGCATCGGCTCCAGAGACCTACAGTCTCTTAAAGCGCCGCCATACAGCTACGGCGATTTGTGCAATAGAGCCGACCTGCCGCCATTAAACGGTTAATGGCTATGTGTTGAGTTATTTTGAGAGGCAGAAAATTTACACTGTTATACAAGCTGTACACTCACTACTTTACATTGTAGCAAAATGTCATTTCTTCAGTGTTGTCACATGAAAAGATAGAATAAAATATTTACAAAAATGTGTGGGGTGTACTCACTTTTGTGAGATAGTGTATATATTTTTTTTAGCAGAAACCCTAGAGAATAAAATGGAGATTGTTGCAATATTTTATGTGACACTGTACTTGCGTTTTTCAAAAGCAATTTTTTAGGAAAAAATGTACTTCAAACACAGTGTGTGTGTATGTATGTATGTATGTATGTGTGTGTATATGTATGTATATATATATATACATACAGTATATACTTATTCTATATACCTAACTACACTCCTTATTTTCTCAATCAGCTCATCCCCTGCAGTTTACTGCCCTTTCGAATCATTCAACCCTCCCTCTTAGATTGTAAGCTCTAATGAGCAGGGCCCTCTGATTCCTCCTGTATTGAATTGTATTGTAATTGTACTGTCTGCCCTAATATTGTAAAGCGCTGCGCAAACTGTCGGCGCTATATAAATCCTGTATAATAATAATATACATATATACTGTGCATATATATGTTTCAGGTTAGCTCCCTTGGTTCTACAGTTTGGGTGATACATTCCATGCTAGCAGCAGAGTTGCAATGATGGATCCCTCTGATCTTTGTTCTGCTGCTTGCAGATGTTTCCCCACAAGAGTTGCTTGCCCACATATACAGTTGGCAGGCTGAGCAGATATCAGAGAGATAATCCACACCAACAACAATTAGGAGTGAATGAACATTCTACTTTCATGGTAGTATTTGTTTTTCGCTTAGCTGACTTAATTTTAATATCATAATTAGTCCCCAGAGACAAGAAAAGAGTTTCAGCTTCATATAACCAATTTAGTTTCTGCAAGTTTTTTTTGTATAACAATAAGAAGCCTAACTATGCAATTCGGCCTTCCTATGCAACTAATAATCTAATCTAATTAAAAGTTTTCCTGGACTGGTTAAATGTTTTTCATGGATTTAAAACAGAAAAAACAGCCTCCCGGCACTAGATGGCGCTAAGTGTCATAGAAAATCATACTTGGCACTATCTAATGGCCACATGCTGTATTTTCCATTTCAAGTTAATTAAAAACTCCACCAACACAGGAAATAACCTAATATTTTTTTATGCACCTACATACACATGCATGCACTTTTACTGGGCAAATTGCTATGCAAATTTGCTGTATATAAATACATCTCTATATGTGTACGGCTAGCTTTACTCAAGTAAATATGTCAAAACTGTCAAATAGAAAGATTCTTGCAGCAATCTCATTTACTTAGTAAGGACACAAGTACCTGTTATTATAGCAGGTGGTCATCTTGATCACTGGATGCGGACGGCTAAACAAAAAAAAAGACAAATTCAGTTAAATTATGGGTTCTCTAGTTAAAATTCTTGTCAAGCCAAACATTTTTTAAAAATTTTAAATAAAGTGGGAAATGATTAGAACCCCTCTTTATTTTTTTTTTTCAATGCTATCCAGGATATTTAACCACACTTCCTGTTCTGCTGTAGAATTCCCTACTCCACTAAAGAAAAGCGTTTTTTTTTTTTTTTATCGGGGATTGATTTTACGGTTGGAGGGTTCTCCTCACTTCCTGTCTGGCAAAGCATTGCCTCTCTGATGCAGCCCTGGAGAGAAGTAAAAACCTGATGGGGGTTCTGCCCTTCCCCACTCTATCCAAAATGAAGAAAAAAGTTTTGTCTGGACACACATTTTCAGAAAAGTGTTTAAAATGTTCCTAAACTCACAACAGTAAAACAGAAAGTAACAGCCTGTGTATGCACTAAAGCATGCTTGTTATACTCAGTGTGGAACCCAAGGGGTTAATCCTCCATGTTGTGTAAAAAGGCTGTTTGATCCTGTGTGCACAGATCCTCCCCTTCCTGCACTGTCCCCCTGGACAAGTCTGGATAACACACTCTATGGAGTCAGGCTGCACATGCTCAGTTTGGTGTGTATTGCTGGAAAGGTTTTTTTTTCCTTGGAAGAGTGCAGAGCCAATAAGCATTGTCCAGACAGAGGGTGAGGAGCCTTGCAGCCTCATAGGACAGTTAGAGGAATATGAAAACTCCTCCTACAAGCTTTACCAGACACTGATAGAAATCACAAGGCTGCTATATATTGCTGATGAGAAAAAGTATTTAGCAATTTATATTTACTAAAATAATTGCGTTTCCATGTTCTGTGTACTGTGGGAGACCAGCTATAGTGAATGCAGGGCCCTGGGTTTAGTATCACTTTAAAGCTAGCTTCTGTAGATGGTTCAATAAAAATTTCATACTACTGATACCCTTAGCCCCGGTTCACACTGCTGCGACTTGTCATGCGACAAAGTCGCATGTCAAGTCATGCCTCATTAATGGCAATGGAACCGTTCTAATCAGTGTGACTGAAGTCACCCCGACTTTGAAAAAGGTTCCTGCAACACTTTGGGGTGACGTCAACACGACTTGCATTGACTTCTGTTAAAGAAGTCGTATGCAAGCCACGGTGAAGTTGCACTGGTGTGAACTGGCACTGAAAGCGAAATTTCCCTCTCTCAATCAACACTATTTTTAATCCTAAGCCCGGGTTTAGACTTGTGCAATCCTCGGAGATTACATGAGATTCGCACCCGCAGTGCGAGTACCGAACACATGCGATCTCTGAGCGGTGCGAGTTCAGCCATACATTTGTATGGCTGAACTCTCATTAGATTCGCAAAAAAAGGTACATGTACCCTTTTTTTTCCCGCACTAGAATCGCATTGCATGGGTGTTCTCAAGGGGGTCTGTACTGGTGGGGAAGGGGGGTGTGTACTGGAAGGGGGTTTGTACTGGTGGGGAAGGGGGGGGTGTACTGGAAGGGGGTCTGTACTAGTGGGGAAGGAGATGGTTGGTACTGGAGGAAGGGGGGAGCTCCGTATTGATTATTGAAATATATATATTATATGAAAATCTTCCAGTGCCAGGTGGGCTGCTGCAGGAATATTGTTAAACCACACCCATATGGCCACACCCACTTTTTGCTGGACACACCCTCTTTTAGCTGCAGTGTGCTTCGTGTGCCATATTCTGCTCCTTTAAAAATTGTCCTCCTTTGACAAGTTCAGTGGTAGAGAAGTATGCTTTTAGCATGTTCCTTGTCAGCATATTTGCTTGCAGAAGACCTGACTGGCTCCTAGATCTGTTTCTCCCTCTCCCAGTTTGAGTGCTGCTGTATAGAGGATTGCAAGAGGTTAATACCAAATCAAGTTCAGGTTGTATTTGTCATTCATGTCACCCCCTATACTGTTAAATAACTAAACTACTGTATACTAATTACTAGGATTGCACCGATATCGATACTAAGTATTTTTGTGAGTACTCATACTTGTGAAAATGCTTTGATATCCGAAACAGATATGTTTGTGGTGCATACAAAATGAATGGGCTCAAACCGCACTGCAAAGAATCGCCTGTGGTTTCTCTCACCGCTCCTGTGTGAGCCCAGGCTTGTCATAGTGACTTCAGCCTGGGTTCACTCAGGAGCGGTAGGGAAAACCCCATGCCATTCAGATAAGAATCACATTACATTCCTGTTCAAATCGCAGTGTGATTTGAGCCCATTCATTTTGTATCGGCAAGTACTTGACTGAAAGTATCGGTACCAGTACTTGCTGGTAAAAAAACGGTATCGGTAGTGGCGGCTGGTGCTCAGTTTCTTTTGGGGGGGCGGCAAACAAACCTGACCCCCTCACTCCCCCCCACCGCTCGATGGATCGCCCACTCGCTTGCCCACCAGCTCCGCACTTACCCCATCCAGGTCGTGGCTTCGGCGGCTCCCCCCCTACATCTCCCGGGTCTTAGGACCCCCAGCCAGTGGCGGCCGCTCCATAAGGGGCACAGGGGTGATGCCCCCCCACTGCACCCTAATCTACATACAGGGCACCATAAACATGGATTCCAATGGGGGGGGGGGTGTTTTATTTTGAAGCACTTGATCAGAGGCTCTAATAGGCTTCAAAAAAGGGTGGGCTTGGGGCGCAGAGCACACCCACTTGTGTGGCAATAGCAAATTAATCTAGTAAGGCACATTCACAGTGTCTAGTGTCTTCCCCCACCGCCGTTCTTCTCTCGGGAGGGGTGATTCTAGTTTGTGCCCCCCTCAAATTTTGAGCACCAGCCGCCACTGCTTCCGGCCAATCGGGTCTTATGACTCATGGCTCAGGACTAGGGTTGCCACATCATCCCTTTAATCCAGGACACCTATGAATTACACAGGTTCTGAGGCTAATTTAATGCAGATAAGGCACCAAGTGAGTTTAATTACCACCTTAATCAGCCACAGAACCTGAGTAATTCATATGTGTCCTGGATTAAGGGGATGATGTGGCAACCCTACTCAGGACCCAATTCCTGGCCGGGAGGAGAAGCAGGGAGACATTAGCTAATGTCACATGCGTGGGTGGGCTCGGGGCGCAGAGCCCTAAGCCCACCCTTTTTGAAGCCAATTAGAGCCTCATGCTCTAATCATGTGCTTAAAATAACAACCCATTGAAATCCATACGCCCGGCATGTAGATTAGGGGGTTGGTGCCCTTGCGCCCCTTATGAGCGCCCGCCACTGGGTATCTGTGCAACCCTACTAATTACACTTTATTAGGTCAATTGAAATACATTTTATGTAGTACAATGTTATCCATTTATGTTATTTTGTCTAACCAGGTTAAAGGAGGAGTGTGTGTGTTTGTGTATGAATCACCAGCTGCCCTTTAATGGCCCTGAGGCCTAGTCAGCCCTGACACACATGCTCCCTGTACAGCCACAGCCTGCGTCTGAGCCGTGACTGGCGGGAGAGGAGTTGGATAATTACATCTTCTTGTTTGTCTCTGCATTTGTTTTCCTTACAATGCAGTAAAGCGGGTGCTCTGATAAATGATGACATTCAGCTGAGTGATACTTGTCTTCCTCCGCCTTTTATGTTTCTGATCTTATTAGAAAATGAGGTAACATCAAAGGCATGAAGGAAAGAGCTTCTGCAAAAAAAGTCAATTTTCTTTTACATTTTAAAGTGAAACTAAAATTTATATCAGCACCACAACCTGAACACGCTATTTATTTCTTTTGTAATATCCACTTGAAGACCAGGCCTTTAAATCAGTGGGTTTTGTCACACGGCATTTGCACAAATGTTTTTGGAAAAAATACACTTTAATTCATTTTAATGCACACAAACACAATATAACAAAATATTTTTGGTAAAATATAAAAGACGATGTTACGCAGACTAAACAGATACCTAACATGTCATAGAGGAAGTAAACCCAGATTGGGTTTACTTCCTCAATATAACCCTGTAAAGTAGAAGCATAATGGGTTACTATGCATCGGATAGTAGCCCATTATGTGCCACTTACCTGGAAACTAAGCTGGCGGCGTCCAGAGATGTCCCTGCTCCAGGCCGCGTCCATCTTCTGCCCCTCTTCTTTCCGGGGCCACGACTCCAGCACTGTGACTATCCGGAGTCGCGTGACGTCACTCCCATGCATGTGTGCGGGAGCCGCCAGTCACGGCACAGGATCAGTGGAGAAACGGCACGGAGGCCGCTTCTTCACTGCGCCTGTGCTGACATGACGTTGGCACATGCAAAACACTGTATATCTACTGAACCGTGCAGGTTTAGGAGATATGCAGTGCACCTACAGGTAAGCCTTATTCTAGGCTTACCTGTAGGTTAAAGTGGTTGTCACAGGTTGACAACCACTTTAAATGCTCACTCTCGTGGAATGGAGGAAAACTACATCACCTTACAGGACCCTTTAAAAACCTTTGCAGGCTACCAGTTTAGGGTTACAGAGGAGGTCTGGTGCTAGAATTATTGCTCTCACTCAACGTTCACCTCTTATGTGTTGTGCGATCGCTATTTAGGTACGCGTGTGGGAAGGGGGCACTTTAACATTTTTTTAATTTTAAATTTTTTTAATTTATGTATTTTTATTTTTTACATTATTTCATTAAAAACATTTTTTGATCACTTTTATTGCTGTTACAAGGAATGTAAACATCCCTTGTAACAGCAATAGGCAGCAACAGGCATTCTTTATGGAGAGAGTAAAAATCCGACACCAGGGCGTTTTGGTATTAAAAATTGATATCTATATTTAATCCATCAAACCATAAAAAGGAATCAATTCCTAAAATTGTACGCGTTTCAGCCTCCTACATAGGCCTTAGTCATAACTTTATGACTAAGGCCTATGTAGGAGACTGAAACACATCAATTCTTAGGAACTGATCTAATTTTTATGGTTTGACAGTGTTACAGAGAAGGTCTGGTGCTAGAATTATTGCGCTCACTCTAAGGTTCACGGCAATACCTCATATGTGTGGTGCGATCGCTATTTAGGTATGCGTGTGGGACAGGGGCACTTTAACATTTTTTTAATTTTAAAATTTTATTATAATTTATAATTATTAATTTTACATTTTTTTTATTTATGTATTTTTATTTTTTACACTCTTTCTTTAAAAACTTTTTTTGATCACTGTTATTGCTGTTACAAGGAATTTAAACATCCCTTGTAGCAGCAATAGGCAGCGACAGGTTTTCTTTATGGAGAGTAAAAATTCGGCACCAGGACGTCTTGGCATTAAAAATTGATATCTTTATTTAATCCATCAAACCATAAAAGGGAATCAATTCCTAAAATTGATGTGTTGCCGCCTTCTACCTAGGCCTTAGTCATAACTTTATGACTAAGGCCTTGGTAGGACGCTGAAACATGTCAATTCTTAGGAAGCTATCTCATTTTTATGGTTTGATGGCTTAAATAAAGATATCAATTTTTAATGCCAAGACGTCCTGGTGTTAGATAATTACTCTCTACATTGGATTTTGGATGTTCAGTACTATGTGAGCCTGAGCACAGATGAATTGATCTCATCCTGTCTATCTTTATAGGATTTTGGGGTTGTAGCACTTCCTTTGTAGCTTTAGACTCTTTATGGAGAGATCTGGGGTATTTTAGGCCCCAGACCTCTCCTCTGCTCTAAAACCATCTAATAACACCAAGATTGGTGTGTTCAGATGCTTTGACCATTTAAAAATGCCACTGTTTACATCTGGGAAACTGCAAGTGACATTACGTCCTGTTCCCTGTACCACAGAGATCATGGAGGACCTTCCGGTCCTCCATGATCTCTGTGGTAGGCCGGCACAATCGCAGCCTTTAATTCTGGGGACAGGAGCTCCAGGGGAAGCAACAGCAGGAGGCAAGCTAACCCCTCCCACAGCCTGCAAAAGTTATTCAGCAACTAATTAGTTGGTGGGATTTCTTTTACATGAAAGCTGGCTTTAAAAAAACAATACTGGGATGATGCCTGTAGCTGTACCTGTAGCTGCAGGCATCATCGCGGCACAACCACTTAAAGCCAAATGATGAACATGTATGTGATTTGGCGTTAAGTAGATATTCAAAGCAAACTCCCCCATCCATCCACGTCTCCATGCTTTATTTTGTTGAGGAATCACTTTGAAAAACAGTGCACTGCAATGTCATCTTGGGCCCCAACGCTAGCCATAGTCAGGTGTACCACTGGACATTGGGAAGAGTTAAAGTAGAACTCAACTGTGCAAAAAAAATGTGTTAAACCAGAGTTACAACTATAAATATGTGCATACCAGTGCAAATACTAGGGTAATTAAATTAAATAATGAATAAATAGTGATATAACTAGTGAATAATTAATGGTACAATAAAAATGAATATTCTTAAGTGCTCATCAACAATGAATAAATATGACACTCAAATTTTGAACAACTCTTAGAAAAAAATTGTGATGACCAGTGACTCAAATTTAGTAATGAAAAAAGGAAAAAGAGTCCCATGAAAAGTTTGTAAACATATGGTCATATAGTCTTGTGCAGTGAGGAAATTCAGCAATACCACCCATTACACCAGAGAGATGAATGAATCCACCAGGAAAGACCGTGAAGGTAAGGATCCGCACTTACCAGATGGTGTTGACCCCTCTTTACCTTATGGCTAAGGGGTCTAGAAAGGCTTTATGGGTATTGATACCCTGCAGGTCCCTTCTGAGTAGCCCTCTCGCTCCTCCCGCTTCCCGGACTCAAAGATAAGCACCAGCAGTGTGCAGCGATCAGAAAAAGAAGAAAAAACTCCTCATGGTGTAGAATCCAAAAAACATCTGTTTATTATAGAACCCTCCACGGGGTGTGCGTCACATAACAGTTTAAAAAGTTTTTAAAAATTAGGAACATAAGTCCGCATCTAATCCTGCACAGGTAAGTTAAAAGGAACCAGTCAGGGGACCCGTAATGCCCGAGTTACATCCATGCTGTGTTTTTACCTTGCTAAAAATGCAATAAAAATATTTCCCTTTCAATGTTATGGGACTCTTCACATTCCTGTGCTGTGGGTGTGGTGCGGTTTGAAAAGTCCTACATGCTACATCTTTAGTGCATTTTTTAAAACTGCAACAAACATGCAGTTCTTCATTGAAATGAATGGAAGATGCATCAAAAACGCACCACTGTTGCAATTTTGTTGCGTTTTTTGGGTCACATTTCACAAATGCATGCTGGCAGTCAGGCACCCAGAAAACGTCTCGGAAATGCATCAACATTGCATATGCATTTTTTCAACGGAGCAGTGTGAAAGCAGATGATTAATGTAGCATGCAGACAGGGGGTTGTGCTTAGCTGAGAAAGCCCTTGACATTAATGTGACTGCCTGCACAGGGATGCAAAGAACACCAATGTCGCCTCAATCTTAAAGCCCAATGGGACACTTGGGCAATTTAGAGGTACCCCTGGAGTCAATATCCAACATTTCTGACATCAGAAGCACTTGGGAAGAAATGTACTAATCTAGGAACCCCGAAGTGTCTGCTGGATAAGTTCTACTAAAATGGGTCCTTATGGTGCAGAACACAGGGAAATATCTCCCTATTTGCCATTCTCAAGGGGATATATGCTTTCTAGCCCTAGCTATAGACTATTTACTTCAATTCAACCTATGTCTTATTAACAGATCAGGAATACTTTGTATTAAGGATTAGCTCAGTGTACCTAGGTTTGTTTTGCAGAAGGTTTGCCGAAGTTCTGCATGTTTATCTGAAACCCACCAATAGGAGCGGACATTTTAAAATCAGTTGTGGCCATTTTCAAGGTTAATAGGCAAGGGATTATTAAACAAATGGCAATGTTTTGCACACGAGCCGCCCTTTTAATATTGCTTAAAGTAAAATATTAAAAATGCAAACCGTCTTTATAAAAAAAACCTGCTTGGGGGTGCCCTAAACCTGGCTTGTATGATGTATACAGTGTATTACAGGAAAAGTGACATTTAAAGGGTTACTAAACCCACAACAGTAAAATCAGTCAGTTTATGCAGTGAAGCATGCTTGTTATACTCACTGTGGGACCTAAGAGGTTAATCCCCAGCATTGTGTTAAAAGGCTGTTTGATCCTGCCTTCCTCCCCTTCTTCCACTGTCCCCAATCCATCTCCTGATAGAACAGAGCCTTGGGGCAAGCTGCTCAAACATGCTCAGTTTGGTGTGTATTGCTAGAGAGGATTTTATTTTCCTGGGAGAGTGCATGTGATCAGCACAGGGCCAATCAGCACTGTCCAGACAGAGGGTCAGGGGTCCTGCAGCCTTATAGCACAGTCAGAGCAGAATGAAAACTCCATCTACAAGCTTTAACCAGACACTCATACAAGTCATACGACTGCTATATACTGCTGATGAGAAAAGGTATTTAGCAGTTTATGTTTAAAAAAAATATTGCATTTCAATGTTCTGTGTACTGTGGGACAGTGGTTCTCAACCCTGTCCTCAAGTACCCCCAACAGGCCATGTTTTGGGATTTTCTCTTAGATAAAATAGCTGTCCAAAATACCAAGCCATTGACTCTGATTTAAAGCACCTGTGCAAGATAAAGGAAAACCTGCAAACATGGCCTGTTGGGGGTACTTGAGGACAGGGTTGAGAACCACTGCTGTGGGAGACCAGATATAGTGAATGCAGGGTCCTGGGTTTAGTAACATGCATGGGGACCCTCCTAAAATGCATACCAAGGGGTATGGGGGTCCAAATGCTGTACCATACCAGGCCATTGGCTGAAAGCGCTGACCGGATGGCGGTCGGCAGACCTTTTCAGGCTTTAGCGGGCAGCTTCTGTTGGACCGGCTGCCATACACACGCTTTAATTACCTCTGGGTCAAGAAATGTATGTTGCCCTTACCTCAGAGTCCGATGTGTTACCAACTATTGTACCTATATTTTATGACTCACCTCCACCTTGCTTTGTCTTCTTGGCTATAAGGTTAAAAATACATTTTAATAGAAGGAAAGAAAAATAGTTTTGAGCTGCAGTTTTACCGACCACCCACCTAAATGATAACATGCAGCCACCCCGGGCTGTACACATGCCGTGGCAAAAAATATGTGCCATGTTTGGGCAGTATCACTTGTAGCACCCTCTAGCTAGTGTGCTAGGTGTACACAATTTAGCTGTCAGCGTAAGTAAATTGTCTTGGCTGAGAGCCAGGCCTGGGTTGAAATGGGTCAGGGTTTAGTGACTCAGGGAGACTGGATGACTCATCTGGCAGCTTTCTCTCACATTTTCCCCTGGTCTGGAAGCTGGTAGGGGCTGGAAGGGGGCAGCTCACCTCATAAATAGGAGTCATGCCAGCAGGGACAGTCGTGTGGAAGGTGGAGATAGAATACTGAGGAGGCTGTCAGAGGCCCTTGCAGGGCGCCCCCTAGTCTGGGGGGGGGGTGGGGTGACCTCTGGCCTGGGGCTCGAGTGCTGGAAAGAGTCCCTCTACAACACATGGAGTAAACCCTTCCTGGATACATGGGAGCAAATAAGAGGACAGCAGGAGCAGGTAAGTTTGTCCTGGAGATCTCCTGACAGTCAGCTGGTGGGCTGGTGAGAGTCAGTCTGGAGGACTGTGGGGAGAAGTTAGCCTGGAGGGCTAGTGAAAGGGGCAGCTGCAGCCAGGTGGGTTGGAAGTGCATGAAGAGGTGGTGCTGGGATCAGTGACCACAGAGAAGAATTGGAAAAGTGTGAGTTGTGTCACCCATCCTATCTTCAAGTATTGGGGCAGCGAGTCCTTCCCTGTAATGGGCCTTTGCTACCGAATTTAAACAAAGTGACACAGCTGGGTTCTGCAAGCAAGAGTGTGCTGGAGGAAGAAGAGGAGCTGTATATAGGAGAAGAGAAGAGTTGTCCTTGACGTATGACTGAAGCCAAGTGGGCATCCCATAATTTCCAATCCCTGTCCAAGTCCATGTCCCTCAATTTAACAAACAAAACAAAGTCACGGACAGTTCTCTGACTTTGAGTACCTATGGAAATTCGGTGTGCCTGGCTGTGCAGGGTGGGGGATCCCAGTTTACTTGCGGCCCCTTAGGGGGTGCGCTACACACTCATGACCTATTTAAGGGCCTTGAGCCAAATGCTTGGCTGGTTGCGGCTCAGTATCTACATAAAAACAGCATTCAAAGCACTATTCTAAGTAATGGGTATATTTTACCAATCCAACTTTCAATCAATCAATATTAAGAAAGAACTGAAGATTCTTTTATATCGAGAAAAGCTTGACCTTGAAATGTTCCACAACACCTCTAAAAAACGCTTTACTCCCAGGTGGCAAGATTTTATCGATTTCACTCTCTCAGACTCCGAAGCATCATCCCTCTCCACCTTATTCTGTTACAAGCAAAGCCTGCTGCTCTTACGTCAGGAAAATTGCCAGTTACTAGATAGAGTACCGCACTATATTCGTTCCATTCCCAGCGAGATCAAGCATCACCAGTCCTATATATAGTGTACTGGGGCTATATCTTTAACTTGGTTCTTTTCATTGGGTTTGTTTTATTTCTGTAGCTTTTAGATTTAAGTTTTGGTTTCTACATGATAGTTATATCCTAGGATCAGGAGAGGCATCGCTTGCACGTGCTTTTCCAGGACCTTTCTAAGGTTGGTAACTTCTTCTGTGAGTTAATCCATCCACGTCTCCTGGACATCATAAATGTTTATTTACCTCTTTATTTTTATGGGTTTTGCACAGATTGTTATACATTATTATGTACCAAACTCTTCTGTAAATTCTTCCTTCTTTTGTAAACGAGGCTGTGACCCCTCTTCTTTGGAGGTGTAGTCAAGCAGGACTCTGTGGTGGTTATCCCATCCCTAGATTTGTCAGAGAAAAAAAGGCAAATACATCCTAAGTGGGATTTTGACAGGTAACAACACCACCAATGTAGATAAATTGCAAAAGTTTTTATTTGATATTTAAAAATTTGTCACTCAAAAGAGGGACTTGTATAAAAGTTAATATATGCATATATCAGAGATCGGTCATTCTGGATCATTGTACAACCATACAGTACATAGATTATACATCCAAATTTGCTGTCGTGCAAAATTTTACATTCCGTTGTCCGAAGATGGAATTCGGTGCCCAACATTTAGAGTCCAAGAAGCCCTTCATCAGGGGTATACAATGGGAAATAACATAATTAGAGTTGAGCGAACCCGGACTGTAAAGTTCGGGTCCGTACCGGACTTTGGGGTGTCCGTGCCCCGAACCCGATCCCGGACATTAAAAAAAAAAAGTCCGGGATCGGGTTCGGTATTCAGGTATTTTTGGCGCCTTTTCTATAGCTGCTGGCAGCCAATCAACACGTTTTTTACTAGATTGCCCTTAGAAGCCATCACAGCCATGCCTACTAATGGCATGGCTGTGATTGTCCAGTGCATCTCTATATGAGGCTGGAGTCACGTAGCGCCGCGTGTCAGATAGTCTCAGACTAGAGTAGGGAGAGCTTCATGCCGGTGCTGTGAGGCAAAGCTTAGCGTTCACAACCATCTCAGACTGCATTAGGGAGACCTTCATTGCGGTCCTATGAGGGAGACATTAGCGTTCAGAACCATCTTATAGTGCATTAGGGAGATGTTCCTGTCTGTGCTATGAGGGAGACATTAGCGTTCAGAACCATCTTATAGTGCATTAGGGAGACATTCCTGTCTGTGCTGTAAGGGAGACATTAGCGTTCAGAACCATCTTACAGTGCATTAGGGAGACGTAACTGTTGGTGCTCTGAGGGAGAGATTATCATTCTAAAACCATCTACTACTTCATTAGGGAGAGGTTCCTATTGGTGCTCTAAGGGAGAGTTTATCGTTATAAAACCACCTACTACTGCATTAGGGAGAGGTTCCTGTTGGTGCTCCGAGGGAGAGCTGGTAGACGCGCTGCTGAGGGCATTCCCAAATGACACAGGGGGCTCTGTGGAAGCACAAGGCAAAGGCGGAGCAGGAGGAAGAGGTTGCCAACGCAGCTGTGGCACCGTCAGCACCTCAGAAGGCAGGGTTAGCATGGCCAAAATGTGGAAAAGCTTTGTCAGCAGCCCGCCACAACAAACAGCACCACCAGCTGATAGGCAACGTCTTAGCAGGAGGCAGTATTTCAGAAACATGGTGGAACAGTATGTGTGCACACACCTACATGTACTGACTGATGGGTCTGCCCCATTCAACTTCTGGGTCTCCAAATTGGGCACATGGCCTGAGCTTGCCCTTTATGCCTTGGAGGTGCTGGCCTGCCCGGCAGCCAGTGTATAGTCTGAACGTGTGTTTAGCACGGCAGGGGGTGTTATCACAGACAAGCGCAGCCATCTGTCCACAGCCAACGTGGACAAGCTAACGTTTATTAAAATGAATTAGGCATGGATCCCACAAGACTTGTCTGTACCTTGTGCAGAATAGACATTTAGACCGGCCTCACACAGCCATTGGTATACTTGTTTTTTTTTTTAATATGTCTCAATATTTTGGGGGCTACCCCAATTGGAAAAAAAAATAAACAAACAAATAACAGTGTTGGCTACCTCCTCCTCCTCCTCCACCACCACCGCCACTTCCATGTACACTGCCAAGGTCACGGCCTAGTCAACCTCTAGGCTCCTACTCCACATCCACCTCCTCCTCCTATTTTTAATTTTTTTGTGATTTTAAGTTATTTCCTTATCCACATTTGTTTGTAGGGCACTTGTCCTACTCTTACCCCCATTTTGCTTCCTTTTGCAGCCCTCTAGCCCTTTCCAGGACTTTTTTACAGCCATTTTAGTGCCCAAAAGCTCGGGTCACCATTGACTTCAATGGGGTTCAGGGTCCGGGGTAAAGTTCGGGTCAAGTTCGGTACCGAACCCGAACTTTTCCGCGAAGTTCGGCCAAACCAGACGAACCCGAACATCCAGGTGTCCGCTCAACTCTAAACATAATGGTAATTTTTTAATCCAGTGCACAAAAAAGACGTAAGCCAACTAGTTGTATATGCAGATCAATCAAACATATGCGTCACTGCCAGAGATAGTGTGATGGAAAAGGCTACGGAGGAGGTTGACGTGGCACAGCCATGGGTCCGAGGGGAAACACTCCCAAAATTGTATGTCGGTGTGTGTAATATCCTAGCAGGTCAGGAGAACCATAAAGGAAAACCTCATGGAATAGGTGAAGGGTTTTAAGCACCAGCAGAAGTAGACACAGGCAAAAAAAACGGGGGGGATCTGCCACCGGTCGCCTCCCTGTTGGGGAGAGGGATCGTCCCGGGCTGTGGTCCGCCACGTCTAAAACGCCATCCACTCAGACAGTGTAGTCCTCCGACTTTTTGCAATGGGAACGGGGGACACCCATTAGCAAAAGTATATAGGCATAGCACAAAACCCCCCCGCCCCGCCCCCTTAAAGGAGAATTATACAAAAAAAGATTATTTTTTTTTACCACTAATATTCCTTTATACTGGCTTTTAACATTTACAAATGCAGCAATTTAGAAATTAGATGAAAGATTTAGCACTGGGAAACTTTTTTTTAAAGTTATAAACAAAAAGAAACTGGTCTAAAGGAGGCGTATCTGCATTTTTTCTCTTGGATAGGACAAATTACTTTGCTACCAAGATATCGAGGTCCTGAGGAAGCAAATAAATGTGAAATGCGTTGACCACTTGGAACATATAGCAAAGACATGTTTGTGTTATATCACATGGCGAATGTCGTCCAATAAGAGCATATACTTTTTGTAATAAATATTGTTATTTTATACTATAATAGATGTGGCAATTCCTCTTTTGGTACCAGTAAAGTCCAACATCACACATTCTTTTTTTTACAAATACAGCAATTTAGAAATTGGATGAAAGGTTTAGCACTGGGAAACACTTTTTTTTAAAGATTTAAACAAAAAGAAACTGGACTAAAGGAGCTGTACCTGCATTTTCTCTCTTGGATAGGAAAAACTTCTTTGCTACCAAGATATCGAGGTCCTGAGGAAGCAAATAAATGTGAAATGTGTCAACCGCTTGGAACATATAGCAAAGACATGTTTGTGTTATATCACATAGCGAATGTCATCCAATGAGAGCATATACTTTTTGTAATAAATACTGTTATTTTATACTATAATAGATTTGTCCATTCCTCAGTAAAGCCAACATCACATGTTCTTTTTTTAGCAACTTTTTAAAGATAAAAGGTTGCTTTCTTTTAATACTACTATATACAGGGAGTGCAGAATTATTAGGCAAGTTGTATTTTTGAGGAATAATTTTATTATTGAACAACAACCATGTTCTCAATGATTCCAAAAACTCATTAATATCAAAGCTGAATATTTTTGGAAGTAGTTTTTAGTTTGTTTTTAGTTGTAGCTATTTTAGGAGGATATCTGTGTGTGCAGGTGACTATTACTGTGCATAATTATTAGGCAACTTAACAAAAAACAAATATATACCCATTTCAATTATTTATTTTCAGCAGTGAAACCAATATAACATCTCAAAATTCACAAATATACATTTCTGACATTCAAAAACAAAACAAAAACAAATCAGTGACCAATATAGCTACCTTTCTTTGCAAGGACACTCAAAAGCCTGCCATCCATGGATTCTGTCAGTGTTTTGTTCTGTTCACCATCAACATTGCGTGCAGCAGCAACCACAGCCTCCCAGACACTGTTCAGAGAGGTGTACTGTTTTCCCTCATAATTACTCAAAAACCTTAGTAACTCTTGTACCAACAACAAGTTATTATTTTAATAAGGAGTTTTTATGTTGAACGGATTATTAAGACGTGAGGGACAT
>BLSH010005871.1:755277-771369 GCA_018402905.1 Glandirana rugosa | reverse complement strand
ATCCCGGGGTTCCCGGTCCATTTTCGTTCGTTTCCCGGTGTCAAACCTCTGGTGACGAGATCTGCCAACGATCCCCAAGGAACTCGTGACTCATTAAAAAAGGAGAGTCTATTCAAGGGTGCCCAAGGTAACTAGAAAAATCTATAGATATTCTCCCATTGGGAAGGGTTACTGGTGTTGACATTCCTTGTAAGTAGGGTGACTGGTAGTGTGACTACATAGTACTTAACACTTTCTGGTCTCAGAGAACCCCTGCTAAAATTGCTATATATACAATTCATGATACATCAGTGTGATGGTCAGTGGGATGAATGTTCCTTACAGTTGTGGTCATTGGGAAGGGTTACCCTCTTATAGATATCTAAAAAGATCAATGGAACCCGTGGGAACTTATCTGAGAGGAAAAAATTACTCAGTGCTCAAGGAACCCCTAGCAACCGTCTAGAGCAGTGGTCTCCAAACTGTGGCCCTTTGCTTGCTTTTACCTGGCCCTTGGGGCCCTATTTCATCCAATGATACCAACAATGGGTCTCAACTCCCACCAATGACACAAACGGTGAGACACAATTTTTGCTAGAAAACTACTTAGAACCCCTAAACATTATATACATTTTTTAGCAGAGACCCTAGAGAATAAAATGGCGATCGTTGCAATATATTATGTCACATGGTATTTGCGCAGCGGTCTTTCAAACTCAATTTTTTGGGAAAAATAACACTTAAAAAAAAAACTAAACAGTGAAGTTAGCCCAATTTTTTGTGTAATATGAAAGATGATGTTACGGCGCGAGAATCGTCATCTTTATTCTAAAGCAAAAAATTGTGATCCTAATTTTGGCCAGAATCATGCAGCTCTACTAGGGGGTGACTTGTCAACAAAGTTAAGCATGGAGACATAGATAGATGGGTGGATATTGGATATTAAAATGAATTAAATATTGTTTTCATTTTTTTTACAGTTCTGCTTTAAAAGAAAACAAGCCAAACCAATCAAACATTAGTGACCTGAAGGTTTTAATTCTGTAAGTAAATTAGATAAACGGAGTTTGCAGTGGATTTTTAGTTATTTACTCAACTCTGCTTCTCAAAATGTCTACTTGTGAAGATGTGAGCAATATAAGGCAGATCTGTAAAAATGAAAATAAAGAAGATACCATGCATGTGTATTATATGATGTGTAATTTATTTGCATCTTGTGTGTAGAAACGCCTTTACTCCTCAAAATGTTTACATGCGAAGATGGTTCTCAGATACAGTTAAAATGGTTGTAAACCCTCACTTATACCCAGTGAAGTGACTAGACTCAGGTGATACTAGGAGATGAAATCAATCCTCCTACATAAGTTGTGCCTGTTTATCTGCAGTCTTCTCAACATCCATTCAAAATGCAGAATTTATAAAGGTTGTCTGAGAGTTCAGAAAAAAGGGGCGGGGAGCTGAAGTCACACTCTGCAGAGCTCAGCGAGGAGAGCTCTGAGGGCGGATTGGAGGGAAGGGACACACCCCCTTTCACACAGCTCACAGGAAGAGAGTTGAGGCTGTCAGTCAGCTGGAGGCTCTTCCCCTGTCACCATTTTTCTCTTGGTGTCAGGAAAACTTGTCATAAGTGACTCATGCAGATAACAGAGGAAGGAAGCAGCAGAGAGAAATGACACTTAGTGCTCTTAATTGAGAAAAGTACACACTATAGAGGGATAAACATTGTTCATATTTCATGTCTGAGGTTTTCTAACCACTTTAAGTTCCGCTTTAAAAGAAAAAAAGCCAAACTAGTTAAGCATTAATGACAGTTTTGATTCTGTAAGCACATTAGATAAACTGAGGTCGGAGTAGATCTTTTTAGTTATTTACTCAACTTTGCTTCTCAAAATGTTTCCTTGTGTATATGATAGCAATATAAGGCAAACCTGTAAAAAGGTAAATAAAGAAGATACCATGCATGTGTACTACTATATGATTTATACTTTAAATACATCAAGGGGATAAATAAGGTTCAGGAGGGCAGTCTTTTCAATATGAAACCAAAATCAAGAACACGGGGACCTCAAACTAACTGGGGGGAAGTTCAAAACTAATCTTAGAAAGTATTATTTTACTGAAAGGGTGGTTGATGCTTGGAAAAAACGTCCAGCAGAAGTAGTGAGACAGTCAACAGTAAATGGCTTCAAACATGCTTGGGACAAACATAGATCTATACTCAGACAAAAAAAAGTTAAAGTGGTTGTAAAGCCTAAACATTTTTTACTTTAATGCAATCTTTGCATTAAAGTGGTTGTAAAGTCTCAAGGTTTTTCACCTTAATGCATTATATGCAAAGTGATAAATCTTCTTTGCTGCAGCTGCCCCCAGACCCCCCCCCCCCCATTTTCTTACCTGAGCTCAAACTAATCCAGCCACTGTCTCTCTCCTCATTGGACAGGTTGATAGTAGTGAGAGCCATTGGCCATCGCTGCTGTCAATCAAATCCAGTGATGCGGGGGTGGGGCCGAGTCCCGCTGTCTGTGTCAATGGATGCAGCAGCTGGACTTTGGAGCGAGCTCGCACGGGACCCCCAAGGAGTAAGCGGCTTTCTGTGGGGGCACCTGATGAAGGGGAGGAGCCAGGAGAATCGGCGGGGCGCCCCAGAAGAGGAGGATTGGGGCTGCTCTGTGCAAGACAATCATTTAGAACCCCTTTAGGCTAATTTCACGCTGGGGCGGTAGCGGTAAAGCGATGCCATTTTTAGCTGCAATTTAGCGCTATTATAGCGGCACTATGGCAGGAGTGGGGTGTTATTCAGGCGCTGTACAGGCGCTATTTTAGCATCGCAGTGCCTGAAAAATGACCCAATGTGAAAGGGATCTTAAGGTAATACATGTTTAGGTGTCAGCATCCCCCCTCACCCCCCTCCCCTCTTTTACTTACCTGAACCCTCATTTGATCCAGCGCCATGCACGTCTGCAGCTCTTCTCTCCCCTCACATCCGGGTCTCGCTGGCTTTGCTGGGGCACCGGGAGCCATAGGCTCCCAGTCAGTGCCGGCTGGTGTTCTACCCATCAGCCCCACACTTACCCCATCCAGGTCGTGGTCAGCTTCGTCTGTTTCCCCCTGCGTCCTCTCCGCTCCTCCCCCCTGCTCCCAGCCAATACGGTTGCTTCTCCTCTCGGCCAATCGGGTCTTAAATCCCCTTTCCTGATTGGCCGGGAGGGAAGCAGGAAGACAATAGCAAATATTAATTGGCTATTGTCACACAACAGGGCGCAGTACTCTGCACCTTCGAGCCCACCCTTTTTTGAAGCCAATTAGAGCCTCAGGCTCTAATCATGTTTTTTTTTTTTTTAAAAACCCATTGAAATCCATGCATCCAGCATCCTACATGCAGATTAGGGGCCAGGCAAAAGGATTGGGGGGGGGGGGGGCAGCGCAACTAATGGAGCAGCCGCCACTGCTCCCAGTGCTGTCAATCAAAGCCAGTGACGAGGGAGCGAGGGACGGGGCCGAGTCCTGTTGCCTGTGTTAATGGATGCAGCAATGGGGTGCTAGCACGCATGAGTGCCTCCATGGAAAGCCGCTGGACAGAGAGGAGGGGCCAGGAGCGCTGGTGGGAGACCCAAAAAGAAGTGCATGCTCTGTGCATTCCATTGCACAGAGCAGGTAAGTATAGACATGTTTGTTATTCCTTTTTAAATTTACCTTAGGCTTCATGCACATGGGACGTTTTAAAAACGTTATAAAAACGTCAGTAGCTATGTAGTGCGTTTTTCGTTATGCAATATCGTCATTTAGCATTTTTTAACCGTTAGCTTTTTTTAGCGTTTTTTTATCAGTGGGATGAAAAACATTAAAAACCGCTGGTGAGCCGCGTTTTTGAGCGTTTTTTGACGCTAGAGCATTTTTACAGCTAAAAACTCCTCTCAGAACCCACTCGTCTTGGGTTTTTTTTACAGCCAAAAAACAACCCAGCTGAAAACACTTAAGAACAGCCTATGTGTGCACGGACGCATAGGATAACATAACTGCCTGTAGGAAAAAATATCTGAAGCCAAAAACAGCTGCTGTAAAAACGTCCAAAAACGTCCTGCGTGCACGAGGCCTTAAGCCTCATACACACGGGCGTATGAAAAAAAAAATAAGCAAAACATCGGGCCCGACGTCAGGGAAAAATCGGCGTTTTCTTCTGGTGTTTCGCATGAGCGTCAGTGTCGGCATCAATAAGCGTTTTTGAAAAAAAAAACCATTCCTCTGCTATTTTTTAACCTCAAAAACGCCGGTTAACGTCGGTACGGCGTTAGTGAGCGTTTTGCCACGTCTGCGTCAAAAACGCCAAAACGTTACAGCCTCGGAACGCGCTGGCTGTGGGTTCTACTCTCACTAACGCCGATGCCATCTACAGCTCCAAAAAAATCGGCGTTTTTATTGGGTCATTGAATAACATGGAGATCTGTAAAAAAACATTAAAAAACGCGGCTGTAAAAAACGCCGGTGTGTATGAGGCCTTGCAATCACTTTAACCACTTCAGATCCGCGCTATTGCCAAAATACGGCTCCAGTGCGGATCTGAAATGCCGGGAGGACGTCCATGGACGTCCTCCACTGCGCATGCTCTAGCGCGCCCCCTGGCGGCAGCGGCGGCACGCGTGCGTGCCCGTGGGTCGGGCGGACTCGATGTCCGCCCGAGACCCGCCGATCACATTTAGGAGCCTCAGAACGGGGAACCGACGTTGTAAACACGGCGGTTCCCCGTTCTGTGACAGGGAACAAGCAGATCTACTGATCCCTGTCACTGGGATCAGTTAGATCTGTTATGTCCCGGCCAGCCCTGCCCCCCCACAGTTAGAACACGCCCAGGGAACATTGTTAACCCCTTCACTGCACCCTGCAGGTTAACCCCTTCACTGCCAATGACATTTATACAGTAATCAGTGGACATTCAAATTTCTGATCGCTGTATAAATGTCATTGGTCCCAAAAATGTGTAAAAAATGTCCGACATGTCCGCTGCAATATCACAGTCCTGATAAAAATCGCAGATCGCCGCCATTACTAGTAAAAAAAAAATAATAATAAAAACGCCAGAAATCAATTCCCAGTTTGTAGACGCGATAACTTTTGCGCAAACCAATCAATATACGCCGATTGCGATTTTTTTTTTTACCAAAAATATGTAGAAGAATATATATCGGCCAAAACTGATGAATAATTTTTTTTAATGGATTTGTACTTTAGCAAAAAGTAAAAAATATTGTTCTTTTTTGCAAAACTGTCGCTCATTTTTTGTTTATAGCGGCGATCAGAAATGACGCAGAGGGGATCAAATACCACCAAAAGAAAGCTCTGTTTGTGGGAAAAAAAGGACGCAAATTTTATTTGGGTACAACGTCGCACGACCGCGCAATTGTCATTCAAAATGCGACAGCGCTGAAAGCCAAAAATTGGTCTGGGCAGGAGGGGGGTTTAAGTGCCCGGTAAGGAAGGGGTTAATAAAAAAAAAAAAATGGGCAGACTCGTTCTTTTTCCGCTGTCAATTTTCTATGTGTAATTTATTTGCCTCTTGTGTGTAGAAACGCCTTAATCAGCGGCATCCTTTTTAAATCAGCACTACGCATGGCCATATTAAAATGTAATTAACAAGCTCATTAACATATTTTGAACAGCTTAAAAGACCTCATTTGTTTATCTTTAATATTCACTTTCAGCCCTGTTATACATGTTGTGCATCATCAGTTTTCTCTTTAACTTAAAAGTCATCACATCTGTCACGTTAGCGTTCCTCCTCCCCCTCCTTCCATCTGGTCCTCCAGTCCCTGCCTGCCTCCCCTGAGCATCAGTGCTTGTTTTATGCGTGTGTGCGATTCTGGCGGATGGACTCTTCCATTTCTTGTATCACGGTGCTGCCTGGATATACTATTACACTGGGATGATCGGCTTGCTTCTCAAGAGCTTGTACACTTAATCTCATGCTTGTGATTGCCCGGGGCACCGCAGCCTCCAAAGGACCTCTTTCAATGGCACCTGAAGAATAAATAAAAGGTGGAATCCCCAGATCCGTGGAATTCATTATTCCTTAGAACTGGTAGGAATCTCTTTTTTTTTTTTTTTATCTCTATGTTCTTTTTTTTAATTTTTATTATTTTCCCATGTATCTTCCATGCAGGTTATTAACGAGACATATGCTCAGGTTGACTCCTTCCTCCCTGAACCCTTCGTTTAGAGTGGTTTGTATAGCTAGTAAATAATTTACCTTAATAATACGACTACTTAGGAAGGGACTATTCCAGAGGATATAGTCGCTAAAAATTAAAAAAAAAAAAAAAAAATTTATTAGGTCAAGGAAGTAGAGCTTTTATAGATTTAAGCTAAGCTTGGAACCCATCTGCTCTGTAGATAACCTTCATTGTGAAAGGTAAATATTTTTCGACCACAAATGTAAAAAGTTTACCCCCAGTGTGTTAATAGGGGCATCTCCGTGTCTACATTTGTTGTTTTTTTTTTTTTTCTTTAATTAGGTCAGTAGTATGAAATATTAATAATTTGAATTCAGTGCGTGGGATGGATGAAGTGGAGCTGAGAGATTCAGGATTCATTTGTCAGGAGTGAGGGAGGAGGGGAGTGTGAAAGACACCTCATTAGAGATGCCCTTAAATTGTTACTTTACCAAGGATGCTGCAGTGTTCCTATACTGGTGATTGTATGTCATGGGTGGGTTGTGTGCCAATGCATTAGCTTTTTTTTTTTTTTTTTGCTCAACCCAAAAAAACAAAACAAAATCGAAATATATAACGATCAATAACATCCACAATCAACCTTGTTCCTTCTTATTTCGGATTTGCGACCCCCACCTCCAGGATGAGTTACCTATTTAATACAAGACATACAAAGCTTTTACACATTGAACCGCCGGTTGGATCTTCAAGGCAATGAAGAATAATATTCATCTATTACCTTTGCATTTGCTGGTCTCAACACTGCTAGCAGCCGCTAATTGGATGTAGTCTGGGTGTGTGTGCCGACTAGACCTATGAAAACGCCTTCTGTGTCTTCCCGTCTTTATGAATGGAAGTTTAACCCCTTTACAGACTGCCTGGGTGCAAACTCGCTCTCTCTTATTATTAAGGAATGGCGCCTTTGACTTCTGCTTTCCCTGTTAGCATGACCAGTACTAACCTAAGGGCAGAGGCCCTTGCTAATAGACTAATTAAATAATATAGATTGTGCATTGATCTGCTTTCTGGTTCTCGCAATGATGAATTGCATGAATTATTTTCGAGTAGACTTTATAAGATTAAAATAAATGTTGTATACAATGAACAGCAATCAGCCTGATGTTAAAGCGGTAGTAAAGTTAACCTTAAAAAGAAAAAAAAGAAGGGGTCCCCCCTGCAGGTTTTAACCATAATGTGCTAGTATGCACTACATACTAGCACAGTTAGATTTACCTTTAGAACAAATCCCTCCAACGACACCCTGTCACTGCTGACATCTTCACCAAGTCTTCTTCCAGGTTTGCAAGCTCCGGCTGTCTGATTGGCTGGAGCTACGCTGATGTCACTCCTGCACAACGCACATGTATACCGTCTCTTCAGAGCGCATGCACTGGTGACATCACCAGCGCATGCGCTCTGAAGGAACAGCATACCCATGCATGGCAAAGAGCTCTAAAGGAAACGGCACAGCATACCCAGGCACGGCACAGATCTCTGAAGGAACTGCATGGGTGTGCTGTGCCTCCAGAGCACATGCGCCTGTGACCTCACTGGGGCATGCGTCTGAAGGAACGAAGTAAATGTGAGTTCTGAAGGAATGGCATACCCCTGCATAGCACACAGTTATGAAGGAACGGCATACCCGGGCAGGGCACAGAACTCTGAAGGAACGGCACAGCATACCCGGGCAGGGCACAGAACTCTGAAGGAACGGCACAGCATACCCGGGCAGGGCACAGAGCTCTGTAGGAATGGCATACTCATGCACAGCACAGAGCTCTAAAGGAATAGCATACCCCTGCATGGTGCAGAGTTATGAAGGAATGGCATACACCTGCATGGCACAGAGCTCTGAAGGAACGGCACAGCATACCTGGGCAGGGCACAGAGCTCTGTAGGAATGGCAGACCTGTGCATGGCACAGGACTCTGAAGGAACGGCACAGCATACCCGGGCACGGCACAGAGCTCTGAAGGAACGGGATACCCATGCACGGCACAGAGCTCTGAAGTAATGGCACAGCATACCCGGGCATGGCACAGAGCTCTGAAGTAACAACACAGCATACCCGGGCACGGCACAGAGCTCTAAAGGAATGGCACAGGTATGCTGTTCCTTCAGAACGCATGCGCCAATGATGTCACTGGCGCATGCGCTCTGAAGGAAGGGCATACCTGTGTGTGGCACAGGGCTCTGAAGAAATGGCACAGCATACCCAGGCATGGCACAGAGCTTTGAAGGAATGGCACAGGTATGCCGTTCTCTTAGAGCGCATGCGCCGGTGACATCACTGGCTGCTGCTTTCTGAAATATCTCCTAAATGGTGCAGTTTTAGGAGATATTCATTTTACCTACAGGTAAGCTTTATTGTAAGATTACCTGTAGGTAAAAATGGCACAAAAGGGTTTACTACAACTTAAAATGTTGCCAAACCTTCCAGCCAAATACAACTTTCCAATTTGGCATGATATCCAAAGCAACACCTCTTGATTTTATTCACTAAACAAAGTTTAATTACACTTTCTCCAGCCTCCTGATTCTATCCCCACCATGCTATCCATGGACGTGCTTTTACTGAACTTTTGGTGTTTGAGGTGCATGAATACTATGGTGATTGCACTGTCTCCTAAAGCCGGCCATAGATGAAGCAATTTTCTTTCCTGCAACCTGCAGGAAAGAAAATTGCTTGATTGTCCCATCAACACAGTCAGCACGGTCAACAAAGTCAGCTACTGTGCTCCCCCAGCGGGGTAGGGGGAGAGGGGCAGGGCGCCATCCCAGTCGAGACAACACACAGTGATTATTGCTAGTGGCTATAACCACTGGCAATAGTCGCAATGAACAATTGTATTGTATTGTATTGTAATTGGTTGTATGATCGATCAACTTGGGTACAATCAGCCTGCCAATATATGTTTCGAATCTTAGCTGGTCCCTGCTGAACCGCCTGACATTTGAATCTTCTATCACTGGCTTAAAGCGGTTGTTATCCTAAAACTTCATATTCCTGTTATGTGGCTGCTGTACCATGTACTTGTATGGGAAAATGTCCTGTTCTATTTTTTTGCTTCCTTTATGTGAACTCACAGGTGTTCCTGTCCCTCTGCTTTCCTATTAAAAACTGACCACACTATGCAGGAGAACACATTGTGGTCAGTTTTATAGCAATACTGGGAACTCAGTTTACTCTCTTACAGATTTCAGACTTGTCCTTACACCCCCCCCGCCCCCGCTGCACTGCCATTCACTGGGAAGTTCAGTGTACTGCTGCTTCTCTTCCTCCCCCAGCTCTTATGCAGTTGAGAACAGAGGGAACGTGATCATTTATAAAAAATACGTTATTTCTAATATATTTTTATATCTATACACAATTGTTTTGCCTTTCATTTCTATTTTAAACTGAATGGGTTGATTTACAAGGGGACTGTTTACAATCACTTTAAGATTACATTTCTCATAATGTAGAATGTGAACGCAGACTACTCACTAGGGGGGGAGCCTCTGGGGGAATCTAGGATGGAAAAGGACCTAGAGGTCCTAGTAGAGAACAGGCTCAGCAATGGAATGCAATGCCAAGCTGGGGCAAGCAAAGCCAACAAAATATTGGCATACAATAAAAAAGGGATAAACTCCAGGGATAAATCAATAATTCTCCCCCTCTACAAGTCTCTGGTGAGGCCGCGCCTAGAGCATGCCGTCCAGTTCTAGGCACCAGTCCTCAGGAAGGATGTCCTGGAACTAGAAAGGGTTCAGAGAAAGGCAACAGAGCTAATTAAGGGACTGAAGAACCTTTGTTATGAGGAAAGATTACGGGAACTGAACTTATTCTCTCTGGAGAAGAGACGCTTGAGAGAGGATAAGATTTCAATGTACAAATACAGTACTGGTGACCCCACAATAGGGACAAAACTATTCAGCGCAAGGGAGTACACAAAGACACTCGGCCATTCATTAAAAATGGAGGAAAGGCGGTTTAACCTTAAGCTGCGTAGAGGGTTCTTTACGGTAAGAGCAGTAAGGATGTGGAATTCTCTTCCACAAACAGTGGTTTCAGCTGGGAGCATAGATAATTTCAAAAAACTATTAGATGGGCACCTAAGAGACCACAACATTGAGGGATATACAATGTAATACTGACATAAAAACACACACATAGGTTGGACTTGATGGACTTGTGTCTTTTTCCAGCCTCACTAACTATGTAACTATGTAGTGCGCCAGAATGTCACAATCTAGTATATATCGGGAAAGGGCAGTAGAGGGTGGCTACATCACAAATACAATGGGACCATGTAGAGCCAGTGTAGCCACCAGTGGCGGCCTGTCCATTAAGGGCGCACGGGCACCGCCCCCTCTGTCCTTGCCACCCCCTATATGGTATGGTTAGATTCATGCATAGCATGAACCTATCCTTGGCCGCCTGCGACCACCTCCTATTCATGCGACCGGCCCCTTTGAGGCGCTGGCTGCATGAATTATTGTGGCGGGGGTTTCTTTGAAGCACTTCATTAGAGCTGTAGGCTCTAATAGGCTTCAACATAGTGTGGCTTGTGACACAGAGCGTGGCGCCACAAGCCCTTAGAAAGGCAAATTAATATTTGCCTTTCTAACACTGAGCCACATTCTGACAATCAGGAAGCGCCGGTATATCACCGGTTTCCCGATTAGCGGAGAAGACAGGCGATCCTATTGGACACCTTTCTCGGAGGAGGAGTGGGATGCACGACCAAAGCCAAGCCGATCCCCGCTCTCTGCTCCTAGATGGGGTAAGAGCGGGACCTTGATGTCCCAACTGCCCTAATGCTGGTACCCCTCTGGCCATACTATATACCCATCTGGTGATGCTATTTGCTCCTCTGGTGATGCTGCATATACCCCTCTGATGATGCTGTATATTCCCCTCTGGTGATGCTATATACTCTTCTTGTGATGCTATTTACTCCTCTGGTGATGCTGTATACCCCTCTGGTCATGATGTATACCCCTCTGGTCATGCTGTATATACTCTTCTGGTGATACTATATACACCACTGGTGATGCTATATACTCCTCTGGTGATGCTATATACTCCTCTGGTGATGCTATATACCCCTCTGGTGATGCTGTATATACTCCTCTGGTGATGCTGTATATACCCCTATCTGGTGATGCTGTATACCCTATCTAGTGATGCTGGGCTGTATACTCCTGACACAATGGGTGGAATCTGTACGAGGTGGGGCTTATGGGAAGTGGGAGGGGTCAAAGGGAAGGGCGGGCCCTGGTGCCCCCCCATCCTAAAATTTCACCAGCCGCCACTGGTAGCCACCCTCAAAAGGAAGTGACATGAGCAGATTTTTTTTACATATATATGAGGTTGAATTACCTGCACTCTATTTGTATAATTTATTAGAACAGCAGTAGAGAATGTAAAATTACATCATTCTTCAACATAGTGATAAAATATAAAGTAATTTGGCAAGGAACAAACATTCCACATGAATAATTATTATGCTACCAAAATAAGTCTGTGCTGTAAATTGCCTCTAGAATTGCTCCTGTTTCTTCTTGCTGGAGGCTGCCATTTTGCTGAAGCCAGAGCCCCTGAACAGCAGTAAATATTTAGACTGTCAGCAGGTGACCTGTAGTAGCTATGATTTTCACCACAATTCCAAAAAATAAGAGCAACTGAGCATGTGCAGAGCAGGGTGAGACAGTGTAGCACTGGATTTTAAACAGTATAGGCACTTATTTTGTTTTACATAGCTATACCTGCAAACGGAGCAAGCCTGAAATGATTTAGCAGGTCTTAATTTTCACTTTAAGGCATAATTAAGTGGACCAGACAGATGATAATCTGAGGCACAGAGATATGGGCTATATGCAGAATGCCCCAAAACCTAGAAATTCAGTTTCTGAAGCATTTAAAAAGTGTGGACCAATGTACATCTTTGCCAGCACATCATGGATCAACAACTACCATGCGAGAGCTTTATTGTAGACCAATCACTTCACAATGGACAAAGTGCAATGTTCTGGAGCCATGCAGGACCCCTTTATCAGGCATATGATGATCACATGTCTGACTAAGGGGTCCTACGGGGTTCTGAAACGTTGCACTTTGTCCATTGTGAAGTGATTCGTCTACAATAAAACTCTTGGATGGTAGTTGTTGATCCATGGTGTGCTGGCAAAGATGTACATTAATCTGCGATGCCTTCAGTCTCCAGCTGGTTGTTGCTGCAGCACCCGTTTCTTTCGGGCTTAATCCAGGAACATGTGCAATGAGAATATGGACATTATCTTATGAACAGCGTGGACGCCAGCGAGTGGGCGTGCATTGTCATGCAACAACAAAACAATTTTTGACAATAGACCTTGGCCTTTGGTTTGAATTGCAGGCTTGAGCTTGTCACGCAGCATCTCACTGTAACATTTATTTATTTCAGATACTTATATAGCGCCGTCAACTTAGGCATCACTTTATATATACAACCCTTGGCAAAAAGTATGGAATCACCACTCTTGGAAAATGTTCATTCAATTGTTTAATTGTGTAGAAAAAAAAAAACGAATCACAGACATGCCTCAGAACTATTTTCATTTAACATTCCAACCTTCTGGCTTTAAGAAAAAGTTAAAAAAAAAGAAAACTGTAGTCAATTGAAACAGTTGTTTCATATCAAGCAGAGAAAAAAAAATGGAATCACTCAATTCTGAGGAAAATAATATGGAATCATGAAAAAAAAACACTACAGTACATCACTAGTACTTTGTTGCACCACCTCTGGCTTTTATTACAGCTTAACCACTTGCCGACCGCCAACCGCAGGTTGACGGTGACAAAGTGGTGCGATATCGCAAATCGCCGTCATCTGACGGCGGCTGCGAGACCGCGCACTGTGAGCGCGCGCGCGCCGCTGGAGGGGAGGGCCAGGGAGCGGGTGCCGCGGCCTCGATCGCTACCCGCGATGCCCCCCCCCTGGAGTGAAAGAACGGAGGTCCGTGTAAGTAAACACGGACCTCCGTTCTGTGAAGGGGGGAGGGCTGTGATCACTTCCCTTCCCCTGCTAGGGCAGTCCCCCCACAGTTAGAACACGCCCAGGGAACATAGTTAACCCTTAGAGCGCCCCCTGCAGGTTAACCCCTTCACTGCCAATGGCATTTACACAGTAATCAGTGCATTTTTATAGCACTGATCGCTGTATAAATGCCAATGGTCCCAAAAAGTGTCAAAATGGTCCGACATGTCCGCCCCAATATCGCAGTACCGCTAAAAATCGCAGATCGCCGCCATTACTAAAAAAAAAAAAAAAATATATAAAAACCCCAAAAATGAATTCTCATCGTCCGTAAACGCGGCCACTTTTGCGCAAACCAATCAATAAACACCGATTGCAATTCTTTTTATCGCAAATATGAGGATGAATATAAATCGGCCAAAAACGGTGAAAAAAATGTTTTTTTATATTTTTTTTTGGATTTGTATTTTAGCAAAAGTAAGAAATTTGGGTTTTTTTGCAAAATTGTCGCTCTTCTTTTGTTTATAGCGGCGATCAATAATGATGCAGCGATGATCAAATACCACCAAAAGAAAGCTCTGTTTGTGGGAAAAAAAGGACGCAAATTTAGTTTGGGTACAATGTTGCACGACCGCTCAATTGTCAGTTAAAGCGATGCAGCGCCGAATCGCAAAAAGGGCTTTGGTCCTAAAGTGTGAAATCCTTCCGGGGCTGAAGTGGTTAAATTCTCTGAGGCATGGATTTAACTATCGACAAACAGTATTCTTGAGCAATCCGGCTCCAACTTTCTCTTACTGCGGGTGCCAGATCAGCTTTGCAGGTTGGAGCCTTGTCATGGACCATTTTCTTTCATTTCCACCATAGATTTTCCATTGGATTGAGGCCCTTTGCAGGCCATGCTATTGACATTGTGGGGTTGATTTACTAAAACTGGAGAGTGCAAAATCTGGTGCAGCTCTGCATGTTAGCCAATCAGCTTCTAACTTCAGCTTGTTCAACTAAGCTTCAACAAAAACCTGGAAGCTGATTGGTTTCTATGCAGAGCTGCACCAGATTTTGCTCTTTCCAGTTGTAGTAAATTAACCCCTATATGTCTTTCTTGAAGGAACATTTTCACGGCTTTTGCCCTATGGCAAGATGCATTATCATCCTGAAAAATGATGTCATAATCACCAAACTTCCTTTCAATTGATATGTATAAAGACGACTGCCTGAAGGAAACATGCAAGTTTCCACAATCATTGATGATAAGGGGTTGCATGTCAGGTAAAGGTACGGGGGAGATGACAATCATTACATCTTCAATAAATGCCCAAGTTTATATTGAGGTTTTGGACACTTTTCTTATTCCATCAATTGAAAGGATGTTTGTGGAGATGATGACATCATTTTTCAGGATGATCAAGCATCTTGCCATAGGGCAAAAGCCATGAAAACTTTCCTTCAAGAAAGACATACTGTATAATGTCCATGCCATGGCCTGCAAAGGACCTCAATCCAATGGAAAATCTATGGTGGAAATAAAAGAAAATGGTCCATGACAAGGCTCCAACCTGCAAAGCTGATCTGGCACCCGCAGTAAGAGAAAGTTGGAGCCGGATTGCTGAAGAATACTGTTTGTCGATAGTTAAATCCATGCCTCAGAGAATTCAAGCTGTTATAAAACCTAGAGGTAGTGCAACAAAGTACCAGTGGTGTATTGTAGTGTTTTTTTCATAATTCCATAATATATTCCTCAGAACTGAGTGATTCCATATTTAGTTGCAATTGACTACATTTTTCTTTTCTTTTTTTTTTTTTTGTTTCTTAAAGCCAGAAGGTTGGAATGTTAAATTAAAATAGTTTTGAAGCATGCCTGTGATTAGTTTTTTTTTCTACACAATTAAACAATTGAATGAACATTTTCCAAGAGTGGTGATTCCATACTTTTTGCCAGGGGTTGTATATTGTTCGTTCACATCAGTCCCTGCCCTCAAGGAGCTTACAATCTAAGCAGTGGTTCTCAACTCCGGTCCTCGGGACCCACCGACAGGCCAGATTTTAAGTATTTCCTTGGGGAGATGCAGACTAGAATACTGCAATCACTGAGCAGCAAATAATATCACCTGTGATGTATTTCAGTTATCCTGCAAACCTGGCCTGTTAGTGGGTCCTGAGGACTGGAGTTGAGAACCACTGATCTAAGGTCTTTAACACACATTCATACATATACTAGGGCCAATTTAGGATCCAATTAACCTACCAGCATGTCTTTTGAGTTTTGGAGGAAACCCATGCAGGCACAGGGAGAACATGCAAAATCCAGGCAGGTAGTGTTGTGGTTGAGATTTGAACCAATGAGCCTGGTGCTTTTAAGGAGAAGTGCTAACCACTTCAACACAGTGCTGCCCTAACATGCACTGTTTACTGTTGAGCCTTTCTCCAAATAATGTTCCAGTATTGGCCCTTGTAGGTCCCCAAAACTGTGAGCATCACTACTCATGTGTAGGATTCATGATGATGTATCCACATTTCATCTCTAGTGTAGGGTTGCCACCTCATCCCTTTAAACCTGAACACATATTAATTACACAGGTTCTGAGGCTGATTAAGGTGGTTATTAACTACCTCCCACCCGGCCACTGTACATATACGGCCGGGTGGGAGCTTCCCCGTTCTGACAGGACGTGTATTTAAGTCCTGCAGAACGGAAGCTCGCAGCGCGGCGCTGCTGCTGGATCCTGTGATCATTATGATCACAGGATCCAGCTGAGCAGAGATCGGGATACGGGCGCAGTCACTGGCCCTCCCGATCATGTGACGGCTGTGTCCAATCACAGCCGTCACATTGTAAACAGAGATGAACGTCTCTGTGACAGTTCTTCCCCGCCAAGCTCAGTGAGAGCTCAGTGCTGGGGGGGGGGGGGGGG
>BLSH010005871.1:742588-755267 GCA_018402905.1 Glandirana rugosa | reverse complement strand
TTTAAAAGTTTTTGTTACGTAAAAAGAATGATGATGATTTCATGCAGAAAGCTGTCACAGATCGCCCCCCCACACAGTGCACCAAGCACACTGATACCCCTGTCCCCATACACATAAGTGTCCCCATAAAACAGCCCCCCATCACATCTGTCACCATACACAACATCTGTCACAGTCCCCAAAACATCTGTATGTCCCCAAAACATCTGTCACCATACACAAAACATCTGTATGTCCCCCATCACATCTGTCACAGTCCCCGTCACATCTGTCTGTCCGCCAACACTAAATAAACTCCAATTTGGGTTATTTTTACCAAAGAAATGTAGCAGTATCATTTTTGGCAAAATGTATGAAGAGAAATTACTTATTTGCAAAACGTTATAACAGAAACGCAGAAAAATGCATTGTTTTTGAAAATTTTTAGTCTTTTTTTAATTTATAGCGCAAAAAATAAAAAACCTAGGGGTGATTAAATACCACCAAAAGAAAGCTCTATTTGTGTGAAAAAAATGATAAAAATTTGATATGGGTACAGTGTCGCATGACCGCGCAATTGTCATTCAAACTGCAACAGCGCTGAAAGCTGAAAATTGGTCCGGGAAGGAAGGGGGTTTAAGTGCCCAGTATTGAAGTGGTTAAACTCAGTTGGTGCCTTATCTGCATTAAATTAGCCTCAGAACCTGTGCAATTCATATGTGTTTGGGTTTAAAGGGATGAGGTGGCAACCCTACTCCAGTGCCTATTCTTTTCAAAAAAGCTTCACCTTCATTAACATAGCAGTCCAGTAAGCATTGACAGATGGTCAGATGATTGCACTTGTGCTCTTCAGTGAGCTGCTTCAGAACCCATCTTGCACATACTTTATGAAAGCCAAGTCTGCTATGGATCATCTCATACTGTATGCGGAATAGGGTTGCCACATCATCCCTTTAATCCAGGACACATATGAATTACACAGGTTCTGGGGCTAATTTAATGCAGGTAACACACCAAGTGAGTTTAATTACCACCTTAATCAGCCACAGAACCTGTACTATCGATATGTGTCCTGGATTAAAGGGAGGATGTGGCAACCCTAATGCGGAACCATGACTAATTTGCCTATGATTTGCTATGTCATCGATAGTCACTGATCAGCTCGTCAGAATCATGCCACGGACTTGCTCAATGTTGGTGTCAGTAGTGAGTGTGGATGGGTGTCATGCTTCCTTTGCGTGCTTAAAGCTTGTCTGACCATTTTTGAACTTTGCAATCCATTTATGCACACGACAAGGTCCATAAAGACATGGATGAGAGAGTTTGGGGTGGAGGCACTTGACTGGCCTCACAAATGCGCTTCTGGAAGAATGGTCAAACATTCCCATAGACACTCCTAAACCTTGTGGACATCCTTCCTCGAAAGTTGAAGCTGTTATAGCTGCAAAGAGTGGGCCAACTCATTATTGAACCCTACAGACTAATGCCTCGTACACACAGGTCGACGATCGTATACAACAGGTTGTACGAACGACCGTTGTATGCTAAATCGACCGTTAGTACACGCAATTAGAACAGCCGACGTACGACGGTCGTACAACAGAAGTTGTATGAGCAGACTAGAAAACTTGGTAGTACCAACAAGTGGTCGTACAACCGTTGTATCGTGTGTACAGAGAAGTTGGTCCAACAAGTTGTATTGTCCAAAACACGCATGCTCAGAAGTCAGGAACGGCCGGACACTAATTACATGCTCCTGTACTTTCTCTTTATACATTCATAACACGTCACTACGTTCGGCTTGGTCGTACGATCGCTTAGTGCATGTCAGTACGTGAGATACAACAGCCAACATACGATTTGAGCCGTTCAGTCGTACGACCGTTGACCCGTTTGTACGAGGCTTTAGACTGGGATGCCATTGAAGTTCATGTGCGTGTAAAGGCAGGTGTCCCTATACTTTTGGTAATATAGTGTACTTCACTGTGGTAAAACACTGTCCCCATATTGTGATGTAAGCTTTCAATGGATTTCAGCTCTTGGTACATCTTCAGATCACAAAAACCAGATCACTGTTCTTGTTCTTTTGGTGCAAACAGAGACTGGCGCAGCCATGTTTGCTGTTCAACAGCAGCAAAGGAGATTGAGTGATGAAGGTCAAAGATTTGATAAAGTGATGACAAAGGCGCCATGTACGAGCAGAAATCGGTACAGCCAATCTAAGGCCCCTTTCACACGGCACCATCAGGCGGATCCACCGGCTCGGAGGGGGATCTGTCTGCTGATCCCCGCTAAGTAGGCGGATGACAGGTCTGTGTCATCTCTGCTACACAGACACAGCCCGTTGTTCTCTATGGGGCAGTCGGATGGAAACGGACAGGTGGACCCGATCGGAACGTCCGTGTGAAAGGGGCCATAAGATTATCATAGCAAAAGTGCAGATAATTAATGACCTACTCTTGTATTTCTTGACATAAAACCCCATATTGTTATTTAAAAATATTTAGATAACCACTTATAGAGGTGAAGAATAGTATATTAGATTTTTTTGATTGAGTATAGTGACACTTTAACCCCTTCTGGACCAGCCCACGCATATATACTGCGGCAGGGCGGCCCTCCTGCATGAAATCACGTACCTGTACATGATTTCGTGAATTGGGTCTGGGGCACACGTTCGCGCCGCCGGCGACCCGCTCCTACTGTGATTGGACACAGATGTTCGCTGGCACCCCGCGATCATCCTCAGGAGAGGCAGACCACCATTCCCTGGGAAGGGAAGATCGAGATCTTATGTTTCTGCTAAGCAGGAACACAGACCTCTGTCTTCCCCCAGTCAAAGCATCCCCCACACAGTGCCCTACCTAGGAGCACATTTAACCCTTGGACTGCCCCTGATGTTAACTCCTTCCCTGCCAGTGTTATTAGTACAGTGATAGTGCATTTTCTTTAGCACTGATCACTGTATTAATGTCACTGGTCCCCAAAAGTGTCTCTTAGTGTCAGATTTGTCCATCAAAATGTCGCAGTCGCGCTAAAAATCGCTGATCGCTGTCATTACTAGTAAAATAAATAAAAATTCCATAAATGTATCCCATAGTTTGTAGACGCTATAACCTATGTGCAAACCAATCAATATATTGGGAGTTTTTTTAACCAAAAACATAGTTTTTTTTTTCAAAATTGTTGCTATTGTTTGTTTATAGCGCAAAAAATAAAAAACGTAGAGGTGATCAAATACCACCGAAAGAAAGCTCTATTTGTGGGAAAAAAGGACGTCAATTTTACTGGGTACAGCGTCGCACAAGTAAGTAATGCAGTGCCGTATAGCAAAAAATGGTCTGGTCATGAAGGGGGATAAACCCTCTGGGGCTGAAGAGGTTAAAGAACATGTAAACCCAACATTTCATATTCCTGATATGTACCTGCTGTACCATGTGCATGTATGAGAAAGTATCCTCTTCTCTTTGTATTGCTTCCTTTGTGTGAAATCCCAGGTGATCCTGCCAGTCCCTCTGCTCTCCTACTAAAAACTGACCACACTAAGCAGGAGAACACAGGGTGGTGAGTTCTCTAGCTGTGCTGGGAACTCAGCCTGCTCTCCTCCAATGATCAGACTTGTCCTGACATGCCTCCCCCATGCAGCATTTCAATTGGAAGATCAGTGTTCTGCTGTTTCTCCTCCCCCAGCTCTTATTATTAATAATCAATATTTTTTTTTTTTTATATGCACAAAGCAAGGTCCATAAAGATGTGGATGAGCGAGTTTGAGTGGAGGAACTTGACTGGTCTGCAGAGAGCTCTGACCTCAACCCGATAGATCACCTTTGGGATGAATTAGAGTGGAGACTGCAAGCCAGGTCTTCTCATCCAACATCAGTGTCTGACCTCAAAAATGCGCTTCTGGAAGAATGGTCAAACATTCCCATAGACACTCCTAAACCTTGTGGACAGCCTTCCCAGAAGAGTTGAAGCTGTTATAGCTGCAAAGGGTGGGCCAACGCAATATTGAACCCTACGGACTAAAACTGGGATGCTATTAAACTATATACTTTTGGTAATATAGTGTATATACTTCACACACACACACACACACACACACACACATATATATATATATACGTATATGTGATTCTTCACTTTTGCCTAGGGGGTGAAACTTTGGAATCCTATACTTCTCAGCCATTGTGAGCATTTTAGGTAAAAAACTGTAGATTTGTGTTTTAGGTGAGGATCTTCTGCACTATTGTTGCCATAAGCATGCGCAGGGGGTGTGCCTATACACACCCTAATCACTACATGCGGTGCCGATTCCCACTCCTGGCCATTCTTTCCCCCGCATTGTACCTCCCCCTGCAGTACTGATTGCTCCCCTCCTCTCCCCCGGCTGCTGCGGGGGATGCATCAGGATGGAGAGGGGGGGGGGATGGGGGGGTGGATGGGGCTAGTAAATATGTAATTTACTGGCACCCATCCTTTTCTAAATGAACACAGTGAACACACTCACTGTGTTCATTCATAACTGAAGTATAGTACACTGTGTTTACTATGCTTCAGTTTGTAAATGAACAAGAAGCTGCTCAGTGCAGAGCACTTCCCATTCATTCATTGTCCAGTGCAGCTGAGGCTGCAGAGAAAGGTATGTGTGTTTTAGCTTTGGGGTGCACACCCTTATGTAATAGGTTGTGTACATCTTTTATTGTTGCTTTTATTTTTTTATCTGTAAATACTTAATTGTGGGGAACATTGTATTTGGTGGAATCTACTTACACAATTTAGCCCTGTGTTATATATTAGCTCTGGAGTAGTGGAATTGTGGATATTCGCCAGGGGGCGCTGTCATTTTGTTGAGCTGCTAAGGGAGGTGACCGTGGGGTTCTTGTACACTGATAAACATTGACAGATTTGATTGGCTAGTTGGGAATTAATCATACAACAGCAAGGGAGGCTCTGATTCACAGAATGGATGAAGAAAAAGCAGGGAAATCCTTGTTCTATGGGTCTTCAGGTACGGCTTTCTCTCCAGCCTGGAGAACAGAACAATAGGGAACTCACCAGATTTCACCCCATATCTCAGGAGACTAGCAATCTGTGCCTCAGATTCACACCACATTCATACATATACAAGGATTTAGGCACAGGACCTTGTTTGCAATTTCTTATGAGAACTTCAAGACAAAAAGACAACCTTTCAGGGTAAATCTTTACTTTTTAGGTTCAGGTTCACTTTAAAGTGGAACTTCAGTCATTTTTCATCTTTCCATTTATTAAATCTTCTGCCCTTGTTGTTTTAACTTTGGATAGTAAAACATTTTTTTTTCTGCCAGTAAATACCTTATACAGCCCACTTCCTGTTTCTTGTCTGGTCATTAGCCTAGGCTTATGACATCATGCACAGCTCTCTCTCTCACTCCTGTGAGAGTTTGCCAGGAAGGGAGGGGGTGAATCATAAGAGGGCCAATAAAAGCTGCAGAGCTGGAGGTGTGCCTCTGTGTCTGTGTAAGTCCAGGAAGTGAACAGGCAGCAGCTTCAGCTGCCCACAGTTAAAATGGCTGCAGTCAGACTCAGTGGAGGGAGATTTCTTTAGCATATTTGGCAAATACAGAATCACACTATATATAAAATAGTATGCATAGTATATTACAAATTATGTGAGCAGGCTGCAGTTCCTCTTTAAGGATTGTAGATGGTTTGTGTACTGAAACTTCACGCAATTAACTTTATTCTGCAATGTCTGCTTCGCCACATTGATCCTATTAGCTTCCTGATATGTCAGCTATACTACTCTAGGAAATTTTAATCCTCTCCAGCCGTTATAAAAACCCAGATTTTACCACTATGGCTCTAAACCTCAGTCCACCTGGCTGCTAATGGGTCACGTTTTTCATACAGAGTCATAGGCGAAATATTTAAGTGACCTTCTTTAAATTGATCAGACTAACACTAAGTTTAGAATTGCCTCTCTGTGTTCAGATCGCTTTTCAGAGGTGCTTGGCAAGTGGTGAGGAAGTGATATTTTGCCTCCTCACCCCCTGTTTTAACCCCAAAAATGCCTCAACGGTGCATTGCAACTGTGCACATTGCACACAGTTGAAGGTCATTATGCAGTGCCAGGCATGCTTTTTTATCTGCTTTTTCCTGCCAGGCATTCAGTGGAGAAAAATCAAATGCCCTGTGTGCATGAGGCCTTAAAGTGGTGGTAAACCTTTACATATACCCAGTGACATGACTCAGATGATACACAGGGATTAAACATATTATCCTACATAAGTTGTACCTGTTTATCTGCAGTCTCTGCAGCCATTCAAAGTTCACACATCAAGGGGTATTTCTGAGCTGGCAGGGGGCCAGGATGTGACAGGATACAGAACTGAGTGTAGTCTGAGACGTGAGAGGAAGGAATGGACACACCCCAGTTTACACAGTCTTAAAGTGGTTGTAAAGTCTTTACAACCACTGTAATCTACAGGTAAGCCTATAATAAGGCTTACCTGTATGTACTGTGCATATCTCCTAAACTTGCATAGTTTAGGAGATATGCAGTGTAATAGCATGTGCCGACATCATCGGCACATGCGCACTGAACAATCGGCCCCCGGGGTGGCGTTTTTTCTGTAACCATGCCGTAAATGACGGCTCCCATGCGCATGCGCGGGAGTGACGTCAGCGTGGCCCCGCCAATCATAGTGCTGGAGCCCACGCTGTGATTGGCCGGAGCCGCGAACCAGGAAGTGGCATGTCGCCAGTCACATTGGTGTGCCGAGACCACTGCAACAGCTTAGTTTCAAGGTAAGTATTTCATAATGAGCTAGTATGTGATACATACTAGCTCATTATGCCTTTCTCTTGCAGGGTTTTTTTTTTGGGGGGGGGGTAGGGTGCGGAGACTTGACAACCTCTTTAAGAAGGCCATATATGCTTCGAACCTGAGCTGGTTCACCAGGAACCACCCGAGATTTGAACCGTGTATATGCAGCTGAATGTACCAATAAAGTGCAAGTGACATTTCCATGAAAGAACCCCAGAAGATGTATAATCATACGAAACGCTTTGGGTCCAGTCCTGCGGTGCCATTGCGTTCCATGTGTGTTTTATTCAAAGCGCTTAAATTTAAAGGAACACGCGAGTGTTCATAATCTTATTCTGATACATTTTGAATGTGTTACGGATTTACACTATGTGGAGTTTTCTCTTTTTCTGGCTCCATTGGTCTGTGGAGGGACTATACTTTTAGGCATTTATAACATAATTGATCCATTGAGGTTGTGGCTTCATCTAATTGCTTCCTTTGGAGGATCTATCTACTGTATTTGAAGTTGGCCGTGTGGAACATCGTTGCCATTGGATGTTGGTACATCAAATGTCTGTGTGACCCAGTCCACTGTATCCGGTAGGCCTCCTTTATGTTGGTGGTGGCCTTCTCTTTATACACCAAGTCTTAATACACACCTTATCTATGTACTGTACACCATTTTTTTTCTTTCACGGAAACGTCATCTGGAACTTTGTAGACTTTATTTATTATGGTCTTAGTCTTGTCCTGGGATTCGCGCCAGGACGACTTAAGATTGTGATCAGGTGGAGCGACGTGCTGACGCCACCACGTTGTATGTGATCCCGGGAGGATGGGAGTTTTGCTATAGCCGGCTGGCTTGCTCTATTTTTATGGTCTATACAAGAAACCTTTATGTAAGTGTGACCTTTTATGAATTTTAATAAAGTTGGTTTTACACTATGGTGAACCTTATCTCTTTATGGGGAATCTCCATGAGCCCATTGCCTTGAGGGTGGATTGTATGTTTATGAGCCCGTGGAGCGCCCTGGACAAGTCACTATTTGGGAGCATTACTTCTACCCTTGCTACTTGGGATCCATGTTTGGTGGGAGCTATTGTTTGGATATACCCTTTTTTACCGGATAAAGGCCTTGGCTGGGCAATAGTCACAAGTGATTGAGACCTCCCATGATAGGAGGTCCACTCGAGCTGGTAAGTGTACATCTTTTGCAGTGGAGGTTGCACAATCGTGGTGTTGGATGTTAATTTCACCGGAAGGACATTTTACTCTACAGATTTATTTTGGACTATTTCACGATGTGTATTGGTGGTCTTGTATTGATTCACTAATCTCTAAGGACGTATTCTGTGTGATTTATTTGCACTTTTTGTATCACAATTATGTTTGTGTTTGAGCGCAGCTCTATTTACAATTTAACTTGTCCTGTGATTGTCTGATGTCAACATAAACAAGAGTGACTTGTGCAGGGACAGACAGACAATTGGTTCATTCATAACGGAAGCATAGCAAACTGTTTTTACTATACTTCCGTTTCTGAATGAATGGGAGGTTCAGTGCACAGCTATTCCTGTCCATTCATTCTGTGTAGCTGAGGTTACACAGATGGAAATTTGAGGTTTGGTTAGACCCCTGATATCTCATCAAAGCCCCTCAACAGAGCTATTAAAAAAAAAAAAAATGGTAAAATAAATAAAATTAAATGGTAAAAAAAATAATAAAATTAAAATAAAAATTAAAAACTACTGACACCAGTGAGGGAACTATCACTATTGCAAAGGGTGCAATTGTGACAGAGCCCTGGCATTTCACCACCATGGGGAGCCCTGATGATGGCAGATGGAGTAAAGGGACCCAGGATCAGTGGGAAGAGGGAAGAGCCCTGGCCAGGGGGCCCTTCATAATTTCTTGCACTGGGGCCCTGAAGGTTCTAGTTTCGCCTCTGACCACCTGCACCACTCTATTAGATTGTAAGCTCTTCTGATCAGGGCCCACTTAATCCTCTTGTATTTTATTGTATTTTAAATGTATTTTCTCCCTTTTATATTGTAAAGCGTTGCTTAAACTGTTGGCGCTATTTAAATCCTGTATAATAATAGTAATAATAATCCATACTAAAGAGCATTATTTTTATCACGTTGTTATGGGTAAAGTTCCACTTTAATGTGCAATGCGTAGATGTAAGTATTTGGCATTTTGCTGGTGGATTAGGAACTGGATACTTTGGATCATCTAAGCAGATTGTAGCTAACACCTGAGTAGAATATGACCCTACGATTTCTTGCAGCAAATCATGTAAAATGATAGAATTGTCAGCCTTTGCAATCAGTTCTGTCACAAACGCTGACATCATCATGCCTCTTCTTAATGCTAAATTATTCATCACACATTCACCGAAATAGTTCCCAGCCTTCTTCAGGGAGAACAAGTGCAATTAGGTCAGATGGGTTGAGAATATACAGAGAGTGCTGCAAGTTCAGCCATCTGTGCTTATTTCAGTTCACAGTTGCAAAAGTGTAAATTCATTACATCCTACTTATTCTTACATTTTCTAATTATCCTTCTTTTCTTTAGAGAGGCAATGCAGATACACTTACCTCCAGCTAAATACCATTGTGATTTTTTTTTTTTGTACTGGAATAGGGAACGATTAAAGGATAAGTTCACCTTTTGGAACATGTTACACATTCCATCCATATTTAGGGAGCAGCAAGTAACATGTTGCAGCCCCTCACCCCCCATAACATTCATTCACAGTGCTCTCTGCATGGAAAACTACAAGTACTGACTGCCTTTGCTGCTGTCGGCTTGTAGTTTCAATGAAGTACCATGGCGCTGTTGAGCTTGTTGGTAGTCTATCATTCTTCCTGTCAGTGCTTTGTGTTCCATCACAATCAGCGACCTGTCAGATTTTGTAATGGCACTGACATTCCGCAACGGCCATCTTGGTACACCCTGCACTCGTCCGCAGTAAGCCTATAGTCAGAAGTCGACAAGCTGACATCTTGTTACACCCAGCGAAGTCTTGCATTTCACACTTATTTTAACCAGTAAACTGACCTTATTTACTGAAATACAGTACAGTGGAACCTCAGATTGCGAGTAACGCGGTTAACAAGCGTTTCGCAATGCGAGCATTTAAAAAAAAAAATCCTGACTCGGTTTGCGAGCGCTTTCTCACAAAACAGGATTAAGCCTCTGTGCATGCAATACCACATGTGGCCAGAGGTGGGGCGCTGGTGAGGCTCAGAGACGCTCGGAAGCACTCGGAAATACTGAAAGTGTAAACAGTTCTCGAGCGTTTCCGAAGGTTTCAGAGCGTTTCCGAGCTTCACCAGCGCCCGCGCACTTTTGGCCACATATGGTATTGCATACATCAGCACCCCCTCACCTCCGGCCACATTCAGTACTGCATAGACAAGCAGGCACTATGGAATGAATCATCAGAGTTTCCATTGTTTCCTATGGGGAAACTTGCTTTGATATACAAGTGATTTGGATTACAAGCATTCTCCTGTAATGGATTATGCAGGATACTTTCTCTTACCGGTACATGGTACAGCAGACACATATCAGGAGCATGAAATGTTGGGGTAACAAACACTTTAAATTGGTTGTAAAGTTTTGAAATGACAAATGAACAAAGTATATCCTTCTGTAGTGTGTACTTGCCCCAATCTATAGCACTGAATCTTGTTTGCTCTCTCCTTCCTCTGCCACTGTATCAGTATGAGTGACTTCTGACAATTTATCCCAACACCAAGCAATCCTAAGAGACAGCCCCACCCTCCCACTCCAGCACACTGCAGGTGATTGACAGCATCAGCCGTTCATGTTTTCCCCATGAGACTATGTAGGAGTGGGGGGGGGGGGGTCCATTTCCTCACCTCAGATCTCAGATTACACACAGCTCTCTGCTGTTCCTTGTGTGAGATCAGCTCCCACCCCCTGCCTCTGGAAGCTCAGAAATACTGTAGCCTTTGATCTGTGTACTTTGAATGGCTCTGGAGAAAAAAGCGCCACTGAAAAACGGGTACAACCTATGTAGTAGGATTTGTTTCATCTCTGTGTATCACCTGAAGCTAGTCACTCATAAATCTATATGTGTATGGTATATGTAAGAGATTACAATCCCTTTAAGCTGGCTATACATTGATAGATTTTTTTTTACGTTCAGCCTAATATAAAGCTCAAATAGACAAATCTCCCACAGAGCTTATTGTATTCTAACAGCCCCATTTAATAGCTGTCAGAATGCCCAAACAGTGGTTACATGTGATTGGATTCAGCTGCTGTGCAGTCATCAGTTTTCAATTGAAAAATGTCAGGTGAGAGAAGGCTCACAGGGCTGACCACTATCATAGGATCATAGTTGGTGAGGTTGAATAAAGACACTAGTCCATCCAGTTCAATCTGTGTAGGTGTATGTGTGTCAATGTCGATAGTCATTTCCCATATCCCTGTATATTGAGTTCTCTAAGATGCACATCCAAGAGTCTTTTAAAACTATCAATACTTCCCCTTACCACCAATTGTGGAAGAGAGTTCCACGTCCTTATTGCTCTGATCGTGAAAAACCCTCTACGCAGCATAAAAGGTGAGAGGGTAAGTTCACCTTTACAGAAGAATCTGTAAGGTGAACTTACACAGGACCCCCTCCTCACCCCCCGCCCCCCCCCCCCGCCACCATCCTGCTGACCTGGAGCCCGGCGATCTCCCATTCTGAGCCCTGTTATAGCCGCATCACAGGTCCAGGGCTTAGAAAACCCTGCAGCTTAATCGCCAAAATGTACCCTGTCAGGCGTTGCGTTTAGGAAAATTCTAATTGGTTGGTGCCAACTATTCAGAACCCGCGTAGCTTGTCCTATCAGCGGGGAAGAAAAAGAGTGAAAGCCGGGGGGATTTCTAAGCTCCAGACCAGACCTGTGACGTGGCTATAGTAGGGCTCATGATGGGAGATCGCCATGCTCCAGGGGGGGGGTTCACCTTACCAATTTTTCTGTAAAGGTGAACTTATATTTTAAGGTTAAACCATTTCTCCTCCAATTTCATTGTGTAGCCCTAATCCACTAAGTGAGTTTTAGCTGGTTCATTAGGAGTTGTCCTTGAAGTTTGAACAGTATATGACAAACTTTGGAACTTTTATCAGGTCCCATGGCTTTCTGTGTCTACATTAGGGAGATTTGAAAACAAAGATGGAAACCACTCCAGTTAATTCTTTACTAGCTTTTTAAAGTAAGGTGCACACTGATAGGGGACTTCACAGACCAACACAATACAAACATTTCTCAGCACACATTGAAGCTGCCTCAACAATTTCAAAAACTTGCATACATTCACAACTATACATGGAAGCCACATTGCATTGGCAAGGCATTGTGAAGTGTGGGCCCTAACCCTAGTCCAACAGAACATACAGTGCCTTGCGAAAGTATTCGGCCCCCTTGAACTTTGCGACCTTTTGCCACATTTCAGGCTTCAAACATAAAGATATAAAACTGTAATTTTTTGTGAAGAATCAACAACAACTGGGACACAATCATGAAGTGGAACGAAATTTATTGGATATTTCAAACTTTTTTAACAAATAAAAAACTGAAAAATTGGGCGTGCAAAATTATTCAGCCCCCTTAAGTTAATACTTTGTAGCGCCGCCTTTTGCTGCGATTACAGCTGTAAGTCGCTTGGGGAAGTCTCTATCAGTTTTGCACATCGAGAGACTGAAATTTTTGCCCATTCCTCCTTGCAAAACAGCTTGAGCTCAGTGAGGTTGGATGGAGAGCGTTTTTGTGAACAGCAGTTTTCAGTTCTTTCCACAGATTCTCGATTGGATTCAGGTCTGGACTTTGACTTGGCCATTCTAACACCTGGATATGTTTATTTGTGAACCATTCCGTCAACAACAA
>BLSH010005871.1:726100-738983 GCA_018402905.1 Glandirana rugosa | reverse complement strand
GTATGTCATGTCTCGGGGAGGTATCATGTCGGGTGGGGGGAGCTCTGTACTATGGAGGGGCTCTGTACTGTATGTGGGGGACTCTGTACTGTGGGGGCTTTATATTGTGGGTGGGTTCTGTACTGTGTGTGTGGTTTGGGGTGTGGGGCTCCTGTGCTGCCAAAGCACCAGTAGTACACCCAGGAATTTGCAGAAGGAATGGTCAGAAATGGTATACATATTACTGTTTCCTGTCAAATCTGAAAAATATACACAAATATTATCTACCCGTTTCAATAAAGTCACTGTTGAAGCAAAACATGACATAATCATAAATGCACAGACATTTAATTTCTAAACTGAAGGCTCTGAATCCAAAACCACATTCTCATTTGAGGATGACGCTACAGTAATTTGCAATATATTTTCTTGACATTAATTTATGAAGGAGATGCCGAATGCCTCTTCCCCCCCTGTACTCTGGGGTTCTGCATGCAATCCAAGGTTGACGTGATTTATGATTAGACCTAGATTATCAGTCCAAACCATAAATAACAGAACCAGAAACTGGTGACCTCCTTTCCCAGAAGACTGAATGTGTTCATAAACTAAACTGAGCAACATGGATGGCTGGAGGACTGGGTGTGCCCCGGTCCCTCTGTATCTTCCTGTGGTCTTCTGTAGAGTGTCTTGTTATTGGCAACAGTGGGTGGGTGAAGCCCTTGCTGCTATGGCTTTGCCGCAAACCAACCAGCACTAATATTAGCCATAAGCATTTCGATAAATGACTGATTTGTTTTTCGTTCAATCTATAGTCAACAAATATATTGATTGATATGCCACACATGGAGAAGTGAATTTAATTGGCTGATATCATTCCAAATGATCAATCACATCGCAGTTTCCACATTTCAATTTTATAATCTGAACAATTGCAATGCCATCAGATTAATGACCAAAGCATCTCAGAATTTTCCGCTTTAACCGACTGACTCAGTTTGATTGAATCTGATCTAAATAGAGTGGAAGAGAAGAATATGATTATTTGATTTGCTCATTTGACCATTTTGCTCAAATCACACATTGATCCGATAATAAAATAAAAGCATGCATAGCCACCATAAAAGTAGTGCTGTATTATCACACCTGTGCCTGGCATTATGAAGGGCACCGCAGGGGAAAAGTTTTAAGGCACTCTGCTTATCCTTGAAATATGCTGTATGCATCGAAGGCCATTAGCATGCAAGAAACACAGAACATTGCGCACTGAATAATGCAGATAAAACACCTGGTCTGGTTTGCTGCTTTAATCACTTTACCCCCTTCATGACCAGGCCATTTTTTCCAATACGGCACTGTGTTATTTTAACTGACAATTGCGTGGTCGTGCGACGATATACCCAAATAAAAGTGATGTCATTTTTTCCCCCCACAAATAGAGCTTTCTTTTGGTGGTATTTGATTACCTCTGCATTTTTTTTTTTTACGCTATAAACAAAAAAAGACCGTCAATTTTGACAAAAAGCAATATATTTTACTTTATGTTATAAAACATATCCAATAATTTAAAAATAAAAATCAAATTTCTTCATCAATTTAGGCCAATATGTATTCTGCTACATATTTTTGGTAAAATAAAAATACCAATAAGTGTTATTAATTGATTTGCGCAAACGTTATCGCGTCTACAAACTATGGGATATTTTTATGGAATGTTTATGTTCATTTTTTTACTAGTAATGGTGGCGATCAACGATTTTTAGCGGGACTGCAACATTGCGGCAGACAAATCGGACACCTAACTGACACTTTTGACACTTTTTGGGGACCAGTGACACCAATACAGCGATCAGTGCTAAAAAATATGCACTGTAACTGTACTAATGACTCTGGCAGGGAAGGTGTTGGCATCGGGGGCAATCAAAGGGTTAAGTGCGTCCCTAGGGGGTGCTTTTTAACTGTGGGGGAGGTGCTTTGACTGGGGGAAGACAGAGATCCGTGTTTCTGCTTAGAACCACATGATCTCCATGCTCCCCTCTTACAGACCGCCGATCTGCCTCTCCTCAGAATGATTGGAGGGTCCCAGCGGACATCACATACGCTGGACCTGCTGATTGGCTCCTGCTGTGCCGCATCACAGTGGGAGCAGGTCGCTGGCGGCGCATGCGTGCGTGCCCCAAATCATGCGCACAAAGTCACGCACAGGGACGTGATTTCATGCACAAGTGCCACCCTGCCACAGTATATCCAGAAGCAGTTAAGGGCTCTTTCAGACTTGCAGTAAACTGCATTGCCCTCCGAAGAGCAGATCGCCTCCATAGCACCTGATTTAACCCTATAATGCTGCACTATCATGCCACAATTGCAGCACGACCCCATGAAACTCAATGGGAGAGAAGGACAGTCAGTACCACCTAATAAACTCTGCACCCTGAGTTAAAAAATGTTGAGGCCTCAAGTCAAAGTCAAGTTATTGAGGCTGCAGCCCTGTGCTATGCTGGCTATTATTTTACAGTTTGGAGGGCAATAGAATCAGCCACCCATTTTTGCTGCCTCCCAACCACCCATCTGAAAGAGCAAAGAATTATGTGCATCCAGGATCTGCAAAGAAATCCTAACCATGGCTTAATGCTTTTAAATGCGGCTAAATCCACAACAGAAAAAATTGATCTGGAAGCATAAAAGTCGTTTATACTTTCCATTTAACTTCTCCTGAATTTAGAAAAGCTAAACGCAGGAGTGCCAGTGTGAATGTAGCCTAAGGCAACATAGGAAGGCTGCACCAAGATATCCTTGTTGTTTTTAGGTGACATAAAGCTGTGAAATGGATAACAGCCCTTGCAGGACGTCTCCAATGTACAAGCTGACCTTGATTCACTGTTTGATAGAGCAAATAAATGTTAAAATTGATGAATGTAAAATTATACAAGCTAAAGGGGGCAATGCTCTTAAAGCAGGCATGTCACTGATGGGTTAATGCTTACAAACTGGGAGATTGAGGGGCGGCTGATCACTACTGAGGGGTTAATGCCCATACACTACAGGATGGTCACTGAGAGGTTAATGACCATACACTACAGGATGGTCACTGATAGGTTAATGACATACACTAGAGGATGGTCACTGATAGGTTAATTACCATACACTACAGGATGGTCACTGAGAGGTTAATGCACATACACTGCAGGGTGGTTACTGATAGGTTAATGACCATACACTACAGGATGGTCACTGAGAGTTTAATGACCATACACTACAGGATGGTCACTGAGAGGTTAATGACCATACACTACAGGATGGTCACTGAGAGGTTAATGCACACACACTACAGGATGGTCACTGATAGGTTGATGCACATACACTGCAGGATGGTCATTGAGGGGTTAATGCAAAAAAAACTGCAGGATGGTCACTGAGAGGTTAATGCACATACAATGCAGGATGGTCACTGAGGGGTTAATGCACATACACTACAGGATGGTCACTGATAGGTTAATGACCATACAATACAGGATGGTCACTGATAGGTTAATGACCATACACTACAGGATGGTCACTGATAGGTTAATGACCATACACTACAGGATGATCACTGAGAGGTTAATGACCATACACTACAGGATGGTCACTGAGAGGTTAATGACCATACACTACAGGATGGTCACTGAGAGGTTAATGCACATACACTACAGGATGGTCACTGAGAGGTTAATGCACATACACTACAGGGTGGTTACTGATAGGTTAATGCACATACACTGCAGGATGGTCATTGAGGGGTTAATGCAAAAAAAATGCAGGATGGTCACTGAGAGGTTAATGCACATACAATGCAGGATGGTCACTGAAAGGGTTAATGCACATACACTGCAGGATGGTCACTGAGAGGTCAAGGCACACACACTGCAGGATGGTCACTGAGAGGTTACTGTGCTATTTGCGTCAATACAAAATGAATGGGCGCAAATCGCACTGCAAAGAATTGCATGCGATTTGAACAGGAATGCGGTGCGATTCCTGTTAGAACCACAAGCAATTTCCCCCACCGCTCCTTTGTGTGTATAGAAAGGCAAAAGTGCCATCTAGTGGGCAGTTTAAAAAATGTTAAAACTCCCAGTACATATCTGTCCACATGCAATATAATCTACATAAGTGCACACAGTGCGTGCTGGAGGTAGGGTCTTAGAGGGGAAAGACCAATGCGTTTGTGCTGGAGGTGGGATCTTACTAGGGAAAGACCAATGTGTGCATGCTGGAGGTAGGATCTTAGAGGAGAAAGACCAATGCGTGTGTGCTTGGAGGTGGGATCTTACTAGGGAAAGACCAATGTGTGCATGCTGGAGGTGGGATCTTACTGGGGAAAACCAATGTGTGTGTGCTGGAGGTGGGATCTTACTGGGGAAAAACCAATATGTGTGTGTGCTGGAGGTGGAATCTTGCTAGGGAAAGACCAATGTGTGTGCTGGAGGTGGGATCTTGCTAGGGAAAGACCAATGTGTGTGTGCTGGAGGTTGGATCTTACTGAGGAAAGACCAATGTGTGTGTGCTGGAGGTGGGATTTCTACTAGGGGAAGACCAAAGTGTGTGTGCAGAAGGTTGGAACTTACTAGGGAAAGAAGTGTGTGTGCTGGAGGTGGAATCTTACTGGGAAAATATAACATGTACCAACGTGTATGTGTTGGAGGAGGGATACAGAGGAAACACTAAAACTGGCCATAGATGAGCTGGCAGTGCCAATTGAGAGAGAAGAATCACATCTAGTGGGCAGTTTAACAATTTTTAGAACTCACAGTACATATCTTGCCAAAATGCAAAATAATATACATAGGTGCACTTGGTGCGTGCAGGAGGTAGAATCTTAGAGGGGAAAAACCAATGTGTGTGTGCTGGAGGTGGGATTTTATTAGGTAAAAAACAATGTGTGCATGCTGGAGGTAGGATCTTAGAGGGGAAAGACCAATGTGTGCATGCTGGAGGTTGGATCCTACTGAAGAGAGACCAATGTGTGTGTGTGCTGGAGGTGGGATCTTACTGGGGAAAAACCATTGTGTGTGTGCTGGAGGTGGGATCTTACTAGGGAAAGACCAATGTGTGCGTGCTGGAGGTAGGACCTTAGAGGGGAAAGACCAATGTGTGCACGCTGGAGTTTGGATCTTACTAAAGAAAGACCAATGTGTGTGTGCTGGAGGTGGGATCTTACTGGGGAAAACCAATGTGTGTGTGCTGGAGGTGGGATCTTACTAAAGAAAGACCAATGTGTGTGTGCTGGAGGTGGGACCTTAGAGGGGAAAGACCAATGTGTGCACGCTGGAGTTTGGATCTTACTAAAGAAAGACCAATGTGTGTGTGCTGGAGGTGGGATCTTACTGAGGAAAACCAATGTGTGTGTGCTGGAGGTGGGATCTTACTAAAGAAAGACCAATGTGTGTGTGCTGGAGGTGGGACCTTAGAGGGGAAAGACCAATGTGTGCACGCTGGAGTTTGGATCTTACTAAAGAAAGACCAATGTGTGTGTGCTGGAGGTGGGATCTTACTGGGGAAAACCAATGTGTGTGTGCTGGAGGTGGGATCTTTATGTATGTGTGCTTGAGGTGAAATCCTACTGGAGAAAGACCAATATGAGTTGGAGGTGTGATGTCACTGGGAAGGACCAGGAAAAGGCTGATTTGCAAAGTGAAAGTAGAATGTAGACATGATATCATATAGGATACATTAAGAAGGCCTATTTCATATCATTTTTAGTGATTCACATGAGAATGCAATCTTCTCCTTCGTTGATTCACTAGTGAGTCAAGATCTCCCCATTCTTCACGCTATACAATTTATTATTCATAATTATCTTGCGTGTTCATAAAAGCTTAGATCTCTGCAAAATATTATCTATAATAATTTTACTTAAACTGGCAGCAATGTCACCATGGCAACAACAGTTTGTATGCTACCATTATCAGCAAACCCATTGTAAGATTTGAATGATAGACCTCCTTGGGTCACTTCTGCAATGCATATCCTTGACCAAAGATTTATGAAGCAGCTCTGCGTACCTTTTCTAAAATAATGTTTAATCATTTTAATAAAATAAATACTTCTTTGTCATCTTATAAAAAAAAAATGTGCCTGTTATTTAAAGCTAAATACCAGGCAGCCATCTAAATGCACATGTAAAATACACAGGAGAGCAGCTTTAGTTTCCAGATGGTCCACCAGTTTTGGGATTTACACAACTCCATCACCAAGCACAACCAGAAGGATGACAGAAAACCCAAATAAACCAGAGAAATATAAACCCTGAGCATTGTAACCCGTGGAAATTCAGTAAAAGTAGCAAAGAAGGAGATGGCAATAAATCCTCCCATGATAGAGTGTATAATGCAGTGAATGCTACAAGGACACCATGTAATACCCAAAAGTGGATAAACCCGAGCATTATAGCCCGTGCCCTATCTTTACCCTCAGCCTGCTGACTGGACAGTGAAAAAGCAACAAGAGACTGATGAGGTCCTCTCACTGTTCATTCTGCTCTATTCTCCTGTTCGCATACAATATTTGCATGCAACTCAGAAGAGCAAAGCCCTGTACACATGGTGCAACGGTTGTACAACCAAACGTCCAACTTTGGACCAAGTTGGATGTTGGCTGTTGTGTCTCGCGTACTGACATGAACTAAGTCAGTGGTTCTCAACTCCGGTCCTCAGGACCCACCAACAGGCCAGATTTTAAGTATTACCTTGGGGAGATGCAGACTAGAATACTGCAATCACTGAGCAGCAAATGACATCACCTGTGATGTATTTCAGTTATCCTGCAAACCTGGCCTGTTAGTGGGTCCCTAGGACCGGAGTTGAGAACCCCTGAACTAAGTGATTGTACAACCAAGCCTAACGTAGTGACGTGTTACGAGCGTATAAAGAGGTGCATGTGATTTGTGAATTAGGAAAGTAGGTTTACTAGAATGGATACTTCTGGGCGTTCCTGACTTCTGAGCATGCGTGTTTTGCACGTACAACTTTGTTGGACCAACTTCTCTGTACACACGGTACAACAGTTGTACAACCGTTGTTGTAGTTTTCTAGTCTGCTCATCCAACTTCAGTTGTACAACCGTTGTACGATGGCTGTTGTAATCGGGCGTGCTAACAGTCAGATGATCGTACAACAAGCTGGTTGTTGTACAACAAGCCGTTGTTGTACAACCGTTGTATCATGTGTACGGGGCTTAAAGCAGTGTCCGTTCTGAGAAAACTACGTTCCTAATTCACAAATCACATTCACCTGAACTTCCTCGTTAAACGCTCATAACACGTCACTACATTAGGCTTGGTTGCGCAATTTCTTAGTGTACGTCAGTACGCGAGACACAACATCCAACATCCAACTTGGTCCAAAGTTTGGTTGTACAACGTTTCACTCGTGTGTACGAGGCTTTACTGATCACAGGAGGTCATTTGCTCAGTATAGGCGTCATTCACAGAAGGCCTTGCATTCATTGGATAGAGGTGGAGATGGTTTTCTCACCTCTGCACTTCGCCCCAACCAGAATCATATAGAAAATGCAAAGTTCTCAGAATGGTTCCCTTGCCAATTAAGGGACCTACTGTGTTCACCAAGCAGTAGGGAAGCCACTTGGCGTGGGATCTGGAAGTTAGCGGCGATCACTGTAGTAGCAGTGCCTACAACAGTGATTTCTTGCTTGCCCAGGGATCAACCAATTATGGCACATGCATACTAACCTTAGTCCAAGCTGGACCAATAGTCATTATCCATACCTAATTTTCAGCTTTAAGATTCTCAGTAGCAGGCTGATGTATTGTCTGACTATTAGACTGTAAGCTTCCAAGAGCAGGGTTCTCCTAAGGTAAGACATAGATGATCTGATGTTCTTTCCTTCCACCATGGATGGAAGGAAAGAAAATCGCTCGATTCCCCCATCAACACTGACTGCCTCCCGCAACAATATTGTGTTCTGCCGGTGGGGAGCCTTCCCCAGAACGCAATAATTACTGTTAGCAGTTATAGCCATCGGCAGTATTTGCTTATAGAGAATCTGACAGGCTGGTTGTATCCAAGTCGAGCAATGGATCAACTTGGGTACAACCAGCCTGCCTATGGATAGATCGAACCTTGGCTGGTAACTACTGAACTTGCCAAGATTTGATCCATCAATGGCTGACTTAACCCTCTTGTATTGAATTGTATTGTTATGGTACTATCTCCCTATAGAATTTAAAGCTCTGCTCAAACTCTTGCTGCCAAACAAACCATGTATAACCACTTCAGCCCCGGAAGTATTTCCCACATTAGGACCAGAGCACTTTTTGTGATTCGGCACTGCGTCGCTTTAACTGACAATTGCGCGGTTGTGCGACGTTGTACCCAAACAAAATTTGCGTCCTTTTTTTCCCACAAATAGAGCTTTTTTTTGGTGGCATTTGATCACCTCTGCGTCATTTCTGATCACCGCTATAAACAAAAAAAGAGCGTCAATTTTGCAAAAGAAACAATATTTCTTACTTTTTGCTAAAATACAAAAAAAAATATAAAAAAACAAATGTATTCATCAGTTTTGGCCGATATATATACCTCCTCATATTTGTGGTAAAAAAAAACATGATTGGCGGTCTTTTATTGATTTGTGCAAAAGTTGCCGCGTTTACAAACCATGAGAATTCATTTCTGGCATTTTTACTATTTTTTTTTTTTTTTTTTAGTAGTAATGGCAGAGATCTGCGATTTTTATCAGGACTGCGATATCGGGGCGGTCATGTCGGACATTTTTTTTGGGACCAATGACATTTATACAGCGATCAGAAATTTAAATATCCACTGTATAAATGTCATTGGCAGTGAAGGAGTTAACCTACAGGGGTAGATCTAGGGGGTTAACTGTGTTCCCTAGGCATGTTCTAACTGTATGGCGGCTGGGCTGTCAGGGGCATAAGAGATATAACTGATCCAAATGACAGGGATTAGTAGATCTCTTACATGCCGCCTGACAGAGCGGGGAACCTCCGTGTTTACATCGGCCGTTCCCCGATTTTCTTCTCTGCCAGGGCATCGCGGGTAGCCGGCAGATATCGAGTCCGCCAGACCTGCGGCCACACCGCTGCATAGTGCGGCGGGCGGGCACAAGAGCGCACTTTCGGCGAGGCGCTCCCGCCCGCTAGCTGTGCACGAGTAAGCCACCATTTATAAACAGCGATTCGCGGGACAGAGCCACTCTGCAGCAGTAAATGTACACAACGTGATCGGGAACCGGTTAACCATTCTTTATACAGACCAATGTGCTGTAGGTAGTTTCAAGTGGCCAGGTTGTAGCAAATAATCAATAAGCAAAGATTCTTTATGACTTTTGAAATTTTTATTTATTTATTATCATTTTAATTTTTGTTTTGTTGTTAAATACAAGTACTGGTTATCTGTTCTTCCAATCTGGAAAAATCTGTGTTCAACAGGGTGGTCTGGCGATTCCCTTATTTTATCAATAAATGTAGCAGGTGCATTGATTGCTTGAATTAAAAGCAATATTATCTGTCACAGGCTTATGTTTAGATAATATATATACACTAAGAACTGCGGTCATGGGACTTTATATGAGGCATGTCACTGGAAAATTACATACAAGTAGCAAATTCATAGATTGGATAAGGCAAAAATTAATTTATTATACATAAAGGGAACATATTGGTTATTCACAAAATGCATGATACAATATAAAAGTAAATATCATAAAAAGCTATTGATGAAAGTGATTAAGTGCTGTATAGATACATGATAACGTATGTAAAAACAGGTGCGTAGCAGCTGTAGGCTATAACACTCAAACTGTTCTGGTGTACACAATACTCTACGTGTTTCAAGGATCCATCCTCTCGTCAGGAGCAGGGCCATCTTAATGTATGGGCACCCCTGGGCATTGCCCAGTGGCCCCAGGTGCATGAGGGCCCCATGATAATCTTGCATAACATCATACTTGCCAACCTTCCCGGATGTGCCGGGACAGTCATGCTTTTTTACCAAGCTGTCCCGGGATGGCGGCGTCCCAGAGCCTGTACTGTGCCCTCCTGATCCCCCTGTAATGTGCCCTTTGTGTTAGTTAGTCTTTGATATATGGCATGTTTTCTTATTGTTTAAAATCAATTTTATTACAATATAAAAGATATTTACTTTTATATTGTATCATGCATTTTGTGAATAACCAATACAGAATCTCACAAAAGTAAGTACACCCCTCACATTTTTGTAAAAATTTTATTATATCTTTTCATGTGACAACACTGAAGAAATGACACTTTGCTACAATGTAAAGTAGTGAGTGTACCCTTTGTATAACAGTGCAAATTTGCTTTCCCCTCAAAATAACTCAACACACAGCCATTAATGTCTAAACCACCGGCAACAAAAGTGAGTACTCCCCTAAGTGAAAATGACCAAATTGGGCCCAATTAGCTAATTTCCCTCCCTGGTTTCATGTGACTCGTTAGTGTTACAAGGTCTCAGGTGTGAATTGGGAGCAGGTGTGTTAAATTTGGTTTTATCGCTCTCACTCTCTCATATTGGTCACTGGAAGTTCAACATGGCACCTCATGGCAAAGAACTCTCTGAGGATCTGAAAAAATAATTGTTGCTCTACATAAAGATGGCCTAGACTATAAGAAAATTGCCAAGACCCTGAAACTGAGCTGCAGCACGGTGGCCAAGACCATACAGCGGTTTACCAGGACAGGTTCCACTCAGAACAATCCTCGTTAGGTCGACCAAAGGGGTTGAGTGCAAGTGCTCAGCATCATATCCAGAGGTTATCTTTGGGAACTTGACGTATGAGCGCTGCCAGCATTGCTGCAGAGGTTGAAAGGGTGGGGGGTCAGCCAGTCAGTGCTCAGACCATACACCGCACACTGCATCATATTAGTCTGCATGGCTTTCGTCCCAGAAGGAAGCCTCTTCTAAAGATGATGCACAAGAAAGCCAGCAAACAGTTTGCTGAAGGCAAGCAGACTAAGGACATGTATTACTGGAACCATGTCCTGTGGTCTGATGAGACCAAGATAAACTTATATGGTTCAGATGGTGTCAAGTGTGTGTGGCAGCAACCAGGTGACCAGGTGAGGAGTACAAAGACAAGTGTGTCTTGCCTACAGTCAAGCATGGTGGTGGGAGTGTCATGATCTGGGGCTGCATGAGTGCTGCCGACACTGGGGGGCTACAGTTCATTGAGGGAACTATGAATGCCCACATGTACTGTGACATACTGAAGCAGAGCATGATCCCCTCCCTTCGGAGACTGGGCCGCAGGGCAGTATTCCAACATGATAAAGACCCCAAACACACCTCCAAGATGACCACTGAGTTACTAAAGAAGCTGAGGGTAAAGGTGATGGACTGGCCAAGCATGTCTCCAGACCTATACCCTATTGAGCATCTGTGCCCATACAGTCCCGAAGGGCCCAGGCGGCACATCCCCACCAATGAGTTGTGCGGGCAGCCGGCGTTCCGCAACTGTGGAGGGGGAGCATGAGTTTAGTCAGGCCTAGGGCAGCACAAAACCTAAATACCCCACAAATACCAGTGCCCATGAAATACAGCAATACCAGTGCCCATGAAATTCAGCAATACCAGTTCCCATGAAATACAGCAATACCAGTGCCCATGAAGTACAGCAATAGCAGTGCCCATGAAATACAGCAATACCTGTGTCAATGAAATGCAGCCTGACTTACCACACAGAGCTGACAGGGAGACAGATTCGACTTTCCCGGTGCCCACTGTAATGGTGTCATCAGACATCACCTGTCACTCAGATAGTAGACAGAGCAGCCCAAGTGGCGGCAGTACTCCATTCAGGTGCTGGGGTTGCTCTGTATTCTCTCTGTGTCTGAGTGACAGGCTCAGGCTGGAGCTCGGTGGCATGAACGCGGGCTCCCAAAGGCGACGGGGGGGGGGGGGGGGACGGGGACTGTTGCATGGTATATTCGCTCTGTAAGACGCACAAATATTTCCCCCCATTTTTTGGGGGGTAAAAGTCTGTCTTATGGAGCGAAAAATATGGTAATTGATGACACTGGTCTATTTGAGTTTGGGAAATTTGAGAATTTCAATACATATATTTTTAAAGGGTATAAATTAGGGTTGCACCGATACTATCAGTGCTGATAATAAGCATTTGCACGAGTATTGGTAATCAATACATTCAGGCTCGGTTATTTCAGTTGTGAGCAGGGTTGACTGCAATTATCAGGTGTAAGGAGCCGGGCTATTGTGTCCTTAACAACCGATGATTTAATTAGCTGTCAGCGGGGTTCCCCTGTTGACAGCTGAAGTGTAAACAAAGTCCCGCAATTGGGGCTGTCACAAAAACAACAACCAGGCAATGTTTATCAACATCATTGCTCAGCTGCTAAAACAGACAAGATAAAAGAAAAGAAAAACATTGTTTCTTTTTGTATCTTTCTGTTTCTTCATCTACAGATCAAAGGGATGAACTTCAATCTGCAGAGGAAGTCAGTTTAACCACTTGACAACTGGGCACTTAAACCCCCTTAACAACCAGACCAATTTTCAGCTTTCAGCGCTCTCACACTTTGAATGACAATTACTCAGTCATGCAACATTGTACCCATATTAAATTTGCGTCCTTTTTTTCACACAAATAGAGCTTTCTTTTGGTGGTATTTAATCATCTCTGGGTTTTTTATTTTTTGCGCTATAATTAAAAAAAGACCGAAAATTTTGTAAAAAAATGAATTTTTCTTCGTTTCTGTTATAAAATTTTGCAAATTAGTAATTTTTCTTCATAAATTTTGGCCAAAATTTATACTGCTACCTATCTTTGGTAAAAAAACAAAACAAATTAGTGTATATTATTTGGTCTTTGTGAAAGTTATAGAGTCTACAAGCTATGGTGCCAA
>BLSH010005871.1:698734-712341 GCA_018402905.1 Glandirana rugosa | reverse complement strand
CCGAGTCCCCCCCCAAAAAAAAACTATGTACCGTGGGTCCATGGAGAGCTAACATCATAGCCCCACTCTAACTGGACATCAGATCTCAGCAGCAAGAAAAAAATGTGCTGTCTGCCAGTTGGTCTGGCACTTACCCCATCTAGGCAGCAGACATCAGGCAGCGGGCATCGGCATCAGGCAGCGGGCAGCTGCTCCGTTGTCCTTTCCTCCATCACAGCGGCCATGCGTCTCCTCCCCTTCTCCTAGGCGTCCAATAGGATCACCTGCCCTTTCAGCCAATCAGGTGACGGGTCTCAGAGGAGGATCAGTGTTACAATTGCAAATATTCATTCGCTATTGTAACACACCTGGGTGGGGTCCGAGCGCATTCTCTGCACCCTGAGCCCACCCTATTTTGAAGCCTATTAGAGCCTCTGGCTCTAAACAGTGCTTCAAAAATACACCCCCCGCCCGCTTTGGAATTAATGCATCCGGCATCCTGCAAGGGGCCGAATGCATGGATATGGGGGGCTGCGGCATGGATGGGGGAGCGGCGCCCGTGCACCCTTAATAGATGGGCCGCCCCTGGTAGGAATCTAGTCATACTCTCTTGCTCACTTCTGAGATGGACAATGGACTATGAGAACAGGAGAGGTTCAGGAGCTCACTGAGGACGTTACAAGGAAGCAGAAAAATTCAGGACATTTCTTTTAATAAAAAATAGATTACAAGGCAATTAAAGCGTGTGTTACCCCAGCACTTCATATTCCTGATATGTGCCTGCTGTACCATGTACTTGTATGAGAAAGTTTCCTGTTCAGTGGTGGCTGGTGTTCCATTTTTTTGGGGGGGTGGCAAACAAACCCCCTCCTCCCGCCAGGTCTATACTTACCCCATCCAGGTCGCGGGCAGCGGCATTGATTCGCTAATGTCACAAGTGGGTGGGCCCGGGGCACAGTGCTCTGCACCCTGAGCACAACCTTTTTTAAGCCAATGCCTCAGGCTCTAATCATGTGCTTAAAAAAAAACGAATTCGTACAACTACAAATCTATGCGTCTGGCACCCCGCATGGAGATTAGGGGGGCGGCACCCCTGCGCCCCTTATGGACTGGCAGCCGCTGATCCTGTTCTCTTTGTATTGCTTCTTTTATGTGAAATCCCTGGTGCTCTTGCTAGTCCTCTTGCTTTCCTGTTAAAAACTGACCACACTAAGGAGAGCACACAGTGCTCAGTTCTCTATGCTGGGAACTCAGCCTGCTCTCCTCCAATGATCAGACTTTTCCTGACACCCCCCTGATACACAGCCATTAACTGGCAAGCTCAGTGTGCTGCTGCTTCTCCTCCCCACCCTCAACTCTTATGCAGCTGAGAACAGAGGGATTGTGATCACTTATAAAAAAGGGAAAAAAAGTATTTATTTTTTTTTTTTTTTATATCGGTACAAAAATGTTGTGCATTTCATTTTTTTATTTTAAACTGAATGGGTTGTTTTACACAAGGTGATCATTTACAATCACGTTAATTAGTGGATGTGTATGGATTATCTTTGGAGAAGAAATATATTTCTGCGTCAGTTTAAAATAGTACCAATAAAACTATGTCCATTCGTTGAGCTAATAAGAAAGCAGCGCACAGAACCCAATTCTCCAAGCTGAGATTAAATCAAATTCTGTTAGTTTCAATTAAAAGTAAAGCCACCACAAAGCACCGTGACAGATGCCGAATCTTCACTTTTTAAATTAAACTGAATAAAAGTTGATATTATCTTCACTATTGAGGACGGAGTCTGAGTGCTACTTTACAATTATTAGTATTGGGCAGATGTGGACTGTATGCTCTGCAAACAATGTGTGAATTAAAGTGGAACTTCACCTAAAAAGGATAGTTCTGCTTTTTCCTCCTCCGCTTTTTTTTTGGTTTCTTGAGGAACTGAATGTATTCTCTCTTGGAGATTAAGGAGGGATATGATTAACATGTACAAATACATAAGGGGTCCATATAGTGAACTTGGTGTTGAGTTATTCACTTTAAGGTCATCACAGGGGACAAGGGGGCACTCTTTACGTCTGGAGGAAAGGAGATTTACTCTCTAAATACGGAAAGGTTTCTTCACAGTAAGAGCTGTGAAATGTGGAATTCACTCCATCATGAGCTGGTTCTGGCCAGCTCAGTAGATTGCTTTACTGGATTCTTTCCTAAATGTACATAATATAACTAGGTACTAATATTTATAGGTAAAGTTGATCCAGGGAATAATTGCCTCTCAGGGGATCAAGAAGGAATGTTTTTCCCCTGCTGTAGAAATTTGGATCATGCTTTGCTGAGGTTTTTTGCCTTCCTCTGGATCAACTGTAGGTATAGGATTGGGTATATGGGATTGTGTGATTTTTTTTTCTCTTTTATTGGTTGAACTGGATGGACGTGTGTCTTTTTTCAACCTGACTAACTATGTAACTATGTAACCTATTTGTGAAGGTACCTGCACCACTTCTGCTCGAATTGCCTTGGCAAGGGGTGTCCAACCTTTTGACCTCCCTGGGCCACATTGGAAGAAGAGGAATTGTCTTGGGCCACACATAAATACACTAACAATAAGTATAGCTGATGAGCAGAAAAAGTCGGGCAGATCGCAAGTTAACGATCACTGCTATAGATAATCTGAGTAATAAAACCTAATTTTTTAATATTTTTTTTTTCATATAAACGTAAAAGAGGGCAACATAAAACTAGTGCGATATGTGACACTGTTTTTGATAAATTAACACATCAATATCTGGTTGGATGGATATAGTAACAGTTTTCAAAAAATTCTCAAGGTGCTCATCAGATATTTTGGTTCTAATTTTGCCTTTTGTGTGCTTCATCCTTGAAAATGGTTACTCACAAATATAGGTCCTGCCAAAAACTGATGATTGTGAAGAGTGGGAGATTTTTCTTTGGGAAGATAAAACTTTTAAAAGACAAAGATTCCTCCCAAATAAACATTTTTAAGTAAGCTTACAATTTTGTGTTAGGCCACATTCATAGCCGCCTTGGGCTGCATGTGGACCGTGGGCCGCAGGTTGGGAACCCCTGGCCTAGGCGATCCATGCAGAAATTTTAGTCATCCCCTCTCCCTGCCCACAACCTCCTAGGACATGTCACATGTCCCAAGAGGATGCGGGTCCATTGAGTCACAGGTGGCATCTCACATCCAAGATGGTGGCACTGGGCACCCAAAGACTGGGGAAGAATCGGCCTGGGAGAGGACAGCGCTGGATCCCTGGGTTGGTAAGTCCATATTTATTAAAACAAGTATGACATGTTTGTTATTTTACAAAAAATACATTTACAATACAATTAAGCTCTTTTTCTACTAAATTCTTCAAATGATTTGTATAAACATATATTGTTATACATTTAACCTGTCATATAAAAATACTTAAACAGATATTATAGCAATATGCTCCCACTTAAAACAAACCAAATATATACCTGTAGATTACCTTAAAAGAGGTGTATGGGTTTTTTTTTTTTTTAAGAATCATACTCACCTAGGTGGATGCAGCATTGGTCTGATGATGCAACTGTACCACGACACCTCTAACAGTGAGAACCGAGCAATCAAACACCACCAATCACTCAGTTCTCAGTGCTCCTTGAGCTGTCAGTCAGCAGCTCTCTGCTCTCCCCCCTCCGCTGACTGGAGCCAGGTACCAGTTCAGGCACGTGGGCGGATCCCCACTTTATTGTCGCAATCTTGCCTGAGCCTGGACTGACTCTGTGACTTCAGCCGACAGTGGGCTTCAGCCCGCTGTCTGCTGAAAATAGGCCACAGGAGTGTAGAACGAACTGCACTGCTGTGATCCACAGGAGAAGTCCAGCCAAACAAGCTTTGGCTGTACCTCTCCTTTAACTGAACAATTTCTAAGAAATGATGGTTACCTCACTACCACACCTACCCTTGTTTCCTAAGTCTCTGAGCTAAAACAAGTCATGGGGTTTGTCTTGTTGCTTGGCAGTCCTTCTGATCCAATGGTTTCCATACCTTTGGAGTTACTAACCTGGAACAAAATTTGTATGTCAGATATTTCACCTTCACTTGCAACATTCTTTTTCTGCACCAGTGTTTCAGAAATAATAAAACCAGAGACAGCCGGGCAACTGCCATTTTTTAGAAGGAGGTCAGCACAATTACCTTCTACGGGCTCTTTTCAGTACAGGCTACTTTAATAAATAAACACATTATTAAAAAAAAAAACAAAAAACATTATATCCCAGTATTGTTCTGCAAAGGCAGAGTCACCTAGTGTGTATTAAAGCTTTGGGAAGATCAAAGAAAAGGCACAGTTGAGTTGATGTCTATGTTGGTTACAAAATGACTGTTTAATGTGTGAAAGGTCCTGATGTGAGGATAAGAAGCTTGTGTGTGTGGCAGGTTAACATTGCTGTTCAGTGCTGCTTGTTAGTCTTGTCAGTCAGTGGAAGTGAGCAGACAGAGCTCTTGAAATTCCTTCCTACATTACATTTTTAAAGGATATGTATAGTGTTTCTCCATCTATTCCTATACTTTTTGACTCTTCTGTCTGATTCCACCTATTTCACCATACATCAGATTTAGGAAAACCACATGTCATAATTATTTATCAAAAATAAAGACACTTGCAACTGGGACTTAAGGTGTCCCAAGGGAACATTCTTAAAATATAAGTAGTCTTTTATTATCTGGGAGCCACTGCCTCAGTCTTCTGTGAGCAGAAAGACTATAATCTAGGGGGGTAGATAAGGGGGGTTACTGCCAACGCGCAAGCTGCACCCCACCTACATGACTCTCAGATAATTGGCCACTGATTCCACTGATCTATTAGCTACCTGTAAAATAGGATTGTTCTGTTTGAAGCCAGCTTTATGCATTGATATAACTCCTTTAGACCCCAGTCTGTCCAACCATTATGGTCCCCTGCTGGATAAGCACTCTCCACAGACAGTTCAATTCTCCAATAAGACATGGCAGATTAATCCATCATAGTTTTACTTGTTAAATGCAGCAGTGGGATGTTCACCAGTTATGTGAAGTGTAAAGAGACAATAATCTTCTAAGCTGTGTGCCCACTATGAAGGCTAGAGATTAATTGAGGAGACATGAAGAAGAAATAGGGGATCTGTCTAAGGACTAAACTAACTAACATGCAGGTAAACTGGAATATACAATTTTACAGACATTAAAGTACAAGTTGTAGTTACACTGAATTGCCACTAGATGTCAGCACAAAGATATGTATACATGACATCATGAAATCCAAAGCAAAGGTGATAGATATACGATAAGTGTTCCAGAACAGGGATTCTTCCCAGTGACCACAAATGTAATTAGTATTCTTCCCAGTGATCATCACACTAATGTACTGTGAGCTGTAGATATAGTAATTATAAGCAGGAGACCAGAAAGTTATTCCAAGGGATCCTCCATATTAAAGCTGTAGTAAACTCCGCTTTTGAACTTGTACCTACAGGTAAGCCTATAATAAGGCTTACCTGTAAGTACAGTGAATATTTCCTAAACCTGCATTGTTTAGGAAATATTCAAAATGGATGCAGCCGGTAATGTCATATCCATGCCATCCCTTCAGAGCTCTGTGCCATAAACCGTGACTTTCGTGTGCATGCGTGGGAGTGACGTCATTGTGGCTCAGCCATTTACAGGACTGGAGTCAGCGAACCTGGAAGGAAGACCAGGGGAAGATGGAAGCCCTATCAGCAGTGACAACGCACTGCTGGAGGGCTTTGTTCTAAGGTAAGTATTTCATAATATGCTAGTATGCGATGCATCCTAGCACATTGTCCCATTGCCGTGCAGGGGATTTTTTGTTTTTTAAATGTCCGCTGTTTACTACCGTTTTAAAAAGGTTTGGAAAAACTGCACTAGACTGTCTAGCTAAACATATATCAACAGTCGTTAGTCAAAGGCTAACTATAAATAAATCAACCGTTGTCAAAAAAATTCTAATCAGAATCATTGATATACAAATAAGTATAAAAGACAACATTCACAAATTTTAAAAAAGATAGCTATAAATAAGAAGAAAACAGCTTTTAAAAAATATAAAAATGAAGGAACACTATCATCATTTAAATGTTACAAAAAATATAACAGAATATGTAAAACAGAAATCAAGGCTGCAAAAATTCAAAATGAGCAACAGATTTAAAAAGATAGTAGGGCAAACCCCAATTTCTTCAAATTCTTCAAACATATTAATAGTAAAAAGACCAGGTCTGAGCATGTAGTTCCTTTATAAATTAATCTAGAGTGGGTGACTGGGGACAAAGAGAAGGCAAATGTATTAAATACTTTCTTCAGCTCTGTGTATACAAAGGAGAATGGGGGAGCTCATGTCCATAATGGGGGTGGTAGTGACACAGCCCCAAATGATCCACAGTGGCTCAAAAGTGAAATGGACCAGAAATATTTAGACAGAATAAAGGTGCATAAAGCACCTGGACCAGATGGCATCCATCCACAGATCCTAAAATAATTGAGTTCTGTCATTTCAAAGCCATTGTATCTCATTTTTGGAGACTCTTTAATGACTGGAATAGTACCACTGGAATGGTGTAGAGCCAATGCGGTGCCTGTATTTAAAAAGGGATCAAAGTATTTACCAAGTGACTATAGACCTGTTAGTTTAACTTCTATTGTTCGGAAGATAGTGGAGAGTTTAATAAAATACCACATAGATGAGTCCTTGCTGGAAAAAAATAAATTAAACAATAAGTTGAACTAGATGGACTTGTGTCTATTTTCAACCTGACTAATTATGTAACTATGGGGTTTATTTACTAAAGCTAGAGAGGGCAAAATCAGTCACACTTCTGAATAGAAACCAATCAGCTGCAAATATCAGCTTGTTCAATTAAAGTGGTTGTTAAGTCAGAAGGCTTTTCTATCTTAATGAATTCTATAGATTAAAAAGGTTGTATACCTTCCTTTTTTATTTGTACCTATAGGTAAGCCTAGAATAAGGTAAGTATGCAATGTCTACTAGCACATTATTCCTTTACTTTGCAGGGAAGAAAAGGGTAAAAAACCCCGGAGTTTACTTCCTCTTTAAAACTAACACTCCTTCTGTGTGCAGCAGTTCCCCTCAGCCCCCCTAATACTTACCTGAGGTCCCTCTCTGTCCAGCGATGTCCATGAGTGTCTCAGCCGTCCGAGATTCTCCTTCCTGATTGGCTGAGACACAGCAGTGAAGGCATTGGCTCCTGCTGCTTTCAATCAAAGTCAGCTAGCCAATCAGGGGAGAGAGGGGGTGGGGCCACATCGGGGCTCCGTGTCTGAATGGACACGGAGCTGTGACTCAGCTTGGGTGCCCCCATAGCAAGCTGCTTACTTTGGAGGCACTCAACGGGAGGGAGGGGCCAGGAGTACAGAAGAAGGACCCGAGAAGAGGAGGATCCAGGCTGCTCTGTGCAAATCCACTGCAACAGAACAGGTAAGTATAACATGTTTGTTATTTTTATAGGAAAAAAACCCAAGACTTTACAATCACTTTAACCACTTTAGGACCAGAGCACTTTTTGCGATTCGGCGCTGCGTCGCTTTAACTGACAATTGCACGGACATGCAACGTTGTACCCAAACAAAATTTGCATCCTTTTCTTCCCACAAATAGAGCTTTCTTTTGGTGGTATTTGATCACCTCTGCGTCATTTCTGATCACCGCTATAAACAAAAGAAAAGTGACAATTTTGCAAAAAAAAACTAATTTCTTACTTTTTACTAAAATAAAAATCCCAAAAAAAAATAATAAAAAACATTTTTTTTCATCGGTTTTGGTTTATATTCTTCCTCATATTTTTGGTAAAAAAAACACGCAATCTGCGTTTTATTGATTGGTTTGTGAAAAAGTTGCCGCGTTTACAAATGATGAGAATGAATTTCTGGGGTTTTTATTTAATTATTTATTTATTTTTTTACTAGTAATGGTGGCGATCTGCGATTTTTAGCGGTACTGCGATATTGCAGCGGACATGTTGGACCATTTTGACACTTTTTTGGGACCACTGGCACTTATACAGAGATCAGTGCTATATAAATGCAGATATCCATATATAATCCATATACAGGAAGCCTTCCCCCTCTAACAGAACTGAGGTCCGTGTTTACTTACACAGACCTCTGTTCTTTCACTGCGGGGGGGCCATCGCATGTAGCCGGTGGCGATCGAGTCGGCCCTACCTGCTCCCTGCCCCCCCCAACACAGTGAGCACGCGAGCGCGTGCTCACAGTGTGGGATATCGCAGCCGCCATCATATGACTGCGGTTTGCGATATCGAGCCACTTTGTCGCCATCAGACGCCGGTCAGCAAGTGGTTAAGCTTTGGCAATAAAACCTGGAAGCTGATTTTGCAATCTCTAGCTTTAGTAAATCAACGCCTATGTAACAAATCTGTATATGAAATAAGCTGCCAAAAGGGGAAGTGGACGTGCATACCAGGAGACTGCCCGATCAAGTGTATAATGGAAAGGCTTCAGCTTCTCTTCTCCCAAGACGTTCCCTACTTAAGCCACGTACACACCACTAGTTTTTGGATACCCCCCTATGCCAGAACACTCCAGTCAGCGCTCTTAGCCATTGACCATTGCCATTCACATGGGCCGAATGTCGGGCGGTTTATTTTGAACTGGCCGACGTTGGCCAACATTTGACCCATGTGCACTAGGCTAAAACTGACAGTAAAGTCAGTTTTTTTTTATGCTATACTTACCTGCTCTGTACAGTTGGTTTTGCACAGAGCAGCCTAGATCCTCCTCTTCTCAGGTCCCTCTTGATCACTCCTAGCCCCTCCCTCCTGTTCAGTGCCCCCACAGCAAGCAGCTCACTATGGCTGCACCCAAGCCGAGTCATAGCTCCCTCTATCCAACCAGACACGGAGACCACAGCTCGGTCCAGCCCCCTTTCTCTTCTCATTGGCTGACTGACTTTGATTGACAGCAGTGGGAGCCAATGGCTCCGCGCTGTTGTCTCAGCCAATGGGGAGGGGAGTCTGGTGCAGCCTACAACATCGCTGAATCTAGATGGAGCTCAGGTAAGTATTAGGGGGGCTGAGGGGGCTGCTGCGGACAGAAGACTTTTTTTATCTTAATGCATAGAATGCATTAAGATAAAAAAAAACCTTCTGCCTTTGCAATCTCTTTAATGTGTTTCACCCTCTCACAGGCTTAATTGTAGAGGCGGACAAGCTGAAGCCTTTTTGTTATACACTTGACTGGTTGGTCTCCTGGTGTGCACTTCCACTTCTCCTTTTGACAGGTTGTCTGATTGGGCTGAATGGGCAAGCACCTGGCAATGTCTGGAGTCATTGGGTTAATACATTGGGGCTTAGAGCATTTTTTTTTGTTTTTTACATGGCACACAATGAAACAACATGCAACTAAAAATCTGAAATCCTTGTCAAAAATGTTAGGTAAATGTTACACAAATAACATAGAATGTAAATTTCATGAAAAAAGCTGTAATTTCCCTTCAGCCGCACTGCCAAGCTGTTCCTGAGCATTGCACGATTTGGCAATACAGCTATTTTTAATTAAAAACCAAAAGTGTGCCCATCTAGTTTCATCCTTTGATTGCCAAATAATGTAGCCCTCACCAAAACCATTCTGTTGCATCTACAGTATATTTATTGTGATTTCTCCATACTTATGTGTTTGCTGTGTTCCACCAATACCAAGTGTATCATATGCCCTGATAGAGGAAAAAAACAGAGCTTGGTCCGATTATCTGTGACTTGCCAGAAAAAGTCATAATTATAATTTGATACTCAATTATTAACAACTTAATCCCTAGACAATATCAAATTGTGATTGGGATCAACATTTCTAGTTCTTGCCATGCAGTCTTACAGAATGCATTTGCAAATGATGATTATTGGGATCAGGGAACAGCTGCTCTAATTAGCTGATAATGGCAGATCCAGTCTGGAAGAACGGTCTTTAGGAACATGATGTAACGCTAATTAGAATGAACCGCCTGTTAGCAGTATGGAGTAAGGGGGATCTTCACAATCGGAAACAAACTGGCATAGCTTACAATTATTTCTATCAACCCGTTTGTCAATTTACTGTATTCCTCAAACTCTGGATTTTCTGTTTAGTCGCGCATTTCACAAGGACTCTGCATTGGTTCATAAGTGATGGGCTGGAGTTCCGGACATCAGTTTATGTGGAGTGGTGCCAAGGAGGGTTGCCTTTTGTCCTTGTTGTTTGGACCATCTTGTCCACCTTCATATGGCCGTTTATCTTGGAATCAGCTAATACATTTGAGCCTGTTTCAGTTGCCCCCCTCTGGTGACCACCGATCCTCTGTGGGACCTGGGGCCCACTCTATGGGCTGACATTTAAGCAGCATGCACCACTAGCCATCCTTGCTGGTCTGGACAATTGGTCACAATCACTTTTCTGATTGTTTCCACCTTCTTATCCCCTGAAGAAGACTTTGTATAATTTGAAACGCGTTGGTTTGATTTGGTGGATATGACATTTATTTTAAGCTCTATTTAATGTATTCCTGCTCCCTGTGAGTTCAGCAGGAATCATTTTTCAGAATAGGATGTGACCTGTATAGATCAGCAACAAAGTTTTAAATCATTGTTCAATAAAGATTTTCTATTTTTTATACAATCTAATTGTGTGATTTCTATTGCCACAACAAAGTCCCATGGGAGATATCTTTCCAATATGTGATTAGATAAGTTGAATTAACATAGAAACAAAAAGGATGTCATAATTAGAGTTGGGCCGAACATCCCCTCCCTGGTTGGGTTCGCACCAGAACTCCTAAACATGTAAAAAGTTTGGACCCGAACCGTGAACCCTATTAAAGTCTATGGGACCCAAACTTGAAAAATCAAAAGTCCCCATTTTGAAGGCTTATATGCAAGTTATTGGCCATCACATGGGTATGGGGGCCTGGGTCCTGCCCTGAGGGACATGTACCAATGCAAAAATATTTTTTTTAAAATATGTTTTTTACAGGAGCAGTGATTTTAATGATGCTTAAAGTGAAACAAAAATGAAAAATTAATTTAAATATAGTGTCTGGGGGACCCCCTTAGTCTGCCTATAAAGTGGCGCATCTGTACTGTGTTTAGAACCTGCTGCAGCAAAACTGACATATATAAAGAAAAAAATGACATTTAAATTGGCGGCAACACAATACCATTTCTGGCACTAGAAAAATGTTAAAAAAAATGGCATGGGGGACATGTGTGGAATTTATGGGGAACCCCACACCAAAATGAAAAAAAAAGTGGTGTGGGGTTCCCCCCAAAATCCATATAAGACTGAGCATGCAGCCTGGCAGGCCAGGAAAGGGGGGGGGGGGGGCAAACAATTCCAGGACCCCGAGGTGAGTATAGGGTGGAAGTGATATTAGCTTGGGGGCAGACCACATTTACATCTCCTCCAGCCCTGTGAGCACCTCCAATGGCCCTGATTTGCTATCTCTGCTATCTTTGGCAGACTGGGACACCTATGTAGGATCAGTGGGGATATCGCATGCGATTATTTGCAGTTCGATTTGCACCTATTCATTTTGTATTGACTCAAATCGTGCCACAAAGTATCAGTTTCGGGAGCATTTGGGTGACTACTGATACTTGCGTAAATGCCTGGTATTGGTGCATCCCTATTGGTTATCTATTGTACAGGGTGGGCCATTTATATGGATACACCTTAATAAAATGGGAATGGTTGGTGATATTAACTTCCTGTTTGTGGCACATTAGTATATGTAAGGGGGGAAACTTTTCAAGATGGGCGGTGACCATGGCGGCCATTTTGAAGTTGGCCATTTTGAATCCAACTTTTGTTTGTTCAATAGGAAGAGGGTCATGTGACACATCAAACTTATTGGGAATTTCACAAGAAAAACAATGGAGTGCTTGGTTTTAACGTAACTTTATTCTTTCATGAGTTATTTACAAGTTTCTAACCACTTATAAAATGTGTTCAATGTGCTGCCCATTGTGTTGGATTGTCAATGCAACCCTCTTCTCCCACTCTTCACACACTGATAGCAACACCGCAGGAGAAATGCTAGCACAGGCTTCCAGTATCCGTAGTTTCAGGTGCTGCACATCTCGTATCTTCACAGCATAGACAATTGCCTTCAGATGACCACAAAGATAAAAGTCTAAGGGGGTCAGATCAGGAGACCTTGGGGGCCATTCAACTGGCTCACGACGACCGATCCACTTTCCAGGAAACTGTTCATCTAGGAATGCTCGGACCTGACACCCATAATGTGGTGGTGCACCATCTTGCTGGAACTATGATGTCGGTGATAGGGAATTGTTGGCCATCAAGTCGGCTTTGGAGGAATGGCGGTACCTCCTGGAAGGAGCAGCTCACCCGGTATTGGTTTTTACTGACCATAAAAACCATAAAAAAAACCATATGCTGTGAAGAAACGAGATGTGCAACTACGGATACTGGAAGCCTGTGCTAGCATTTCTCCTGCGGTGGTCAGAAACGTGTAAATAACTCATGAAAGAATAAAGTTACGTTAAAACCAAGCACACCATTGTTTTTCTTGTGAAATTCCCAATAAGTTTGATGTGTCATATGACCCTCTTCCTATTGAAAAAACAAAAGTTGGATTCAAAATGTCCGACTTCAAAATGGCCGCCATGGTCACCACTCACCTTGAAAAGTTCCCCCCTCACATATACTAATGTGCCACAGTTAATATCACCAACCATTCCCATTTTATTAAGGTGTACCCATATAAATGGCCCACCCTGTATAATACAATAAACACAAGACCTGCATGAACTCATAAAAATCTGATCTGACGAGGACTTGAGAAATTAAACTTGAGTCTCTGGATGACATCCCTCCATATTATTTCCGAATGTATCTGTCCCCTTTTTTCCCATGCTATCCTGGGAATTTAATAATATTAAGCCCCATTCACACTTGGAGGCAAATTTTCATTATTTGGTTTATATATGCTACAAATGTTTAGAAGCGGTGTGATAATAATTATATTTCAGCCATGCTTTGCTCAATGTGCTGCGCTCATGAATGATTGTCTTGGGAGCTGAATATCAAAGCATTTAAATTGGTGGAACAACTTAATCTATTCCAGCCACGTACTTTACAACGTGTACAAAAATTCAGATGTGTTTTTCGAGAATTCCCATAACCTGGGCCTAAAGTCAAAGCCTGCCATCTGTTTTCATCGTTAAGTCCAACAGAGTTTTTCTTTTTTATTTATGTTGCCCTTTCAACGGCGATGCTACCTGGGCAAACCATGAGCTAGCGCAGTCATAGATCACTGAAACGAGTTCCCTGTTACACCCATAACGCTATTTACTACTTTTTTATGTACCCTTCAGCTTTTCAGCGTATTACTGTATTATACCTGGAAGAGAAATAAAACTGTAAAAGGAAGAAACAGAGGAGAAATATGTCTTATTGTCTTACATCGAATCTGCCGGCTAGAAACAAATGATCATTAATTCATTCGCTACTTAGATAAAATAACATGTTTTTGCTGAGTAGAGGGGTTTTGTATTGGGTGGGGGAATTTGGGGGGCAGCAAAGGTAAGAATTGTTCTAGGAGGGTGAATTTGGGGGATGTGC
>BLSH010005871.1:676892-698038 GCA_018402905.1 Glandirana rugosa | reverse complement strand
AAAACACGTCGAGTAGTACGATTTCTTCCCAGGAGTTTCACAAGTCAAGACTCCATAGGGTACGGGGGAGTGGGGTAGGTTCAAGATACAAGGTTAGTTTACGTTTTTTCTGTGGGATCTGACAAGAAAACTCGGTCACTTTCTCACTTCTTTTAAGATACGCGGTCCGACAAACGCGAGATTGACCCCCATAGTCCGAGTGGTCGTCACCGCCCTGTTCCGGTAGATCTCGGGTCCTGGAGGGGGGATTCCAGCAGGGGGGCGGATTTGTCCTAGGAGGCGGGGGAATTTATGCTTAGGGGGTAAACATGCAGATAAGTGTTCAATTTTTTTTGGTGGGGTTCTGCTATCATAATGCTCATACATCTTGGGGGGAGGGGGGCGCAGCTTGGCATGTTCGTCCTGGGCTCTAGATGGCCTTGTCCCGCCACTGCTGGTGAGCCTGATACCCCCAGTTAGAGCGCAAACAGCCTGGCGCATAGAATTTTCTTCACTCTTTCACTGGCTCAAAAGAACAGTCTAGGGTGTCTTTTTTGCATTTGATTGGAACATAGAACTTGGATGGGGTGAGGGGGCATGGGATACCTCAGAACTGAACACTTTGAGGACCCTTCTTTAGCATGATGAGCTGCACAAAAACGTCCCAAAGAGTCTCTAATGCCGACCGGTGACTTGGACAACTTCTTCCCGCTGCTCTACAATGACCTTCTCCAGACTTCAGCCCCGGAAGGATTTGAGGATTTGCCCCCTTAATGACCAGGCCATTTTTTGCGATGCGGCAAAGCGTAGTTTTAACTGACAATTGCGCGGTCCTGTGACGTTGTACCCAAACAAAATTGACGTCCTTTTTTTCCCCACAAATAGAGCTTTCTTTTGGTGGTATTTCATCACCTCTACGGTTTTTATTTTTTACACTATAAATATCGACAATTTTGAAAAAAAATAAATTTCTTTTTTTACTTTTTGCTATAATATATACCCCAAAAAATAAATTAAAAAAACAAGTTTATTCATCAGTTTAGGTCGATATATATTTTTCTACATATTTTTGTCAATCAAAAAAAAAATCGCAATAGACGTATATTGATTGGGTTGTGCAAAAGTTATCATGTCTACAAACTATGAGATAGATTTAGGGACTTTTATTTGTTTTTAATTGTTTTTACTAGTAATGGCCACGATATGTGATTTTTAGGAGGACTGCGACATTGCTGCGGATAAATCTGACCCCAAATTACACTTTTTGGGGACCAGTGACATTATTACATTGATCAGTGCCAGAAAAATGCACTAATCAATGTAAAAATTACAAGGGGTTAAACACTAGGGGGCGATCAAGGGGTTAACTGTGTTCCCTAGGTGTGTTCTAACTGTAGGGGGGCTGGGCTTACTGGGACATGACAGAGATCGCTGTTCTCAATCACTGGGAACAGTAGATCTCTGTCATGTCCCCTGTCAAAACGTGGATCCACCTTGCTTCCATAGGCAGATCCCCATGTTAGACAGGTGAATTTGGTTGGGCGCAAACTGGTCAGTAAGTTGAGGTTGGAATTCTCTGTTTTTTGTCTGTCCTCCCTTCCATAGCTCCTTACTGTAATGACCAGTTATAGGCGGGGACAGTGACTTTAGCTTGTATTGTATATATCTCAGGTAACACACTGACACCCTAGCCGCCATTGTGCAATGTGCTGGGTGTCTAGTCTTTTCCTGTAGGGTTGGGTTCCTCCAGTCACCTGCCTCCATCTATCCAGTAAATTGTATGTGCTTTCATTGTGAAGCCTCTTATACAGAGTTAGGTCTGCAGTACACAGGGAGCCTTGTCGGGACCTGCAGCTTATGCATACACTTGCAAATGTGTGTAACCAATCCCCTGCCTTTTATACGCTATTGTTAGACAGGTGAATTTGGTTGGTCGCAAACTGGTCAGTAAGTTGATCTTGGAACTCTTTTTGGTTTTTGTCTGCCTCTGTACTAGGTGATTGCGGGTCGCTGGCGGGCATTGAGTCGTGGGCATGCTCCCGCACCTACGACGATTCACGCAGGAGAGCAGACCTGCCACAGTACAGTCAAAGGATCTGCGGGAAAAGGTAGTTGAACTGTATAAAACAGGAAAGGGATATAAAAAGATATCCAAGGAATTGAGAATGCCACTCAGCAGTGTTTAAACTCAAATCACGAAGTGGAAAATGAGGGGTTCTGTTGAAACCAAACCACAGTCAGGTAGACTAACTAAAATTTCAGCCACAACTGCCAGGAAAATTGTTCGGGGTGCAAAGAAAAACCCACAAATAACTTCTGGTGAAATGCAGGACTCTCTGAAAATATGTTTCAAGATGTACAATAGGGAGGCACTTGGAGAAAGATGGGCTGCATGGTTGAGTCACCAGAAGAAAGCCATTACTATGCAGAGGCGGCTCTAGGCTTTGTGAGGCCTTAGGCAAAACCTAGACATGAGGCCCTTCTTACGCCCATAATGGGAAAGATAATTCAAGCGATAAAAAAATTAACTTTATAAATTACATATATTAAGAGCTTTAACTTGCTGGTGTCAGTACTCTCTATATCAGTGTTGGTGTCAGTGTCAAATTAGGCAGTTGCGAGGCCCCTGTGAGTGCGAGGCCTTAGGCGACCGCCTAATTTGCCTAATTAGAGAGCCGCCTCTGTTACTATGCAAATGCCACAAAGTATCCTGCTTACAATACGCCAAACAGCACAGAGACAAGCCTCAAACCTTCTGGCACAAAATCACTTGGAGTGATGAGACCAAGATTGAGTTTTTTTGGCCACAACCATGAACAATAAATTTGGAGAGGAGTCAACAAGGCCTGTGAAACACGGAGGTGGATTGTTGATGTTTTGGGGATGTGTGAGCTACAAAGGCACAGGAAATTTGGTCAAAATTGATGGCAGAGTGAATGCAGTATGTTATAAAAAAAATACTGGAGGAACATTTGCATTCATCACCAGGAAGCTGCGCGTGGGACGTACTTGAACATTCCAACATGACAATGATCCAAAACACAAGACCAAGTTGACCTGTCATTGGCTACAGCAGAGTAAAGTGTAGGTTCTGGAGTGGCCATCTCAGTCTCCTGACCTCAATATCATTGAGCCACTCTGGGGAAATCTCAAACGTGCAGTTCATGCAAGACAGCCCAAGAATTTCCAGGAACTGGAGGCTTTTTGCCAAGTGGAATGGGCAGCTTTACCATCTGAGACAGGGGTAGGGAACCTGCGGCTCTCCAGCTGTTGTAGAACTACATTTCCCATCATGCTTCTGGGAGTAATTGTATCCATCATCCTTGCAATGCCTCATGGGAAATGTAGTTCCACAACAGCTGGAGAGCCACAGGTTCCCTACCCCTGATCTGAGAAGATAAAGAGCCTCATCCACAAATGCCACAAAAGACTTCAAGCTGTTATTGATGTTAAAGGGGGCAATACACAGTATTAAGAACTGGGGTATGTAAACTTTTGATCAGGGTCATTTGGGTAGTTTCTGCTGTCATTATGATATAAAAAGAGTAAACACAGTTGACTGATAATAAATGGCTTCAGCCAAACAGTAACCATGAGTGAAAGAAAAGTTTTTGTGTTATTATTCATATTCTCTGAAAAATGGCCAAGAGATCATAAATGTTGCCAGGGTATGTAAACTTATGAGCAAAACTGTACTTAACAAATAGTAAATGAACTTTGAATGAGCCCTAACTGACCTCTGTATCTGTAGGCACTGTCGAGCAATTCATTCTTAACCTGCTTTACACAGCAGAATCAGTGAAGATGTTGTCAAAGCCAAATCAACCGCCCTTACTTACAGCTTCAGCACTTCTGCTGTGAAGGACTACTCTTTCCCCGTTACTTGGGTGAAGTACTGCAGTTTATTTGAAATGTCTGTCATTGAAGCATGCTTGCCTAGATGCTCAAAAATGTTTATTTGATTTGAACAGCAAGAAAAGGCTGACAGGAAAATGTATTTTCATCATTTTAAGATATTCCTTCTCAGGCATTATTGTGGAAGTCAAAGGCATGCTATCTCTGTGTATTTAGAAGAGGGACATGGAGCTGAAGGAAGACTAGCTAAGGGCTCCTGTAATTTTAGAATGCATGCAGTGCTGGCAATACATGGAAATTATTATGAATTTCTGAAAAGCTAGTTTTAGAAACCTGCTGCTGACAAAGGGGCTGATGCACCCTTTTCGGAATGACTCAGTAGCAGAGGTTTGCCTAGAAACTGTCGAGAGTTTAATTGAAAACGATTACCAAGCTGCTATGAGCATGAGAACCCCCCTCCCGGAAGAACCATGAACAAGTTGTTGTTCAACGGATTGAAGAAACTTCAACAAGGCAGTAAAAGCTGTCAAATGAACTTTTCCGAGATCTCCTGGTCTGTTATATTCTGTATTACCTGCAATATATGGATCATCATCATCATCATCAATCATCCTCACTTGAAGCTCACTGTATTCGTTTGTTTTCTCCAGTTTCGTTGAGAATTGCTGTGATCTATCGGCCGCCTTGACCAGTACCAAGCTTCCTTGACGACTTCTCTGCCTGGCTACCCTACTTTCTTTCTTCTGAAATTCCAACAATCATTCTTGGTCACTTCAACATCCCTGCTAATCTTGACACTCCTGCTACTTCTAACTTTCTGAGGCTAACTTCCTCTTTTGACCTAAATCAATGGACACACACTTCTACTCACACTGATGGCAACTGCCTTGACCTCATATTCTCCTACCTATGCACTCCGTGTAACCTCTCCAACATTCCTTTTCCTCTCTCCGATCACCACCTTATTAGTTTCACTCTCTCCTCGTCTTCCTCCTCCTTGCCTTCCAGCTACCAAACAATTACCCGTAGAAACCTTCGCCATCTTAACCCTTCTCTTCTTTTTTCTGCTACAGATTGTCTCTACGAAAAAATCTCATCCTTGTCCTGCCACAACCTGGCCACTTCTATATACAACAGCTCACTGTCATCCACCCTAGATACCTTGGCCCCCCTCACTACACACAGATATCAGGCCCCGACCACTACAACACTGGCAGACAGACGATACCAGAAGCCTAAAAAAAAAAAGAGCGTCTGTGGCGTACGACTAAGTCACAGCAAGATTTCAGCCAATATAAATCTGCCCTCCAACAATACCATTCCTGCCTCAACACTGCCAAACAGACCTACTTTATCACTCTTATCAACAACCTCTCACGAAGCCCCCGTCAACTCTTTTCTACCTTTAACGCTGTACGTCACCCTCCATTACCTCCACCCACCAACTTGCTCACTGCCCAGGAAATTGCTTATCACTTTAAAAATAAGATTGATACAATTCGTCTCGAGATCTCCTCTCTAGTCTCTACAGATCTCTCAATCCCCTCACACTCTTTGTCCTCCTGCACAATCAATACTCTCATTTAACCCAGCTACTATAGAGGAAGTCTCTAAACTTCTCTCTAAGGCCCACCTAACCTCCTGCCCCCTAGACCCCATTCCTTCTCAACTACTACAGTCACCCTCTGACTCTATCCTACAATCTTTAACTCATATCTTCAACCTCTCCCTCTCTACTGGCATCTTCCCCAACCCTCTAAAACATGCACTAGTCACTCCCATACTAAAAAAGGCCACACTGGACCCCACCAATTTTAACAACCTAAGACCCATCTCCTTACACCCTTTTGCCTCCAAAATCCTTGAACGTTTAGTTTACAACCGACTGAGTGACCACCTCACTGAAAACAACCTTCTTGATCCCCTTCAGTCTGGATTTCGTCCACACCACTCCACAGAAACTGCCCTCCCAAAACTCACAAATGACTTACTAACAGCAAAAACCAACGGTCATTATTAAAAAATACTCTTACTCTTGGACCTCTCCGCTGCCTTTGATACAATTGATCACCCCCTCCTCCTCAAAAAACTCAATTTGCTTGGTCTCCATGGTTGTGCTCTCCATGGTTCGAATCTTACCTATCTTACCGCACCTTCAGTGTCACTTACAACTCAACTTCCTCCTCTCCAACTCCTCTCACCGTTGGGGTCCCCCAAGGTTCTGTCCTTGGACCCCTACTATTCTTGATCTACACGTCCTCCCTGGGTCAGCTGATAACCTCCCATGGCTTCCGCTATCATTTATATGCCGATGACACCCAAATCTATCTCTCTACCCCTCAGCTCACCCCATCAGTCTCCTCACAGATCACTGCCTTACTAACAGACATATCAGCCTGGATGTCACAGCACTTCCTCAAACTGAATCTATCTAAAACTGAGCTCATAATATTTCCTCCCCCACGTGCCCCTTCCCTTGGCTGCTCTGTTAAGATCAATGGCACAACTATTAGTGCATCCCCACATGCCAGGGTGCTAGGGGTAACCCTAGACTCTGAACTGTCCTTTCAAGACCACATCCAATCCCTGTCCAAATCATGCCGCCTCAGCCTATGCAACATCGCTAGAATACACCCCTTTCTTACCAATGACACCACCAAGCTTCTAATTCACTCTCTGGTTATCTCTCGCCTCGACTACTGCAACTCTCTCCTCATTGGATTACCTTTGCATACATTATCCCCTCTTCAGTCAATAATGAATTCTGCTGCAAGACTTATCTATCTTGCCAACCGCTCAGTGTCCTCCACCCCTCTCTGCCAATCTCTCCACTGGCTTCCACTCACCCAACATATAAAATTCAAAGTACTGACAATAATTTACAAAGCCATCCACAACTCTGCCCCCAGGTACATCTCTAACCTAGTCTCAAAATACCAACCAAACCGCCCTCTTCGGTCCTCCCAAGACCTCCTGCTCTCTAGCTCCCTTGTCACGTCCTCCCATGCTCGCCTCCAAGATTTCTCAAGAGCTTCTCCCATCCTTTGGAACTCCCTACCCCAATCAGTCTGACTGTCTTCTAATCTATCCATCTTTAGACGATCCCTGAAAACCTTTCTCTTTAAAGAAGCCTATCCTGCTTCTACCTAATACTCTTTCTTTCTACATCAGCTCATCCCCCACAGCTTTTACCTTTTGTATCAGTTGACCCTCCCTCTTAGATTGTAAGATCTAACGAGCAGGGCCCTCTGATTCCTCTTGTACCAAATTGTGATGTAACTGTACTGTCCGCCTTAATTTTGTAGCGCTACGTAAACTGTTGGCGCTATATAAATCCTGTATAATAATAATTGTCTCGTTTTATTTGCATTGACCATGCATCTGTCATTTCTATAATGTTCCCAAACTCTACTCGGCACTTGTTGATGTCGGCACATACCTTTGGGTGCTTTCAAATGGCTGTCATCTATTCCGATCAGCAGGATATCCATGAAGAGATACTCTGCTGAGCAGGAGATGATTGAATTGGATGACATCTGTGCAGGTTTTTTGCTTGTGACTGGAGGTAAATGGACTCATGTTCTGTAAACAGAAGTCAAACAGAAGTCCATCCGTTTACTTTCTTTTTTCTTTTTACCTCCAATCTGTCAAGTTTAGGTCTGAGAAAACGGAAAGGGAATGCAGACCTAGATGGACTTGAATGTAATCAGATGTAAACAAACGCATGTCCGTTTACATCCCCCTGCCCATAGAAAAACATTGAGCTGATGATTAAATCTGCTTAAAAAACTGACAGGTGGATCTGATTGGAGTGCTCATGTGTAATGACCCTATATATGCCTTCTCCTATGCCCTCAATCCGACACCTAGCTTTTCATTAATTAGGCTGGGGCCCCATCCACACGGGTGCCTCCGTTTTGCGGAATCCACTTGCTCAGCGGGGGAATTGCTCCGCTGATCCCCGCTGATCAGGCTGATGACAGATCCTTCTCTGCTCACTGTGCAGAGCAGAGACGGACACAGTCCCGCTCTCCTCTATCCTGCCCACAACAACCAGACAGATGGTGGTCCTATTTTCCATCCGTCTGGCGGATCGGATGGAATAGGGTCAGATGAAAACTAATCTATTTCCCTAACCCTTAGCTGCATATTTTTTTTCAGAAAGTAAGGGTGCACTATAGTCTTATGAAAATACCCATGGTCTTTTCCTGTGAAGCTTCACTCCTTTTAGGTGTTATGAGACTGTGGACACAATTAATTACGAAAAAGTTTTAAATAGCAGTTAGACGAGCCAAGCTACACCACTGCTCAAAGGGATCCTGTTGCACACCACCATTCTCTGGTACAGCTGAATGCCACAGCCCAGAAGCCTGCCTCTGCTTCTATACTGCACACTGATTAAGAAAAGACATGCTGCACACCAGCGATGTAGAACCATCTAATGAATTTATTGAGCAAGCAGTACAGAGAAGCAGCATACTCAGACAACCTCCCTCTCATGGCCAGAGGTCAGGCTCAGCGATAAGTAGCTATAGAGAGGCTCCTACCAACCAGCTGGATAAGAATACAAATAGGTCACCCTGGCGGATGATACAGGCTCACCAGCGGTGTAGGGTACAGCACTTACTGGTATTCAAAAAGCACAAAAGGAAACAGGTGGCAAGGAGGCCTAGTGCATAATCCTCAAAACATTTTTTATTGAATAAAACAAAGTTGAATATACTCACAAACCATCCCCGAGCCCACCCAGTTGTGTGACAATATCAAATTATTATTTGCTATTGTCTTCCTGATTCTCCTCCCGGCCAATCAGGAAGCGGGTCCTGAGACCCATCACCCGATTGGTCGAGAGGTGAAGCGATCCTATTAGCTGACTAGCGGGAGGGAGGAGTCGCATGCCAGAAGCCATCATGATGTCGAGGAGAAGGAGAGGCAGGGGAATCCACTGCCCACTGTCCGGGGGGAGGGAGGGGGAATGGTCAGCGCAGGCTCTGGGCTGTATGATAGAGATGCTCTCAGCTCAGAGCCCTGCAGCCAACAACCCCACTGGAGCCCCCCGAAAGTGGCGGAACACCAGGGCTCGGTCCCAAGTGCGACCTTTTCAGCCCTGGTGGTTCTGCAACTGGATTGGACCCAGAATAAAAAGTTGCTGTTGTTGGTGACGAGGGACAAGCTAGGTGAATTAATATATGGGCATAGGGGAATCTATCTGCCATGACACTACAAACTACAATCACAACATGTGAGCCCATCTTTACAAGGTAAGTTAAATAAAATGACACAGGGAATATAACTACACTAATACCTAGGTAACCGCCATTGCCTACTGCAGTAGAAAAACAGGGAAACGCCGATGTAAACACAGCGGTTTCCCGTTCTGTCAGTCGACCAGACAATGATCTACTGAACCCTGTAATCGGGATCAGTTAGCTCTGTCATGCCACTTCCAGCCCAGCCCCCACACAGTTAGAACACTCTGAGGGAAAACAGTTAACCACTTCATTGCTCCCTACAGGTTAACACCTTCCCTGCCAGTGACATTTATACAGTAATCGGTGGCTATTTTTAGATCTAATTGCTGTATAAATGTCAATGGTTCCAAAAAAGTGTCAAAAATGTCTGATGTGTCTGCCACAATAGCGCAGTCCCAATAAAAGTCACGGATCACCGCAATTACCAGTAAAAAAATAAAAAAAATAAAAACGCCATAAATTCTTATAGTTTGTAGACACAATCACTTTTGCGCAAACCAATCAATAAATGCATATTGCGATTTTATTTACCAAAAATATGTATATATACATTTTGGCCTAAACTGATGAATAAATTCGTCTTTTTATATATTTTTTTTGTATATGTATTATAGCAAAAAGTAAAAAATATTGTTTTTTTTTTCAAAATTGTCGCTTTTTTTTTTTGTTTGTTTATAACGCAAAAAATAAAAACCGCAGAGGTGATCAAATACCACCAAAAGAAATCTCCATTTGTGTGAAAAAAGGACGTCAATTTTGTTTGGGTACAGCGTTGCACTACCGTGCAATTGTCAGGTAAAGCGACGCAGTGCCGAAACGCAAAAAGTGCTCTGGTCATGAAGGGGGTAAATCCTTCCGGGGCTGAAGTGGTTAAAATAATGAAAACATTAAAACGCCTTTAATCATTAATATAGCTTTCACTGTCATTGTTGGACTGGAGGTAAAAGTAGACAACCAATGCCTGCACATTCCGAATAATAACTATGTTTGAGATTTGTTTCCATTCATTATCCATCATCTTGTGTTGTTAATTTTAGGAATTTCTACATTGATTACATAAGAATGAATGGAAGATAATTCTTTTGTGTTATGCAATTCCCTTACTGTTTTCACAATAATGCTTTCCATTTTAAGATTTCTATTTCAGTATTTAAATATGCCAGCATGTTTCTAAAGATTGCATGCACCTAAATCTTAAAATGTATTCTATTCTCAGAATACAAACACTTTTATAGGATCATTTAGACACTTTTATTTTACGTTCAGTATTTCAGAGGTCCTCAAGTACAGGCAGTCCAGTGAGACACAAAGAATGATAGAGCCGACCAATATTTTCATCCTGCTGTTGGCATTTGTACTCCAAAGTATCTCTGGGGATGGCCCAGTAAACTCTTGTACAAGCACAAATGGCATTTATTTTGTTACAGGTTTATATATAGCGCCAACAATTTATGCAGCACTTATGGTATATTGTACATCAGTCTTTGCCCTCAAGGAGCTTACAGTCTAAGTCCCCCCGCTGAACTGATGGGGCCTGGACCCGGTACAGAAGGGCCAGCTCTACTCCCCTATAGGAGGCCCTGGATTGAGTTATATTAATATAATCCTTTAAACCAGTTGTCTCCAAACTGCTTGCCTTTATCCAGCCCTTGGAGCACTAATATGAGACACTATTCTTCCCACTGACTCCAACAGTGGGGCATAATTCCTGCACTGACACCAACAATGAGGCGCTATTCCTCCCACAGACACCAATGATAGACACTATTCCTTCCAGTGACACCAATGACACTGTTACTTCCACTGACACCAATGATGGGCACTAACACCAACAATGGAACACTATTTTTTCCACTGACACCAATGATAGACACTATTCCTTCCACTGTCACCAATGCTGGGGCATAATTCTCCCCACTGAGACCAATGAGGGGGCACTATACCTCCCACTAATACCAATGACGTGGCACTATTCCTCCCACTGACACCAACAATGGAACACCAATCCTTCCACTGACACAAACATTAGTGCACTATTCCACTGATACTAATAATGGGACACTATTCCAGAAAGTTCGGAGACCCCTGCTCTAAACAATTAGCACTGACTTGACAATACAGAGGCAATGGAAAGAGCACAATACCTGGATACCTGACAATACCAAGACCTGAATATTCTTCAGGAATTTTCACCACATACACTAAGCTCATAGGTGTGCGCACCGGGTGTGTCGGGTGTGCCTGGGCACACCCTAATCACCCTGTGCACTGACAATTCCCCCTGATTCCTGTCCCCACCTGTCTCTCCCCTGTAGTGCTGCCAGCTTCCCTCCTCTCCTGCTGGCTGCTGCAGGGGATGTTTCAGGATGGATGAATAAACACAGTGAGCGATTCTTAACGGAAGCATAGTAAACTAAGTTTACTATGCCTCAGTTTGTGAATGAACAGGAAGCTGCTCACGAAAGAGCACTTCCCATTCGGTCCCTGTCAAGTGCAGCTGAGGCAGCAGAGAAAGGGATTGGGGAAGCTCTGCCCTCAGTAACCCTTTCTCTCTGTTTAGACCCTTGATATTTCACCAAAGCCCCTCAATGGGGCTTAAAAAACCCCAAAAAACTAAATTCAATTGTAAAAAAATAATATAAATAAAAACTACTGACATCGTCCACTGCCCTACTGACACCAATCTCTGCTCTTCTGGCCCCATTCATTGCTCTGCTAAAATACACGCATGTGTGTTTGTGCTTTGGGGTGTGCAATAGGCTGCACTCACCAATGACTAAGCTCTGGGGAAAATTCCCTTGCAAAGTGAACAAGCCATTTGCTTTTAGTAAAACAACCGATTTGTGTCTACTATTCGGATCCTCGTGAATATATGCTTGGGAGGGATTATTCCTATTTACATAGTCATGGCTTTGCTGGGTTTTAGGGATGGGCCGAAAGACCTCCTATTCGGTTCCCACCAGAACTTTCGAACGTCGGGAAAGTTTGGAACCAAATAACAAACCTCATTGAAGTCAATGTGACCCGAACGTGAAAAATCAAAAGTGTCTATTGTGAAGGCTTATATGCAAGTAATTGGGTACACAATGGTTATGGGGGTCTGGGTACTGCCCTGGGGGACATGTATCAATGAAAAAAAAGTTTGTAAAAAACGTAAAACGTCATTTTTAAATGAGCAGTGATTTATTGATGCTTAAAGTGAAAGCATAGAAATGAAAAATTCCTTCCAATATAGTGCCTGGGGGGTCCCTTAGTCTACCTGTAAAGTGGCACATCTGTACCGTGTATATAATCTGCTACAGCAATAATTGCATTTATAAAGCCAAAAAAATGAAATTTTTCCCTTTTCCTTTTTTTTGTAAGCAACGGCTTGGGGAGCCAGTCTGTATGATGAGGCCACAATGTAGTGCACTGGGAACAAGATTAAAGGTTTTTTTGGAATACATTCTGGTGTCTCTTCTGCAGACTTTGGATAGAATTAACCATAATCCTATAAGTGGTACTCTTGATGAAAGGAAGAATTGGCCTTGCTGTAAAAAAATAAAATTTGATGCAGCTGTCAAACAGGTGCAGAAAAATAGTTTTTTGGGTGTCGGTGGCGCCTTCACACCGTAACCCTATAGAGGTACTCTTGATGAAAGAAAGAATTGGCCTTGCTATAAAAATATTGTAATGATAAGCACCTGTTAAACAAGTGCAGAAAAATTAGTCTTGGTGTCGGTGGCGCCTTCACACCGTAACCCTATAGCAATGTAATATATGGCGTTCAACTTGCAGTAACGTAATGAAATATATGGCGTTAAACTTGCAGTAATGCAATGAAATATATGGCATTAAACTTGCAGTAACACAATGAAATATATGGTGTTCAACTTGCAGTAGCGCAATGAAATATACAATATTAAACTTGCAGTAATGCAATTAAATATATGGCGTTAAACTTGCAGTAACGCAATGAACTATATGCCGTTAAACTTGCAGTAACGCAATGATATATACAACGTTAAACTTGCAGTAATGCAATTAAATATATGGCGTTACACTTGCAGTAGCACAAAGAACTAAGCGGCGTTAAACTTGCAGTACCGCACAGAAATATATGTGACGTTAAACTTGCAGTAACGCAATTAAATATATGGCGTTACACTTGCAGTAACGCAATGAAATATTCTGTGTTAAATGGTCACTACACTGACGCTATCTGAACTGTCCCTAGCTGCACATTAATGTAAAGATGAATGGTGGTCAATACACTAAAATCACACTATCTGAACTGTCCCTACTCTAGATATACACTAATATAAAGATGAATGACACGGTCGCATTACACTACACTGAAACTATCTGAACTGTTACTACTTTAGCTGCACCAGGGCCGGCCCTACCATGGGTCCCACTGGGACCATGGGTCCCAGGCGGCACTTTAGGAGGAGCGGCACTCAGCCCGGGTAGAAACACGGGCGTACTGACTGCCCGTGCCGCCTGCCTGAGCATACTGTCTGAGTGTCACTCTGTCATGACTCATGATCATTCTGGGCTGCTGGGCGGCAGGCAGGGTCACTCAGTCACCACTGCACTGTCTGCACACTCTGGCTCTGCACAGACTAGTCGTCAGCAGCATTGTGTGCGGCGGCTGTGCTGGGCGGGCGGGGCTCGAGTCAGGAGCGGAGCAGGGGTGGACCATGGACTGGAGCGGCGGCACGCTTACTCCGCGGCGCTGACTCCATCGAGGACGAGGTGGACGTGGACCGACGTGGTGGAAGTTGGAAGGAACACAGTCAGCAGCCAGGACAGGCAGGCCGCAGACTCCGACCGCAGAGCAGCCTTTAGTCACCGACACCAGCGGCGGCAGCCAGTACCCAACCCGACAGCCACTTCCAGTCCGCCAGCCCACAGCACCACCGCTGAGGAGCTGCCTCACCCTGAGACCCTCTACCTGCAGACAGTGCAGTGAGTCCGACTTCCAAGTGTGAGTGCAACTGCAGCCAGTAATGTAAGTACACAAACAATCAATGTCTAACATGTGCACTCACAAATTTGTGACACAGGAACTTGCCAAGGTGGGCAGCCAGAAAGCCTTGATTAAAGTGTGGCATTATTATGTGATTGTGTGGGCAGACTGGGCAGTGGACATGGGGAGATTTTCATCTTAGATCATGGCCCAGTGTATTAGTATATATATTAATATCTACATATTATATATACTAATACACTATATATACATATGTACGTGTATTTCAGTGATTATCTTTGACCTATAGGGAAATTGATGTAAATTATATAGCATCTGTGATCTGTGTATATTTATATGTTTTCCTTTAGCGCCAGCCCATTTCTATATCTACATTGTGCCGTTGTATTAAGAAGCTGCTGGTTGTTAAAGCGGTTGTATCCCCTAATATTTTATTTTTACCTACAGGTAAGCCTATAATAAGGCTTACCTGTAGGTAAATTAATATCTCCTAAACTTGTGCGGTTTAGGAGATATTCACCCTGCATGCAGCCACTGACATCACGGCAAAGGCCCAGCGCAGACCTTGCCGGAAACATGGGCTCCAGCACCGATGTGTGGGAGTGACGTCTGGGGGATCCTTCTAGGTTCGCAACTCCGGCGATGTGAGTGGCTGGAGCCGCGAACCGAACCCCCAAAGAAAATGTCAGCTCCCTCTGCAGGGACCGAGCGGCCCTGTCCGTTCTAAGGTAAGTATATCATAATGAGCTAATATGCGGTGCATACTAGCTCATTATGCCTTTTCCTTACAAGTGTTTTTATTTATTTATTTTTTTTGGGGGGGGGGGGATACAACTGCTTCAAACCACTTTTCTTCCCACAATCCTCAGTGTTATATTACAGTATGTGCCCCAGTGCATGTTATTTATAAAAACAATGCTGCTTCATACCTAATTTCAGAGTGCCACTCGGCGCTTATGTGATCACCCACAGCTCTACTCCCGGTTGATGTCAGCTGGGTATTCTCAGCCCTTCCTGCTGTAGCTGTTGGATCAGCGGCGGGTGATAATGTAAACGTCGAGTGGCACTCTGAAATTAGATATGAAGGAGCATTGTTTTTATAAATAACATACATTGGGGCACATACTGTCATATAACACTTGGGATTGTAGGAAGAAAAGAATATGTTTTGAAGCAGGAAGGAAGCAATCCACGATGATACAGCTGACAGGCAGAGAGAAGAGGAAAGTTGGAGCAAGGAGAGACCGTGGATAATGGAGGCACAAAAACTGACCACAGTGTCAGTTCTCAGCAGCCCCCCAAACAGTGTCAAAAGTGGCAGTTAGGTGTCCGATTTGTCCGCCACAATATCACAGTCCCACTAAAAATTGCCGATCGTCTCCATTACTAGTAAAATAATTTAATAGTTTAATTATCATGATATAAAATAATGAATGTGAAGGCCTTTTGGTGGGCGTGATTTTTTTTTTTTTGGGGGGGGCAGCATTTCATTCTTGGACCCAGGCAGCACAATGTCTTGGGCCAGCCCTGAGCTGCACACTAATGTACTAAAGATGAATGATGGTCGTCAGGGCTGGACTGGGACAAAAATTTGGTCCTGGACTTCATCCAGACCGGCCCAGGGCACATCAGGGTACAGTGCACATCAGGGCAAAGGGCGCAGGACACATCAAGGCACAGCACAACAGGGCACAGCACAACAGGGCACAACACATCAGGGTACAGAGCACAGCGCACATCGGGGGACAGCGCACATCACATCAGGGTCCAGCACATCAGATTACAGGACACAGCACATCAGGGCACAGCACATCAGGGTACAGTACATAAGAGTACAGTACATCAGGGCACATGGAGCACATCAGGGCCCATCAGGGCACATGGAGCACATCAGGCACATTCGGGCACATCATGGCACATTAGGGCACATCATGGCACATCAGGGCACATTAGGGCACATGGAGCACATCAGGCACATCAGGGCACATGGAGCACATCAGGGCACATCAGGGCACATGGGGGCACATCAGGGCACATGGGGGTACATCAGGGCACATGGGGGCACATGGGGGTACATCAGGGCACATGGGGGCACATCAGGGCACATGGGGACACATCAGGGCACATAAGGGTACGTCAGGGCACATGAGGGTACATCAGGGCACATCAGGGCACATGGGGGTACATCAGGGCACATCGGGGCACATCAGGGCACATGGGGACACATCAGGGCACATAAGGGTACATCAGGGCACATAAGGGTACATCAGGGCACATGGGGGTACATCAGGGCACATGGGGCTACATCAGGGCACATGGGGGCACACCAGGGTACATGGCGGCACATCAGGGTACATCAGGGCACATAAGGGTACATCAGGGCACATGGGGGTACGTCAGGGCACATGGGGGCACATAAGCAGGGCCGGCTCTACCAGTAGGCGAAGTAGGCGGCTGCCTAGGGCGCACTGCCGCCTAGGGGCGCCTGGCCACTGTTGATCTGTCACTGGCTGCTCTGCATTGATTCATGTAAAAACTGACACTGTCTGACTGAGATAATGACATTGTATTATCACATGCCATTTGCAACTGTATATAGAAATAGTGACTGATCTGCCAAATACCCCTTCCGCCCCCACCCCCATGAGGCTGTATTTGATGGGCACAGGTGAAGCTGTATTTGATGGGCACAGGTGAAGCTGTATTTGATCAGGCTGGGCAGGGCAGAAGGGGTGGAGTCAGGGGTGAAGTCAAGGGGGGGGGGGGGCGGCAAAATGAGGTTTCGCCTAGGGTGCCAAAAATCTTTGCACCAGCCCTGCACATAAGGGTACATCAGGGCACATTGGGGTACATCAGGGCACATAAGGGTACATCAGGGCACATGTGGGTACATCAGGGCACATGGGGCACATAAGGGTACATCAGGGCACATGGGGGCACATAAGGGTACATCAGGGCACATGGGGGCACATCAGGGCACATGGGGGCACATAAGGGTACATCAGGGCACATGGGGGTACATCAGGGCACATGGGGGTACATCAGTGTTACCATTCTTTTCTTTTTCTTGCAGAGAAGCGCAGGGAGCGGTTGTGTATGAAGTTCTCATTCATGTCACGCTGCTCCCTGGCAGCCCCGCCCCCTCCTCTCTCCTCGTCCATCCCAGGTGATGTCACAAGCCAATTGGAATGAACGAGGAGAGAGGAGGGGGCGGGACCGCCAGGGAGCAGCGTGACACATGAATGAATGAGAACTTCATACACAGCCGCTCCCTGCGCTTCTCTGCAGTTGAATCCCCGATCTAACCGTCAGGCGTCAGCTGACTGGCGGTGATTGACGGGTAGATCGCGGGGACCCCTGTGAGGACGAGGCCGGCCCACTGAGCCATCAGCCCACCGGGAAACTCCCGGTAGTCCCGATGGTCAGTACACCTGATGGTCGTCACTACACTCACACTGATTATCCCTAGATTTGACACTAAATTAATATTCTACACTGTCAATAGAATCACTGTAGCACACTAAGACCCCATTCACACCAAGGCGTTTTTCAGGCACTCTTGCGCTAAAAATAGCAACTAAAAAGCGCCTGAAAAACTCCCCCCAATACACCCCAGTGTGAAAGCCGAGTGTTTTCACACTGGGGCAGTGCGCTTGCAGGACGGTAAAAAAAGTCCTGCAAGCCGCATCTTTACAGCGATGTGGGATCGGTGTATTCACCACTCCCATACCGCCCCTGCCCATTGAAAACAATGGGGCAGTGCTCCCGAAGAGCCTGAACACCGCTTCGGGAGTGCTGCAAACTGGCACTTTTAACCCCTGTTAACCCCTTGTGGGGGGGTTAAAAGCGCACCGCTGCCACCCGAATAGCGGCACCATAGCGCCGCTATAACGAGCGGTAAAACGCTAATTAGCTGTGTTTTACCGCTAACGCTCGGGCGGCTCCGGTGTGAAAGGTGCCTTACTGCTTAGTAGCACTTAACAGAGTCCTGTTCTATCTCTCTCCATGCCAACATCACACTGAAAATGGCCCCTATTGAAAGAATACTTTTATAGTGTGGGGCGGGACTAAGAGCAATGAGCCATGATTGTTTAGAGTCATTATGACAGCACCCAATCATGGCTCTGACAGTGCTCTGTGCCCTAATTGAGTGAAGCCATCACTGCTTCAGCCAATCAGGGTTTGCAATGCATTGTGGTCATTCGGCGGCCGACCGTATAATTCGGCTGTTCGGCGAACTCATGCTCGGGCCGAACCGTTCGCCCAACCTTACTGGATTTGCAGCATTTACACTGCTTTCAGCAATAGCTGTCTTCACTGAACCCTTCCATATGATTAGCCAAGCTGAATGTTGCTGCACTGTTTGATGCTTTATGGTGTTTTTCATTGCAAATAGCACACTTGGCCTTCTCTAAAGCGACATGCATATGTGTAAATGGAACATTTCCTAGCAGCCTCAGTAAATGCCTTCTATTTACTAAGGCTCTCGGAAAATATAAGTAGAAGGTGCTGGAGTCAAATTATCCAACGATCTGTCCAATTGTAATAAATCACAATGGCAATAGAGAGGATGTGCTTTACAAAATGGGGTGTCCATTAAACAGGGGACCCAGATTTGAAAATTCACATGTATGAAATTTAATGAGAGCAACAAACATACAGTTCCAGAGTCAAAAACCTTTTAATATCAGTACTGATTCACCAATGACAACATAATACAGCCAACTCATTTTGGGTGCTAAAAAACCTTCCCCTTCTTCAGGGCTTATTCATAGTGGGTAATCATAAGGAATGAAAAATAGTCAGCAAGGGGTATTTAAAGTTGACCTTCACTGCTGAAATTGACTTTAGCATTCACTCCTTCCTCCCACTGCAATATAAAAAAACTGCAATTTTTGGGGGATTTTTTACTTTTTATTTATTTTTTCTTCAGCCCCACCACATTCTAGGAGAGAATAATATCTGTTCCTGCAGCCTCCAGGGATAGCCCTTTTGCATATCTCAGGAGTCTGCAGGAGCAGAAACACAGAGCTACCGGTGGGCAGAGCTGTCATTGGGGGCGGGCGAAACTTCCAATGACACCAGAGAAGAAGATGGTAGAATGTGACCCGGATTATGGCATCTTAGCAGCGGATCACAGCACAACGACATTGCTGGATTCGCTGATCAGGTGAGTATATTTTCTAATGAGAACCCAGTGTGATGGGTTAGAGGTAATATGAGAAAATAACTTGGGGAATGAAGTTCCTTTTTAAATCCTGTATAGCAGTGTTTCTCAACCCTGTCCTCAAGTACCCCCAACAGGCCATGTTTTCAGGTTTTCCTTTAACTTGCACAGGTGCTTTAAATCAGAGTCAATGGCTTGGTATTTTGCACAGCTCTTTTATCCAAGAGAAATTCCTAAAACATGGCCTGTTGAGGGTACTTGAGGACAGGGTTGAGAAACACTGCTGTATAGGATATAGCCAAAGGAAAAAATCACTCATTCTGACTATACCCTTTAACAGTGGTCTCCATACTGCAGCCCTTTGCTTGCCTTTATAGTCGCTTGGAGCACTATTCCTCCGACTGATATGAGGCACTCTTCCTTCTACTGACACCAATGATGGGACACTATTCTTTCGACTGACACCAACTATCATTATTTTTATTGTTATACAGGATTTATATAGCGCCAACAATTTGTGCAGAGCGTTACAATATGAGAGCAAACAGTACAATTACAATACAATTCAATACAGAAAGAATCAGAGCTTATTAGAGCTGTTAGAGCTTACAATCTAGGAGGGAGGGTAAAGTGATTCAAAAGGTCATGACTATGGGGGATGAGCTGATGAAGATGGGGCACTATTCCTTCCACTGACACCAAAGATAAGGGCATGATACTTCCTACTAACACCAGCAATGGGGCACCATTCTTCCCACTGAAACCAAAGATGGGGCACTATTTCTCCCACTAACACAAAAGATGGGGCACTATTTTTCCCACTAACACAAAAGATGGGGCACTATTTCTCCCACTGACACCAACCATGAGGCACTATTCCTTTCACTGAATCCAAAGATAAGGGCGTGATACTTTCAACACCAAAGATGGGAAACTATTTCTCCCACTAAAATCAATGGTGGGGCACTATTCCTCCCAGTGACACCAAAGGTGGGGCACTATTCCTCCCAGTGACACCAATGAGGGAGTACAATTACGCCACCTACTGACCACAAGTGCTATGTAATTTTTGTACTCCCAATGACCACCAAGCCTGAGGCATTCTTTACTTTCATTGACACCAGACCATTTTCTATTCCTACTGGCCACAGCGCCACCCCCCTAAAGTCTGAAGGGCAGTAAACTAGCCTTTTATTTAGAACTTTTGGAGACCCCTGTCCTATACAACAAACAAGGTGATTTGGTGTGACCCATACTGCATTGATTTGGTAAAATCTAATTGAATACCACAAACTCCATTGAAAGCTGGACTCCATTCTAAATGCACAGTTGAAATACATATACGGTGGTTGTTTTCACTTCCAATCGATTTGTGTCTATCCAGTTTTGAGATTTACATAATCCTGATTGACAACGCAGATAGCTTAGTGACCTAACTTTTCTTTACTGTAGTTAAGTAATACAGCTGGGTCACCTCCCTGCCCCCAGCTTGTGATTAGACAGTCTTTTCAATCCAGTGATTCGATAGACGCAACAGTTAGTCCTAATACATTTAGAGTTTTGACCTATCTGTGTTTAGCTAACCTTCACTTTTGTTGGTGGCATATACATAAAGTTGACACGTAAATCTTACCTCAGGTCGAAAGTTACCTCAAACACCATAAGTTAATCTAAAATGGTTTAGTTACGTCATACCCAGTGTGGTTTAGTGGAACAAACAACATATCCTGTCCCCAGAGGTTTTCAAGATTTATTTTCCGATCAAATGACGGGAAGTCTGAAATCCCCCCACCGCGACACCGGTCATCCTTATCTTTTACCAGACCACAGTTACTTTCATTTCTTACGGAGTCCGAACCACCAGTAACCCTCATGTTTTTAATGTATCGTGAACACCAGTCATCCACCGCATTATCATGAG
>BLSH010005871.1:639174-650113 GCA_018402905.1 Glandirana rugosa | reverse complement strand
GCCCAGACCGTCTGAACTACAGGGGGCCCGGTGGGCGCTAGCGAGGTCTCTATCTGTCATTGTCCTTATACGGTTACATTTGTTGCGTCTAGGGAAATATTTTTGCAGTCATCAAAAAAACTTGCAAAAACGCACAAAAACTCGTAAAAAAAAAAGTTTTTGTAGTCTCTCAGTACAAATCGGCGCAAAATCTGTCCACTTTTCGCAGAGAGTCTTGGGAGACCCGAACCCAAAATAAATGTCGAGTTTTTGCGGGGTCGGTTTTTGTCAACTATTGTCGGACACACACGTACTTATGTATCCTATGGTACTACCCCTCAAATGACTGGGACACTTTTTGGGGAACAGTGACATTTATACAGCGAGCAGTGCTATAAAAATGCACTGATTACTGTTTAGGGCCTCATGCACACGGGATGTTTTTGGACGTTTTTACAGCAGCTGTTTTTAGCTTCAGACATTTTTTCCTACAGTCAGTAAACTCCCCATCATGGTATCCTATGTATTCATGCACACACAGGCTGTTATCAACTGTTTTTGGCTGGGGCGTTTTTGAGCTGTAAATAAAACCCAAGCCCAGAGGGTTCTGAGAGACGCTTTTCACCTGTCTAAAACGCGGCTAAACATGACTCTCTGATGTTTTTGAAAAAAAAAATGCTCAAAAACACGCAAAAACGTTCAAAAAAACTACTGACGTTTTTATAAAGGGATCTGCGTTGTTTACATTGGCATATTCCTGTTACTGTCTATCTCTGGAGCGATCGCGGGTGGCCCGGGGGACATCAAGTCTGCCAGACCCGTTGGTTGGCTCCCGCGCTTGCGAGTGGGTGCCCGCCTACAGATCGCCATGTACGTGCCCAAGGTACAATGACAGCGATTCGTGCAGCCGTGCCAGTCGCAGTAAAACTGCAGCGGCTGGTCGGCAAGCGGTTAATCAATATACACTTATTGGGATTCTTTTACCAAAAATATGTAGCAGAATACATATTGGCCTACATTGATGAAGAAATTTGATTCTTTTAAGTTTTTTCATTGGATAGGTTTTATAGCAGAAAGTAAAAAATAGGTTTTTCTTTTCAAAATTGTCGCTTTTTTTTTGTTTATAGCGCAAACAATAAAAATCACAGAGGTGATCAAATACCACCAAAATAAATCTCTATTTGTGCGAAAAGAGGGCAAACATTTTATTTGGGTACAACGTCACACAACTGCGCAATTGTCAGTTAACCAGTTGCTTACTGGACACTTAAACCCCCCTCCTGCCCAGACCAATTTTCTGCTTTCAGCTCGGTCTCATTTTGAATGACAATTGCGCGGTCGTGTGACGTTGCACCCAAACAAGATTGACGTCCTTTTTTTCCCACAAATAGAGCTTTCTTTTGGTGGTAGTTGATCACCTCTGCATTTTTTTATTTTTTGCGCTATAAACAAACAAAGAGCGATGATTTTGAAAAAAGAACAATATTTTTTAATTTTTGCTATAATACATATCCAAAAAAATAGATACAAAAAAAAAATTATTCATCAGTTTTGGCCAATATATATTCTTCTACATATTTTTGGTAAAAAAAAAAAAAAAAAAAACGCAATCGGAGTATATTGATTGGTTTGCGCAAAAGTTATCGCGTCTACAAACCATGAGAATTAATTTATGGTGTTTTTATTATTATTTTTTTTACTAGTAATGGCGACGATCTGCGATTTTTATCCGGACTGCGACATTGCAGCGGACAATCAGACATTTTTTACACTTTTTTGGGACCATTGGCATTTATACAGCAATCAGAAATTTAAATAGCCACTGATTACTGTATAAAATGTCACTGGGGTTAACATTAAGGGGGCGATCAAGGGGTTATCTGTGTTCCCTCATTGTGTTCTAACTGTGTGGGGGCAGGGCTGGAAGGGACATAACAGATCTCACTGATCCCTATCACAGGGATCAGTGAGATCTGTTATGTCCCCACTCACAGAACGGAGAACCACCACGTTTACATTGGCGGTTCCCCGTTCTGCCGCTCTATTAGGCGATCGCAGGTCTCCAGTGGACATTGAGTCCGCCTTGCCCGCGGGCACGCTAACACAGCGTATGCGGCGGCTGTGAGAGTGCGCCGCCGCTGGCTGTGAGTGTGTGCGGGGAGCATGGACGTCCACCTGGCAATTCAGATCTGCGCTGTAGCAGTCTTTCGGCTATGGCGCAGATCTGTAGAGGTTAAAGTAACCCAGAGTTGTATCACAAAAAATGACCTGGTCATGAAGGGGGGTAAATCTTCCAGAGCTGAAGTGGTTAAATCACACTCTAACAGTACCACACAAAGCTCATTATACAGACTGGCTATGGCGCGAATCTGTACAGGTTAAAGTAACGCAGAGTTGTATTACAAAAAATGGCCTGGTCATGAAGGGGGGTAAATCTTCCAGAACTGAAGTGGTTAAATCACACTCTAACAGTACCGCACAAAGCTCATTATACAGACTGCCACCAAGAAAATCCTTTCCATATTCACCCATCTAGTTGGCAATAGAACCGTATAGGTCACTAATGAACACACATTTGCATGGCGGAACATAATCTGATCATTGTATCCTCCGGCAGCAATTACAGGACAATATTCTTGTACCATTTTTTAATTGAACTCCTCCATCTTCGGGGCTCATGAAATTATTTTAATGATGGTACCAGTATAAACTTTCTAATTTAGAGTAAGGTGACCAGATTTTTAAAATGAAATCCGGGGACATATTTTTTTTTAATAGTAATGGCGGTAATCAGCGACTTATAGCGTGATTGTGAAATTGCAGCAAACAGATCTGGCACTGACACGTTGTGGGAACCAGTGACACTAATACAGTGATCAGTGCTAAAATATGCACTATCACTGTACTAATGGCACTGGCTGGGAAGGAGTTAACATCTAGGGCAATCAAAGGGTTAAATGTGTGCCTAACAAGTGTTTTCTCACTGTGGGGGAGGTGCTTTTACTAAGGGAAGGCATAGATCCCTGTCTCTGCTTTGCAGGAACACAGGATCAATGTTTTCCATACTAACTGAACAACGATCTGCCTTGTTTACATAGGCAGACCACCGTTCTGCCTGTGTAGAGAAGGATCAGTGGGTTCCGGCGAACATCGAGTCCACGGACCTGCTGATCGGCTCTGATGCCCAGAAATGCAGGATCACGTACAGTATATATACATGATTCTATTCAAATTCAATCCGAGGATAAAACCGGCAGCACAGTGGTGTATTGGATAGCACTTTTGCCTGGCAGCAAAAGGGTCGCTGGTTCAAACCCCAACCACGTCACTACCTGCCTGGAGTTTGCATGTTCTCCCTCTGCCTGCGTGGATTTCCTCCGGGTACTCCAATTTCCTCCCATACTCCAAAGACATGCTGGTAAGTTAATTGGATCCTGTCTAAATTGACCCTAGTATGTGTATGTATGTATGTATGTGAGTTAGGGACCTTAGATTGTAAGCTCCTTGAGGGTAGGGACTGATGTGAATGTACAATGTATATGTAAAGCGCTGTGTAAATTGACAGCGTTAGACAAGTACCTGAAATAAATAAATAAAAAACCGGGGACAGACTTGGTCTGGGGACAGTGTTCTCATTCCGGGGACTGTCCCCAGAAACAGGGGAACATCTGGTCACCCTAGTTTAGGGCAATATTCTCAAAGTCATAAAAATCTTCAAGTAGAAAAAAAAAAAAAAAAATGATATGATCTTCCAGATGGCACCAACAAAATTTTGAGCAGCTAGGTACACCTTGTCATAACACATTGCTGTAATGAAAGTTGCATTCTTGCAGCATTCTACTAACAATGTGTCAGAATGGAGATGATTCCATAGTCAGATGCTGTGCAGGCTGAGTCACAGCTCCCCAGAGACTTTCACTAATGTGCTTCCAGACCACCTCTTGCCTGTTTGTTTGCTTAACAGGATTACATTCTAATGGGGACAGCTAAAATTAGACTTGGCGTGCAATTTAAAGGGCTTCTACAGTGCAGACGGCCTGGTGTCTACCAGTATACACAGTCAGCAGTTCTCAGTACACCACCTGCAGTGTGCCCCCTCTGCGCCCTTCATGGTGGAACTCTCTATTGCCTGGATGGTCTTAATGATCATGCAACTTGTGCCGCACAATGGTGGAGTGCAAAGCCTAATACACAAAACTCGGACAAAAAATACAGCTTTCAAAGCGATCGTACGATAATCTGATCATTAGTGCACAGCTGCGTCGCTTTAACTGACAATTGCGCGATCGTGCGACATTGTACCTAAAAGAAATTAGCGTCCTTTTTCCCCCACAAATAGAGCTTTCATTTGGTGGTATTTGATCCCCTCTGCATCATTTCTGATCACCGCTATTAACAAAAAATAGCAACAGGTGCAGGCTCATTGCTCAGAGGGTAACACAGCTCGTGTGGATCTGGTGTGCTGACTCACAAGGGCAGGTGCAGGCTGATGAAGCAATCAAGTAGTAACAGCAACAAGGTTGGAAGTAGCCGCACTCAAACGATCCAATTTCCAAAAACGATATTATTGCATCAAAGGGTGATATAGACAAGGAACGAAAGGTCCAGCTGACGCATTTGGCACCCTACAGTAGGTGCTTACTCATAGCTATGAGTAAGCACCTACTGTAGGGTGAAAAACGCGTCAGCTGGACCTTTCGTTTGTTGTCTATATCACCCTTTGATGCAATAATATCGTTTTTGGAAATTGGATCGTTTGAGTGCGGCTACTTTCAACCTTGTTGCTGTTACTAAAAAATAGCAACAATTTTGAAAAAAAAAAACCTATTTTTTTTACTTTTTGCTATAATACATGTCCAAAAAAATATATATATAAAAAAATAAATAGATTCATTACATGAAAAGGGAAAAAGGGTGGGACTTTAAATGAGGTATACATTGATGCGATTTCAAACAAGGATACCAAATAATGTAAATATTTATTGTTGAACTTTGACAATACCATGCAGTGATGGGTACATATACATAATGGTAGACATGTAAACAGTAATATATAGCAGACTTGTTGCACATGAATGAGAAAGTAGGTTGATAAAAACCAAGCTCCTAATGGTGAAATGCTGACAGCACATACAATAACCGGAGTAAACCATTGGCATCTAGAATATGCCCGACGGCGTTTCGTGGCAGTAGGGCCACTCTTCAGGGGCTGATGCGAAATGAATGGGATCTGAAAAAGACATGGGCATGTCCCTAAGGCACAAGCAAAGCGACCCTGCTGGTGGAAGCCAAAAAATGATAAAAAGTAATAGTAAAAAATGGTTACTAGCTGTAGATTGGATACATGGTGAGCTACTTACACGGACCAGCATACGCATGACAGGGAGCTGAGATAGGCGGACTGACATGGGCACCCATACCGGGAGCTGAGGTGTTCGTGGTATGGAGAAGCACAGGAAAGTTATAATTGGTGTCAGATTGTCCCAACGATAAAAACGCAGAGGCTCCAATCTGTGATGGATGTAAAGTGTCAAGGAAAATTGAATTGAAAGAGGTCTAGTTCAACGGGATGAAAGCAAAAGACCCATACACCATGGAAGGTGATAGGGATATAGGATAGCAACTGTGCGAGTTATAGTTGTAAGGATAGGCTGTGAAGCCAGGTAGATGCAGATATTACAGCAAAATAAATAGAAGTACTGTGAACTAAGCTGAGAGGGTGAAAAAAACACCAACAGAAAGGATGAACAAGATCAAAGTTGCAACAGTGTACAATGGGGTACAATGTGCTTGCAGCAGGACCAACCGAACACACCAATGCCACACAGACTGCCATAAAGGGGAGACACCTGGAGCAGAGCAGACAAGCCACTCATATATGAATCCAGGTCAAACCCCATTGGTCAGCCTAGATGGGTAGACACGCCCCAGAACGTCAGAAACACAAGGAAGCTGAAGGACAGGGGCGGATGCGTGGCACCGATGCCCAGAGGACGGGACATGCCCATACCCTCACACCAGCCACCTGGTGAATAAAGAGGGAGTAGGAGGGACACCTGTGAGCATTGCAGCTCCCAGATTAATCAGGCAGCAGCCAAACCGAACCTCCACAGCACACAGCCTGACTTCTCATAAATGAGAATTCATTTATGGTGTTTTTACTATTTTTTTTTTTTTTACTAGTAATGGAGGTGATCTGCGATTTTTAGCGGGACTGTGACATTGCGGTGGGCATGTCGGACATTTTTGACACTTTTTTGGGACCAATGACATTTATAAAGCGATCAAAAGCAGCGCTAAAAAAAACACTGATTACTGTCTAAGTGTCATTGGCAGGGAAGTTAACCTGTAGGGGCAATGAAGGGGTTAACTGTGTTTCCTGTGTGTGTTCTAACTGTATGGGGGCTGGGCTGCCAGGGGCATAACAGATCTAATCGATCCCGAACACAGGGATCAGTAGATCACTGTCATGCCACCTGTCAGAAGAGGAAACCGCTGTGGTTACATCAGCGCTTGCCCGTTCTTCTTCTCTCACAGGCGATCACGTGTTGCCAGTGGACATCGAGTCCGCCCAACCCGCGGGTACGCACACAGAGCTCACAGTGGGTGGCGCACGCTCGCCTATCGCGCATGTGCAAATTGTGGTTTATAAATGCCGATTTGCGATAAAGAGCCACACTGCCACCGTAAAAGCATGCGACGTGGTCAGCACATGGTTAACCACTAGATGTCCGCACTATAGCCGAAAGACAGCTATAGCACGGACATCAAATGCCCAGGAGGGCGTCCGTGTACGTCCTCCTGTTCTCACCCCCAGGGAGCGCACAGGCAGCACGCTCTGTGGCTGCTGAGTTCTTGGGACTCAGCTGATCACAGACCAGGGTAAAAGGCCAATCACAGCAAGCCCTTTACCATGTGATCAGCTGTCAGCCAAAGATCATGGAAGTAAACAGAAGCCGATTACCGGCTTTTTTTTTTTTCTTCATGCTGTCAGCATGAAGAGAAGAATAAAGCCGGTAACCAGCTTCTGTTAGAGAGACATCGGCCCCCTAAGTGCCCACCAGTGCTGCAAATCAGTGCCCTCCAGTGCTGCAAATCCATGCCCACCAGTGCCATCTATCAGTGCCCATCAGTACTGCTAACTGCCCACCAGTGCCACATATCAGTGCTGCCAATCAGTGCCCATCAGTGCCTCATCATTGCCTCCTGATCAGTGCCCACCAGTGCCGTCTATCAGTGCCACCTATCAGTGCCCATCAGTGTCACCCATCACTGCAGCCTCATCAGTGTCTCCTGATCAGTGCCGCCTATCAGTGCCACATCATCAGTGCCCATTAGTGCAGCCTATCAGTGCCACCTATCAGTGCCACATCATCAGTGCCCATCAGTGCAGTCTATCAGTGCCCATCAGTACCATCTCATTAGTGCCCATCAGTGAAATGATCTGTTTGCAAAATTTTATAACAAAATATGAAAAACATTTTTTTTTTTTTAAATTGTCTTTTTTTGTTTGCTTAACAAAAAAAAAAAACCCCAGTAGTGATTAAATACCACAAAAACAAAGCGCTATTTGTGGTAAAAAAATTACAAAAATGTCACATGGGTACAGCGTTGCATGACCGCGCAATTGTCATTCAAAGTGTGAGAGTGCTAAAAGCTGGAAATTGGCCTGGGCAGGAAGGGGGTAAAATACCAGTAAGCAAGTGGTTAATCAGCAGTGGTGGCCCATCCATTAGGGGAGCATGGACGCTGCCCCCCCTATCCATGAGTCCGATCCCTAATCTAGATGCAGGGTGCCAGACGCAGGGATTCCAATAGGGGGTGTGGTTTTTTTTGAAGCACGTGATTAGAGCCTGAGGCTCAGAGCACTGCACCCTGAGCCCACCCAGTTGTGTGACAATAGCGAATATTCGTTATTGTCACACTGATCCTCCTCCCGGCCAATCAGGAAGTGGATCCTGACTCCTGAGACCCATCACCCGACTGCCGGAAAGGACAGGTGATCCTCTTGGATGCCTAGGAGGAGGAGGGAGGAGCCGCACAGCGAAAACCACTGTGATGCAGAGGAGGAGACACGATGGAAGCCGCCGCCTGTAGGAGCGTTGCCCACCGCCGCCTGTAGGAGCGCTGCCCGTCCGTGACCTGGACGGGGTAAGTGCGGGTCTGGATGAGCGACCGTGTGTAGGGGGGGGGAGTGCAGGTAACCCTATCGACCAACAGCAGGTGGTTGGGGTGCCGCCGGCCGACTGGGGGGGGTGTTTGTTTACCCCAGGCTAGGAGCTTCTCATCCCTTTGTGGAAAAGTTAGTACATTGTTGAGTGAACAGCATCTCCTTCTGCCTCCCTGTAGACACAGACCGGTTCTACTGCTGCAGAAGACTACCAGTTCGCCTGGCTGCCACCAGTCCGCCTGGCTGCTTATTTTCCCCAGTCCTCCCGAATGGCACACATGGAGACCTCACAGGGCAAGGTTAGATGAAGGCTTGGCACACTGCGGTCTTCAAGAAGGCACTGTTAAAGCTGACAGTCTCTCCCCTTGTCTGTCCCTGCACCATTCTGATCTACTCATTGGGGTTGATTTACTAAAGCTGGAGAGTGCAAAATCTGGTGCAGCTTTGCATGCTAGCCAATCAGTTTCTAACTTCAGCTTGTTCAATCAAGCTTTGGCAATAAAACCTTGAAGCTGATTGCTTTCTGTGTGGAGCTGCACCAAATTGTGCACTTTCAAGCTTTAGTAAATTAACCCCATTGTCTCTGCTTGCTCACTCCTGCTGCCTCTCCAGTCTGAATCCCTCCAACTGCTTCCTCTATTGGGATCCTTCCAGGCCAGCTTTCCCGAGCTCCAGCCCGAGGTAAAAACCCCTCCTCGGCAAGGGTTCCACAAGGGCCACCGGCAGCCTCTCCTCAGCACTACTTCTCCATCTTCCACCCAATTCCCCTGCTGACATGGCTGATGTCTATTTATGGGTTTTCCAGTCCCCAGCCAGGCCCACTCCTGGCGATTGACTCAGGCCTGTAAATATTGAAGGCAGCCCCTCCTCACCTCCACCCACTAGTTCCAGAACATTCTCCAATGTTCTAGAAAACAGAGGGAGGCACCAGCGAGCTGCCAGGATGAATTATCCAGCCCTGGCCTCTAATAGCCCTGACCCATATTTAGTGACTCAGGTTTATCCTTGGGCCAGAAAAATATTTTTTCCTACACTCACTTTAAGGCCTCTTGCACACTGCAGCTTAAAAATGCTCAGCACAGCTTATTTTTTACTGAGCTAAAATACAGCCCGTTAATTGTAATGTGCCTATGCACACAGGTGTGTAAACAAGCGGTGTGTATTCGAATAGAATAGAATAGAATAGAATAGAATAAATGTATAAAAATAGATAAATCTGCATTTTTGGTCAGTAATTTATGCCTCATGTGCACATAAGCGCGTGTTTGAACGCGAATGTCCACACCATATTGCAAACATCATAATGAATTTGCTCGCATTTGCAAATGTATATGTGTGAAAATACATGCAAATACATTAAAAAAAAACGGCTAAGAAAGTAGATGCTCAAATAGGAGTATCATGTGCAAGACACCTTAAGCCTTGTACACATGATTGGACGGTTGTATGCAAATGGTCGTACGACCGATCGTTGTATGCTTATCTGACCGTTAGTACGCGCGATTAGAACAGCCTAAGTATGATGGTCGTACAACAGAAGTTGTATGAGCAAACTATAAAACTTTGGTAGTACCAAAAAGTGGTCGTACGACCGTTGTATCGTGTGTACAGAGCAGTTGGTCCAACAAGTTGTATTGTGCAAAACACGCATGCTCAGAGGTCATGAACGGCCGGACACTAATTACATGCACCTGAACTTTCTCTTTATACGTTCATAACACGTCACTACGTTTGGCTTGGTCGTACGATCGTGCAGTGCATTTCGGTACGCAAGTTACATGATCCAACATACGATTTGGTCCGTTCGGTTGTACGACCATCGAACCGTGTGTACGAGGCTTTAGGCTCTATGCACGCTGCACGTTTAAAAAACGTTCCAAAAACGTCAGTAGCTTTGTAGTGAGTTTTGAGCCTTTTGCGCGTCAGCATTTTTGAGTGTTTTAGAGCGTTTTTGGGCGCTAGTGTTTTTTAGCGTGAGCGTTTTTAAGCTTTCAGTGTTTCTTGTGGTCAGAAGAACAACCCTTGAATGAGAATTTAAGGGCATTCAGACAACAGCCCATCAACGCCACTGCTGATAAATGACAATAAACGTCCATATGGACACATAGGATAACATAAAGGGGCCTTTATGGGCTGTTAAAAAAACACCCAAAGCCCAAAAACTTCAGTGTGCATGGAGCCTAAGTAGCACACACTAGGGGTGCTACATATAAATTAACAAATCAAATTTAAACACATTAATTAGTTTTGCTTGAAGTTTTTTGTTTTTTTTTTCTTGAAACAAGAGACTGATTTAGAACAGAGAAAAAGGTTCAGTAAACAAAGACATTCCAATTAAAATTGAGCCCATCAGAGTTATGACGTGTGAGCTTATCAAGTTTATTTGTGAGTACTTTCATGTAATAATATTTTATTGAGGATTTTACACTACACCAGAGAACTCTCACTCTCCATTTCATTAAGGCTACTTTCACACTGCACGGGCAGCCGCGGTCGCGGTAAAACCCCGCTAGTTTTAGCAGAGTTTTACCAGCGATAGGGCTCCGCTATGCGGGCGGGAGCGCCGCGCTTTTAACCCCCCACAAGGGGTTAAAAAGGGGTTAAAAGTGCCAGCGCTCAGCGCTACCAAGGCAGTGTGCAGCCGCTTCGGCAGCGCTTGCCATTCATTTCAATGGCAGGGGCGGGCGTATCGCCTCGGGATAGCGACCATTTTGAGACGATTTTGATCGCCCCAAAATGGCGCTGGCGCCGACGGGCACGTCACACTTTCATCGGAATTACTTTACCTCT
>BLSH010005871.1:554532-577096 GCA_018402905.1 Glandirana rugosa | reverse complement strand
TGTTTTTTACTGAATTTTTGAACGGTACGAAGAATGATTTATGACATGGAGTCTGGTAGTTGAAAGGTTTCTCTTTAGTAAACCCCCGTAAACATGACAGGATCGTAAAATTCCCGGATTCTTTAATCTAACAGGCAGTCATGTAGTCTTAACTAGTTAAAAGTATATACGACATATATGGTATCCAATAACTGTGATACTCCAACTAAATGATTTCGAACTCCGGAGTATGTGTGCCCGCAAAACCGGCGGCCGCAAACATCCGCAACAAACGTCGAGAGGTACAATAAGTTACCGGGAGATTTTTGCGGCCGCAAACACCCGAGAACGCACTGGTCCTGCGTTCTAGCTACAGCTCACTAACGCCGACGCCCTCTACTGCCCACAAACGCCGGCGTTTTTAGAGGGCCATTGAATAACATGGAGAGCTGCAAACAACGCCTACAAACGCCGGCGGCCAAAACGCCCGTGTGTATGAGGCCTCAAGCTTTAGTAAATCAACCTCATAGTGTCAATAACCTATGGTATATACAGCATATATGAAAATTGATCAATTCTGATGTACTGACGGACAATCTAATTTCTTAGGCCCTTAAAATGCTAGGACAGTACAAATGCCCCCAAATGATTTCTCTTTGGAAAGTTGATGGTCTGAGGTACAGTATTTAGTAAGAAGCATGGCAAGTTTTTAAGTCATTTTTTGTCACAATTTTTTGAAAAAAAAAAGAAATTAAATAAAAAAAATTTTTCACTTTTTTTGTACATACTGTCACCAGTGCAGTACCACATCATCATATGACTGGTGATCAGGGACACTGACTGGTGACAGTATTTAAAAAAAACTGAAAAAAAAATTTAAATCATTGTTATTCAATTTTTTTAACTTTTTTTAAACATTGTTTTATTTATTTTTTTTAACATTTCTTTAAACATGTTTTTACATATTTTCATCAGAGCAGTTCAGTGTCACCATAGTGACACTACACTTTGATTGCTGTTACAATGATGATCATTGTAACAGCAATGCTTTGAATTGTCAAACATGGGTTTCATTCATAACAGCTGTGATTACTAGTAATGTGTGATTGGCTACAGCTAATCACACAGTAGAGGGTGCTGTGGCTGGCCCAAGTACCAAGTGGGCCAATCACAGCTTGCTTTTATAGGAAGCACATCTGTTATGAATGAGATTCATTCATAACTGGTGCATGCCAAACATAGGAGGTTGGTCAATTAGTATGGATGCCACTCGGAGAAGGCTTTGCATTTTCTGAATGAATGTGAAGCATTATCTGATTGGACAAGGTGAAGAGGTGGGGTGGTGACATCATACTCTCCACCTCATTCAATCAGAATATTCATTAATTTAGAAAATACAAAGAATTCTCTGAATGGTGCCTGTGCCGAGCAGCCAACTTCCTGTATTCACAATGTATGGGGCCGTCCGCTCAGTATGGGACCCAGAAGGAAGTGCAAATCACTAGAGTAGCAGTGTCCAAACTGGACAAATGTAAAAATATACCATGCCTGGAATTCTTCATTAACCACTTCCTTACTGAGCCATAATAAAATTACATCGGCAGGAACACTCCGTCAATCCGAGTGGGCGTCATATGACGTCCACCGCTTCTCGGCGCCACTGCGGGCCCCCGGGGTGCAGCGTGGCGATCAGGGATCAGGCATGTCCCTAAGGAAATAGCCCCTCCCTGATCAGGGTAAAGAGCCAATGAAATTGGCTCTTTACCACGTGACCGGCTGTGTCCAATCACAGCCAGTCACATGATGTAAACAAACCGCGATAACGAGCTGTTACCAGGTTCTCCTCCTCACACACCGATCGTGTGTGAGAATGAGATTGCGGTACCAGCTTGTTACCGCTTAGTGTATACACCAAGCACACTGATTTCCCCCCCAGTAATAAAGAGGACCTATCACCACCCCATCAAAATACCTGTCACCATGCAATCAAAGTACCTGTCACATACCATCAGAGTACCTGTCACCTGCCCATCAGAGTACCCGAGTACCTGTCACCTGCCCATCTGAGTACCCGAGTACCTGTCACCTGCCCATCTGAGTACCCGAGTACCTGTCACCAGCCCATCTGAGTACCCGTCACCAGCCCATCTGAGCACCCAAGTGTTAGGAAAATGGCCATTTCCGGAGGTCTGTGCACATTGTGGGCGAAGCGGCACTCCATGCACTCCAACAAGGTCGCCGCCCAGCTGAGGAATACATGTCAGAGTTCAGGCGCTGGAGCGCCGACACAGCCTGGAATGGTGCCGCTCTATGCTACCAATTCAGGCTGGGACTTTCCGAACCCCTCAAGGACGAGCTGGCACTCGTCGGGGTACCTATCTCACCTACCTATCAAGCCTGGCCACTACAGCCTCCTCCTACTCTCCACAGGACTACCCTGAGCCTATGCACATTGGGCTCCTCCGGCCGTCTCTCTCTGTCGAGGAAAGACAGAGACATATGGCTCTCAAACTGTGCCTTCACTGTGGGGGTTCAGGGCATCTAGTGAGGAACTGCCCTGCTAAGGCCGGCAGCTGTCCAACCCCAGCCTTAGGGGAGGTCCTAACCCTGCCAAGCCTATAGTCTCACCTTACTCTCTCCCTCTACCTGCAGCTCCCCGACGGGAATATTCAAGTTCCGGCCATCCTGGACTCGGGGGCTTGTAATTGTTTTATAGACCTTGCCTTTGCCACCCAGCACCGGATTCCTCTTCGGCCCAAGGAACATCAGATGGTTATACGATTGGCCGATGAGTCAATCATCAAGTCCGGTACCGTGACCCATGAGACCTTTCCTCTGCCTGCCTGGATGGTTGAGGGCCATAGAGAATTCCTGCTGCTGGACGCCATTGTGTCTCCATTGTTTTCGGTCATCCTGGGCTCTGAAGCCACAACCCCCACATTAGCTGGAACACCGGAGAAGTTCGGTTCCTGTCCCCGTACTGTATGGCTCACTGCCTCCGGTCGCCCCATGGGGCACCACCAGCCGTGCTCTGCCTCAACCCTGATCCGGACCAGGAAACCCGTCTTGCTGTCCCTGAAGTATACCACAGCTTCCTGGATGTATTTAGTAAGAAGGGGGCAGACACCCTACCGCCACATTGGCCAATACGATTGCCCAATAGATCTGTTGCCTGGAGCTGAGGTCCCTTTCGGTAGGATATTTCCTCTCTCTGAAGTGGAGCTTGTGGCTCTCAAAGCCTACCTTGAGGAAAACCTGCAAAAGGGCTTCATTCGGCCTTCTATGTCCCCTGCAGGAGCTGTGATCTTTTTCTTTGAAAAGAAAGACCACACCCTCCGGCCGTGTATTGATTACTGGGACCTTAACAAAATCACCTCTCCCTCTGGTCCCTGAGTTGTTCCAACGCCTTGGCTCCGCAGTGGTATTCCCCAAATTGGATCTCAGTGGGGCCTACAATTGGGTCCGTATACGGGAGGGAGATGAGTGCAAAATGGCCTTTCAGACTCGGTTTGGCCATTTTTAATATTTGGTCATGCCCTTTGGGCTCTGTAACGCACATTCCAGCACTTGGTCAATGACATTTTTAAGGACTACCTTGACTTATTTGTAGTGGTCTACTTAGATGACATCCACATCTTCTCCCCCTCCTTAGAGGAACATCGCCAGCACGTGAAATGTGTACTCACTATATGCAAAGGCAGAAAAATATGCGTTTGAATGCGCAGACATTAACTTCTTGGGATTCCACATCTCTACTACAGGCACCACAATGGATCCCCAGAAGGTCTCAGCCATTATAGACTGGCCAATGCCAGCAGATAAGAAAGCAGTGCAGCACTTTGTGGGGTTCGCTAACTTTTATAGGAAATTAATCTGGGGGTTCTCCGCAGTGATCTCTCCTATAACCCAACTGACTAAACAACTCTCGCTTTGTCTGGACCCCGGAAGTGCAAGCAGCCTTCCAAACCCTGAAAAAATTGTTCACTTCAGCGCCTGTTCTGAAGCACTGCGACTCTACGTTACCATACATTCTGGAAGTGGATGCCTCTGAGAATACAGTTGGGGTAGTCTCATGCCAAAGGCAGGGGCCCAAAGCTCTGTTGCACCCTATTGCCTTTTTCTCATGGAAGCTGATTCCCCCCGAAAATAACTACGATGTAGGGGACAGAGAACTTTTAGCCATCAAGTCTGCCCTGGAAGAGTGGCGGTACCTTCTTGAAGGAGCAGTTCATCCTGTCCTGGTCTTCACAGACCACAAAAACTTAGAGTATTTAAGGACTGCTAAAAGACTCAAGCCTTGGCAGGCCAGCTGGGCCCTGTTCTTTTCCCGCTTCCAGCTTCATATAACTTACCGACCTGGATCCAAGGACGTTAAACCTGATGCTGTCCAGGATGTTCCATGAGACTAGGGAAGCATCCCCTCCAGATACCATCTTACCTGCCCACAGTTTCTTGTTGGTCCAGGAGGACTTCCTCACCCAGATTAGGCAAACTGTGGCCGGCTCCCCTGTACCCGCTGATTCCGGACTGTCTGTGAGAGACAGGTTATGGTGGTCGGGTACCCAGATCTTCGTGCCCGAGGAGCACTGTCTAACTGCCTTGGAACTTTGCCATGACCACCAACTAGCTGGGCTCTTCGGCAACCATAAGACAGCAGACCTGCTTTCCCACACCTTTTGGTGGCCTCACATGAGAGAGGACTGCAGAAACGATGTAAGTGCCTGCCCTATCTGTGCTCAAAACAAGACTGAGAGAACCAAGGCTTGGGGCCTGCTAAATCCGCTACCCATCCCCGGGCATCCATGGTCCCAGATCTCTATGGATTTTATTGTGGAATTGCGCCCGTCTGCAGGGTTCACCACAAAAATGGCGCATGTCATTCCAATGAAAGACACTGCTTCAGCTACACGGCATCCCAAAGAACATTGTGTCCGATAGAGGGGTGCAGTTCACATCCCGGGTCTGGAGGTCCCTATGTCCTATCTTGGGAATTGGACTAGCATTTTCTCCAGCTTACCACTCACAGTCCAAGGGTCAAACAGAGAGCACCAAACAGACCCTCGAGTAGTACCTCCGCTGCTACTCCTCGTACTCCCAGGATGATTGGGTCTCTTTGCTGCTGTTAACCGAGTTCACCTACAACAATTCCATCCACTCCAAGCAATCTCCGTTTTGGGCGAATCTCAGCTACCATCCTACATTCCTGCCTGCTTTGCTAACTGTGAGTACGATTCCGGCCGCACAGGAAATCACCCAATTCCTGGATAGCAACAACAAATTGCTGCAGGAGACCCTCGCTCAGACCCAGGAGCGCAACAAAAGGATATTTGACAGGGGGAGACGAGGAGAACTGGATTTGCAGCCTGGCAACCGGGTCTGGTTGGCAACCACAAATCTAAAGCTATCCTGCCCGTCCAAAAAACTAGGACCGAGATACATTGGACCCCGCCTTGTAAAGAGGAAGATTAACCATGTGGCCTATGAGCTCGATCTACCAGCATCACTCTGGATCCATCCAGTATTTCATGTACATCTCCTCAAGCCGGTCACTAAGGATCTGTTTCCTGGACGGAAAACTGCCCCACCTGAGCCAGTCCTGGTAAATGGAGAGGAGGAGTTAGAGGGTAATTTTTGCTATGTGTTAGAAATATCTTATAAATTGACCACTTGGTGTAAAAAAAAAAAGTTTTAATTTTCTTTCCAAGTTTTCCGAAGACTTGTGGAAAAAACTGAACTTTTCAAAAGACTCATAATGCCTCATAGAATATATGTTGGGTAATTCCACTTTCCTGGTGCTCCAGTGCCTTCAAAAGTGTAATAGGTCATTAGGAAATTAGATGTGAAATTTATGCTCCTAGAACACCTGATGGTGCTCCCTGCATATTGGGCCTCTGTATGTGGCCAGACTGTGAAAAAGTCTCACACATGTGGTATCGTGGTATCGCCATACTTGGGAAGAGTAGCAGAATGTATTTTGTGGTGTAATTGGAAGTATGCATATACCGTGTGTGAGAAATAACTTGTTATTATGGCAATTTTGAGTAAAAAAAAAAGGTGGCATTCAACCAATATTAAAGATGGCCCTGCAGTTACTGTATATTTGGTTTCCTTGCGCAACGCTCAGAAGTCATCTCCCCTCCCAGTCTCAAATGCATGGATTTGATGGAAACAATCTGTAGCAATATTTAGAAATCTTCCTGTCCCCTGTCTGTGCTTGCATAGTCAGTCCCCATAGACTTTCATGGAGATATCTACCAGGTGTCTACTGTATCAGGAGATGGCTCTATAAAAGTCTACAGGGGGATCACTTTTGGAGGCAAGAAGATTTAATTTCACTGACATGCAGTTTAGGCATTTTGATACATTAATAATGTAATGTAATAGCCAGCACTTTAATAAGAGAACATTAAAAATGTTTGAGCATGAAATATTTGTATGTCCTTTGTCCTGATAAATAAAACACATTTGCTGTAACAGAACCACTTACTGCAAAAAGAAAACAGATGGAGCAAACTTGACACTGCGCTATAGTATAAACACATGGAACATGGTAATGGGGCATTAAAATTGCTTTGGTGACTTTCTGTTATATTGCCATTTGTATTTATTGGGGCAAAAGTCCACATCAGCAAGAGAAGTATAAAAAAAGGGAATTAAATTAATGTTCAGAAAGACTAGTGAGCCTGCATTATTTAACATCATGCCACAAAATAAGCTGAATATGCAATACCAGAGCACAATTCCTAGAATGCCAGACAGAAGATGAATACAGCAATACCTAATCAATATTACACTGGCTAGCAGTCATCTCAGCACAGATCAGAGCATATCTTTTCCCAAGAAAGAGATTTGTATCAGAATTTATAGGAGCTGTCCCCAAACAGCATTACCATGCACAGCAACATGAAGTGTTCAAGATTAAAGAGGTTTTCTGGGCTTTTACACCAGGACTGCCAAATCTAGATTTTAAACTGCTGTTACCCAGAGGTTTGGAACCATGGAAGAATATTTCTGAAATTAAGAATTGAACACTCCCCAACTTTTCATTAAAAAAGTAAAATAGTGAAATATCACAAAACAATACAGTAAAGCCTGAGGCCCGATTTACTAGTGCGACTTTGGGTGCACATGTCGCATGACGTGTATAAATCAATGGTTCAATATGAGAGCCATCTTAACTGGTCCGACTTGTGTTGGTCCAACTTTGAAAAAGGTACTTGCACTACTTTGGTCCGACTTGGGCACAATTTCAGCCCATTGACTTGAATGTTGAATGTAAGTGGCATCCAAGTCAGATCATCATCTTTACTGATCTGACTTGTGGTGCGACTTGTGCTCTGAGGACCTTGAAGGAGTAGCCCCACGCAATTTGTTTTCCTTAATTTTGGTGTGCGCCCCCCCCCCCCCCAAGACCATACCAGACCCAGAGGGATTTGCATTGAACATGTAATAGTGGATTTTGAAGGAAGAAGATTGTTGGAGTCTTAGGCTTAATATCCCACAATCTAATCTAGTTCTATCAGACAGTTTTACTCCTATAATATTTTAGCTACATCATACTTATTGTCTACACAAGTGATGTGATAGAATAGGGAACATTTACACCAAAAGAATTATGATTTTCTGTAATTATAAAACATTTATTATGTGGCCTTGTTTGAGATAAATATATATGTATTTGGTGTGCTAAATTACATAATGCTACTGTGGAAGGGCACAGTGCAAAAATATCTCAATGGGATCATATTCCTTTGTGGTCCTTTACACTGCGCTCCACATTTCTTTGAGATACTTTGCACTGAAAAACTGATGTTACATAGTTACATAGTTTGTGAGGTTGAAAAAAAGACACAAGTCCATCAAGTCCAACCTGTGAGTGTGCTTTTGTGTCAATATTATATTGTATATCCCTGTATGTTGTGGTCGTTTAGGTGCCTATCCAATAGTTTCTCGAAATTATCTATGCTCCCTGCTGAAACCACTGTTTGTGGAAGAGAATTCCACATCCTCACTGCTCTTTCCGTAAAGAACCCCCTAGGCAGTCTGAGGTTAAACCGCCTTTCTTCTAATTTTAATGAATGGCCACGTGTTTTTGTTATATTCCCTTGCACATAAAAGTTTTATCCATATTGTGGGGTCACCATTACTGTATTTGTACATTGAAATTATATCCCCTCTCAAGCGTCTCTTCTCCAGAGAGAATAAGTTCAGTGCTCGTAATCTTTCCTCATAACTAAGGTCCTCCAGTCCATTAATCAGCTTTGTTGCCCTTCTCTGGACCCTCTCCAGTCCCAGCACATCCCTCCTGAGGACTGGTGACCAGAATTGAACGGCACACTCCAGGTGCAGCCATACTAGAGTTTTGTATAGTGGGAGAATTATCGTTTTATCTCTGCAATTAATCCTCTTTTCAATGCATGCCAATATCCTGTTGGCTTTGCTTGCAGCAGCTTGGCATTGCCTGCCATTGCTGAGCATTTCATCTGCTAAGACCCCCTAGATCCTCTTCCATCCTAGATTCCCCCAGAGGCTCTCCCCCTAGTGAGTAGTTTGCATTCATATTTTTGGCACCCAAGTGCATTATTTTACATTTCTCTACATTAAACCTCATTTGCCATGTAATTGCCCATCCCATTAATTTGTCCAGATCTTCTTGCAAGGTTTCCAATTCCTGCAGAGAAATGATTGCCCTGCATAGCTTAGTATTGTCTGCAAATACCAAGATTGAGCTGTTTATCCCATTCCCCAGATCGTTTATGAATAAATTAAATAGGATTGGTCCCAGGACAGAACCCTGGGGCACCCCACTCTCCACACCGGATCATTCCTAGTACTCCCCATTTATCACTAGCCTCTGAACTCATGCCTGTAGCCAGTTTTCAATCCATGTACTCATCCTTTGGTCTATGCTGACAGACTTTAGTTTGTACAGTAAACGTTTATGGGGAACTGTATCAAATGCCTTTGCAAAATCCAGATATACCACGTCTACGGGCCTTCCTTTGTCTAGATGGCAGCTCACTCCTCATAGAAGGTTAATAGATTGGTTTGTCATTCTTCATGAATCCATGCTGATTACTGCTAATGATAAGGTTTTTACTAATAAAATCTTGTATGTAATCCCTTATCATCTCCTCCAAAAGCTTGCATACTATTGACGTTAGGTGACTAGTTTGTAGTTCCCAGGGATATATCTTAGTCCTTTTTTAAATATTGGTGCTACATTGGCTTTTCTCCAATCAGCTGGTACCATACCAGTCAGTAGACTGCTCGTAAAAATTAGGAACAATGGTCTGGCAATTACTTGACTGAGTTCCTTAAGGACCCTTGGGTGCAAGCCATCTGGTCCCTGTGACTTATTAATGTTAAGTTTTTCAAGTCTATTCCTAATTTTATCTTCTGTTAGCCATGACGGTGCCTCCTGTGATGTGCCATGAGGATAAACATTACAGCTTTGGTTACTGAAGCCCCCGTTTCCCTTGTGAAGACTAAGGAGGAGAATATATTCAAAACCTTCACCATCTCTCCATCCTTTGTAACCAGATTACCTTCATCATTCTTTATGGGGCCAACATGATTTGACCCCCCCTTACTATTTATATACTTAAAGAATTTCTTGGGATTTTTCTTACTCTCCTCAGTTATGTGCCTTTCGTGTTCTATTTTAGCCGCCCTGATTTCACTGTTACATTTCTTATTGCATTGTTTGTAAAGCTGGAATGCTGATGGTGACCCCCTCAGCCTTGTATTTTTTGAAGGCCTTCTCCTTTGCTTTTGTGAGCATTTTTACGTTGGAGTTAAGTCACCCAGCACTTTTATTAGCTCTTTTAACTGTATTTCCCATTGGGATGCACTAGCTAATACCCTTATTTAATATGCTCCTAAAGCACAACCATTTTTCCTCCGTGTTCCTTTTTTCCCAGTATTTTATCCCATTCAATATTTTCTAGCAATCATCCTTTATGGAAGGTGGCTCTTTTGAAATTTGGGGTATTAGTATTCCCTTATGTTTTCTATTTGTGTGATTTATACTGAAACTGGAATTGCTGTTTCCTAAATTGCCCCTTATTTCCACATCTGTGATCAGGTCTGTATTGTTAGTAATCAGTAGGCCTAGTAACGCTTTGTTTCTTTTTGGTGCATTTACCATCTGACCCATGTAATTGTCCTACAAGACATTTAGGAAATGGCGAGCCTTAGACGAATGTGCGGTTTCTTCCACCCAGTCTATGTCTGGATAATTAAAATCCCTCATTATAATGACACTTCCCATCCTTGCCACCATTCCAAACTGAGATAGGAGATCCGCCTCCCTCTCCTCCCCAAGGTTATGGAGCCTCTAACATACTCCCAGTATTACTTCCCCCTGGTTTACTCCATTTGTAGCTCTACCCATAAAGATTCCACCTCCTTCCTTGCTCCATTAGTGATGTTGTCCCTCACATTCACTTGTACATCAATTTTGCTATACAGGCATAACCCTCCCCCTTTGTACCCTCCCTATCTCTGTGATATAGGGAATACCCTTCAATAGTTGCCAGCCAATCATGAGAGCTGTTGAACGCAGTCTCTGAAATTCCCACAAAATCTCAATTCTCCTCACACAGTAGCATCTCTAGTTCTCCCATCTTGTCCGCCAGACTCCTGGCATTAGTGAACAAGCCACATCATTTTGTCCGGACAAATGCCACCTCCTTCATGGGTGTTCTGAGGTTACAAATAGAACTTGTTACTATACTTACCTCAGGTTTAGGTTCTTTAGTCAACCTACCACTAATGCCTCCAATACTACCTTCTGAAATTTGTTCCACGCTGGCTATCACTACATCTGTACCCTCCCCCCCGTCGCCTAGTTTAAAAGTTCCTGTAACTTGTCAGCCAACTTCACTCCCATCCGATCTGCACCTTCCCCATTTAGGTGTAGTTCGTCCCTGCTAAAGAGCTGGTAACCGATTGACAAGTCGGCCCAGTTCTCCAGGAACTCTAAACCCTCCTTGCTACACCAGCTCCTCAGCCACTTGTTAACTTCCCTAATCTTCCGCTGCCTCTCTGGTGTGGTTTGAGGTACCAGTAGTATTTCAGAGAATACTGCCTTGGAGGTCTTAGTCCTCAATTTAGCTCCTAAGTCCCTAAAATCTTTTTTTAGGACACTTCACCTTCCTCTGACTTTGTCATTGGTGCCAATTGCACCATGACAGTCGGGTCTTCCCCAGCCCCTCCCAGTAATCTGTCCACCAGATCCGTGATGTGCCGAACCCGAGCGCCCGGTAGACAACATACAGTTTGGCGTTTCAGGTCTTTGTGACAGATTGCTCTCTCTGTCCTTCTGAGAACTGAGTACCCTACCACCAGAATCTGTCTTTCCTTCCCCCTTGGTTTTTACCACTTTTTATCACCAGAGTAGTTATTCCCCTGGCAGCTAGGGGCGTCACTCTGACATACTGACTGATTTCCTCAATATCACGCAATGGCGCATACTTATTGGGATGTTCCAGCCCAGGATCGGCCTCCCTGACTCTTTCCTCTCTACCCTTCCTAACTATCATGCAACTACTCTGCTCTGGTACTTGCACCTCTGTCTCCACCCGCCTCTGTGCCAGCCCCTGCTGGGTACGTTCCCAACTCTCCTCAAGTATGGAGGGGCTTCTCAGTGCTGCCAGCTGCTTCCCTAGATCCAGCACCTGGGCTTCCAGGGAAACAATGTGCTTACATTTTGCAAAGCAGCATTCGCTCTCAATCGCATAAACAAGGAATGCATATATGTTGCAAGATGTGCACCGAGACGCATCTCCAGACCCGCCGGATATAGTACCCACTAATCTAATGGGGATTGGGAATTATATTCTGTCCAATTAACTGACAGCTAGCTTCCTGACTCTAATACTCACAGCACACGGGCACTCACAGCACACGGGCACTCACAGCACACAGTCACTTACAGTACACGTGTCCTCATGGTACATGTGTCCTCACAGTACACAGGCACCCACAGTACACGTATCCTCACAGTACACACAGTACACATGTCCTCACAGTACACGTGCACTCACAGTACACGTGTCCTCACAGTACATGTACACGTACACAGTAAGATGTCATTTACTACATGTTAAAAAAAAATTGAAACTTCAATTTTGCATAGGTTGAGAACTACCGGTCTAAAAGAATCAACAGAGAAAAATGTTTTTGGCCATACATTATTATATATAACAAAATAGTTTATTTTCCATTACCTTTACCAACACAATTTATTTAATATAATATGTTATGTGATAATATTAATATAAGATAAGAATTTATCAGGAATTTTAGTTCAGTTCATGTTTTCTAAGGTTTCTGTGTGATTGTGAAACAATTTATTTCTGATTAAGTTCCCAGATTATTCCTTCACTTATTTTCAATGATGTGGAATATGTCAGCAAAATACAAATATATTGGAAAATGGAAAAGTATAACTTAAAGCAGTTTTACAAGAAATAATGATTCAGTTTTGCTTTGCTTAGTAATTTGAAAGCTAGTAACATTTGATTTCTTTTGCTTTTCCTTTTTTAAAATTGTGTACAATTTGGCTGCCTGATTCTTAAACACTGATTAGTAACATTAGTTAGTTGAACAGTGTCAAATAGAACTTGACTGTAAACATCCAAATAATATTATAATGTGAGGATTTTTTCGTGTGAAATTATTTTTTAATTGAAAAAAAATGACCTGATAATGAGATTACATAACTTGGTTAAAAAACATATGTCCATAAAGTTCAGCATTACAAATCTACAGTTTTGGTGCAGAGAAAAAAAAGCAACCCTCCTGGAAAACTGGCTATTGTTGCCTCACAGGGAGAAGAAATCCTGTATGAACTATCCAAGAACATTTGGATCAGTTTCGTGCATCAAATATTTCTATATTATCATTCAAAAATAATAATTGTGGGCATATATTTAATACCAGGAAACACATCCAGTCCTATTTTAAATTCTATTATTGTTTTTCCTTTACTATCACATGCAGTAGGGAAATCCATGGATTACTTTCTGAAGAACCTCTTCCTAAACAGATGGTGACATTTTCTCCATACACCGCTGATGTTTCCTCCCCATATTTACAGTTCTTGCAAGAAAAAGTTAATTTTACATCTCTTTAATATTGACTTTGGATATATTTGTTTATAAGGTATAGGGCCAAAAGGACGATTAAAAATCATTTTGGATAATTGTGTGTTTTTCGTTCTATGGAAAGGCTCTTTTTTCTGTTCCAATATGACCTCAACCCTATTGAACACCTTTGAGATGAATTGAAACACCTATTGCAAGCCAGGTCTCACTATTGCTCTTTTCACTAAATAGACACAAATTCCCAATGGCACAAATCTTTTTATAAGCATGGAGTCTGTTATAGCTAAAAATAGAGAGCCAAATCAATATTTATGTCCATGATTTCAAAATGTTATGTCCAAAAAGATCATATGGGTGCAATGGTCAGATGTTCAAAAACCTTTGTCCATATAGTGTATCAATTACATTAATAAAATTGAAAGTGAGATATTAAGTTGTTCTCCTTTGAACCTTCACTAAACCTACTTTGCCTCTGACACAATGGCTTTCCAGAACCCAATATACCACCTTTGGGTTTACAAGTGGTTTATACAGGGGTATCACCCCTTGCTGTGTGTGTCTATATCCTCCTTCCAGGCATGGCAAGTATATGGTTGATTTTGCAACTGCTGCTTGGCATTGAATTAGCCGTGTAAGCAGTATTTCCAAATCTTTTTTTCTCCTACTAGGTTCCATGCATATGAATGTATGTTTGTCTTTTATAACATCTATTTAAGAAATGTTCCTCCAAAATGAATATATTGTTTAAGAGATGACCCTGGTAGGATGATTCATTCTTCCACTTCTCATATGTAATGTGAACACCTATGACACTGCTTCCTACTGCACCTCATTTGAGTGACCAAGGCAGGTAGTCAGACCTGGGAATTTGGGTGCAGAAATTTTGTCTCCAATAGTAACAAGAAAAAAATATATAATCAATAATAATAACTTGAATATTTAAATGTATTGAAAAAAGTAAAACTTTATTTTTGGGCATACTGGCCCTCTAAGATTTTTTTTTAATGTAATAAACATACAGGGTTTTAAATCAAATCTAAACTTCTACATTAGGTTTTTATAAAAGTGGAACTATACCTTTTGTGGATGGATATGTCCACTGTTATTCACTTGCATTCTCTCCCTTATAAAGCAGAAATGACAGCCCAGTGTCAGACAGGAAGGTGCCATGAAGGCTGACCTGTCTCCTATCTGACTTATGGCAGATGTTAAGACCTTAAAGCCTGACACTCACCTAGACATTTATGCTCTGACAGGCTAAGAATACAAGCAACTAAAAATAAAATCAGGTATCTGTTAGAGCAAAAGTGGGTATTCAGGTTTTTACCAATGCCCATTGTTGACTGGTGGTAACCTGAACCTTAACATTAAACCAATGAATTATATTAGCCCTAACCCCGAACCCTTAAAAATCTAACTCTAACCAAAATGCTGAAACAACTTTAATTCCTAGTTGCTTACACTCAAGTATTATTATCCGCTTGCCCACTTGCGCACTGTAGCTTTATTGATGTGTGGACTGGCTGCACAGAATCACGTGTATATATACATGACTCTGCTTTTTAGGTAGTCGCCACAGCACATGTCGATCACCAGTTCCAGCCAATGATTGACCACTGGCACCCAGTCATTGGCTGTGATCTTCCCTGAACACAGCCCTGTGTGCAAACAACACAGAGCTATGTTCAGTGACAGAGGACCTTGTTGCTTTTTCATTCCCTGCTAAGCAGGGAATGAAAACAACTAGATCCCCATTAAAAGCATCACACAGTACACACACAAACACTTGTTAGGCACATATTTAACCTCTTGACCATCCTAGATGTTAACCCCTCTCTGCCCAGTGTCATTAGCAGTGGCAGCTGGTGCTCAATATGTTGGGGGGTGGTAAACAAACCCAGGAGACAGACAGCGGCAATCAGTGGCCTTACCTTAGGAGACCGATGTTGCTCCTCGCTCCAGATTGTCGAGGGAAGAGTCGGGGCATTGCTTCTCCTCCCTGTCAAACAGGCGTTGCTTCTCCGCCCGGCCAAAAAGGAAGTGGGTCCTGAGACCCGAGTCCTAAGACTCCCTGGCCATTCAGGTCTCAGGACCTGCTTCCTGATTGGCCAGGAGGAGGGTAAATGTATTTGTACTTGTTATTTACAAAGGGATGGTTGTACAGCAGAGCAAACTCTTTCTCTAGTGGAAACTAGGGTTGAGTAGATCTGCCAGGGTTTGATTCGTCAAGAGATCAGAGAATCCTGTTTTCAATTCTATGAGCCCAAACTTGACAGTAAATGTTGTTAGGAAGGGTAGGGGAATTATTTTACTATTCTATGGTCATTATTGTAAAATAAAACACATGTACGAATTGCATATATTTTTTAAATTGTAAAGTGGGGTCCTTTTTTATGTGGCTTCAAGGAAGTAAAGGAGAAACATGAATCCTTTAAATTACAGACTTGGATATAACTTAGAGTGGATGTAAACCTGATTCATAAAATTTGAGCTGGGCACATATATCTGTATTGTTTCAAAGCACTGTGTCCCGTAGCTGTCTCTTGCTCCATAGCTCTGTTTTAGCAGCCTGAAAACTTCTCACACGTTCTCCAAGAAGGGAGATAGAAGTATGTGTCAGGGGAGGTTGCTATAAATTAGCAGTCAGTTTTCTGTTTAAGAAGAGCAGACTTCTACACATTCCTTTCTTCCTTTGCCTATGAGGAGAGGGGGTGTGTCTTTCCTCCAATCAGTTGCCTTGGCTGTATGCCAATAATCCACTCCCAGAGGTAACCAGGAAGAGAAAAACTGTAACACATAGAGCACTTTCTAAAGGATATATGCAGGTGAAGCCAGCAGATATACAAGTAAAACTTATGTAGGGAGATTTGTTTCATACCTGTGTATCATCTGAGACTGTTCACTTTACTGGGTATATGTGAGGGTTTACGCCCACTTTATAGCTGTAAATTATTTTGCGTTTTTTATGAACAGCTTTAGTGACAGTGTACTTTGGCAGTGAGTAATTGGCTGTAGATTTAACTTTTTTCCTTTTTCTCTTAGCTTGACTTACACACACGCAGCACCCCACCTTTTTCTACTAGGTAGTTTGGTAGCATGAACACATACTTTTTTATCAAGCCGTAACAGGTGGATCAAAATTGACTAGTGGTTTGCTTTGACTGTCCCTGTTTTCACTGATGTAATCTGTCCTATCGCTGGCTAATTTCTATAAAACACTTATTAAAAATTAGAAGACTGCAGAAGATACAGCAGTTTAAAAATTGCCATGCGGTAGGACAGTTTCAATTAGCAAGACTAAGCCAAAATGTACTAAAGACACAGGGTACAGGTAAGTGTTTTCCTTTATAAATCAAACTACTACAGATGGAAAAGCATAATAAAATTTGGTCAACAGCAGGGCAGCTGTTATAAACAAGAGTCAAAATGTATGTGAAAAATAAAGCAAATACTCTTTCTTCAAGGATTAAGAGACCAGAGATGATAAAGTAGTATAAAAAACAGACAGTGGCAGGGTAGTTTTAATGAGAAACAATAAGCTTAAATGTATGAGAGACACAGAGCACACAGGCAGATGTTTTCCTTCAAGAATTAAGAGACCACATATAAGCAGTGTAAAATGTGGTCAGTGACAGGGCAGGTTTAATGAGTATGAATAGGCCAAAATGTACTAGAGATGCAGAGTACATGCACAGTGCGAGGGTCGGTCTCTGAGGATTTCTCTAAGGTCTGATGGCCACGGGTGTGGCACACTTTACATTTAGAAAAAAATTATGGAAGATGCTTTATGTGCGTTTCTGGTACTTGGGTAGTCCAAGAAAGTGTCAGATATCAAAAGCACTGATTAGGCCTTTGCAGAAGGCTGTTCCCCAAATAAGGTGAGCTAAGAACTGGAGTCGTTGAGGTGGGTAGCCAAGTTCATAGCCATGGGTAACAAGTGCTGAGCAACTAAGTCAAACTTTTGAGCAGGGACATTAACAAAGTCAAACTCAGGGCCAGAGGCAATCTAGCAAAGCAAAGTCAAGCAGATGATCAAATGCAGGGAATCTAGCAGGTCAAGGATAACTACCAAAGTAAGTAACAGGGACTAGACATTCAGGATCCAGGAGTGAAACTAAAAGTATAAGGGACACACCAAGGCCAAGGTGACAAAAGCAAGGACTGATACTGAGACAAAGATACAGAATACAAGAAATCAGAATCACGCAGACTCAGATCCCTAACTCCACATTATGATGGGAAACTAGAGTATGTGTAGTTTAAAGGGAATGGAGCAACCAGGAGACATACCCCAAATCACAAGTCCACCTGAACAAAAAAAATAGGTCAGGTACACTTGTGCCAGAACACAGGGAAAAAAACCTGGAGTGAGGTAAGCCAGGAATGACTGCAAAAATAGGAACACAGTGCAAGTAAAAAATGACTTCTGACAGGTTGTTATGGGTATTCCACTTATTACTTTAGGCCATACTAGTGATGTAATCCTTTGCAACACTTTAATGCCGCAAATTCATATCTAGTACTTCATTAACCACTTCAGATGACACATCTATATGCCCCTTAAAGATCAGAGCATTTTTTTTTTCATTTCTGATACTGAGCTAGCAATAATCCTGTTGTTACTTAAGACATTAATGCAATATGTGTATCCTTTCTAGGCCATACACACTTTCTTTTTCAAAGTGTTACTATAAATTAAAAGTGCACATTTTATTCTATGAATTGCCCCAGTTTTAATCACTAAAATCATGTTTCTTGCTAATTATGTCTAAAACAAGCACATTTGGTGCTCCCTATAACTGTATAGGTGCAGGATGATTGAGGGCTTTTATGTTTGTGAACATGTGTCAATTGTTTATGTTTGCACACTTGCGAGTATGCAATTTTCCATTTGGTATTCATATACAAAAAACATATATAAATATGCATCTTTTTAAAATAAAATATGTTTCTGGTGTACTAATGCAAGAAAATCTTACCTTTTTTCAATTGTGCATTTTTAATGCAACGTTGGAAAAAAATACCATATAAAATAACTGAAAGTTAAGATCAAATATTAACAGTAGAAAATACCAACCCAATAAAATAAAAAAAATAGCAGTATTTAGATATAAATTATATGTGGAATGAGCTCACACTTATAATTTTAAGTGGTTACATGGGTCAGGATCTACAAACATTCTTTGCTCTGTGTCATACACACAAAGTTAATATAAAACATGTATTCAGACTTCCTGTATACACAATTTGTATTCAGAGGTTGCTGTGAGCTACACTGTTCTGTAACTAGTTGGTATGATGGAAGTTTTGCATATTGTCCTACTGAAAAAGCCTGCTAGGTGTTCATGTAATCAGTAATGGCTTAAAGAGATGTGTTGCTGCGCCAAAATCCCCAATCTAAAATTTAAACTCTCCAGCAGCCATCACAATTATTATTGAACATAATACACAAACATAAATGACATTGGTGCAGCATTAGTAGGTGTAAAACATCTTTAAATCAAAAAATGTACAGAACAAATCCATAAAAATAGTAATCAGTCCAGCAGCGGTACTCAGCACCTCCTAATAGTCAGCTCCCACTTTCATGGATCATACCAGGGCATATATTATGTGAAAACAAAGAAAAGACATCTCATAGCACAACAAGCTTCTAAAAGACGTTTTATTAGGTAAAAATATCACACTCACATGTCCTAAACGGAAACAGCACGTTTGGATAAAAAGGAGGGGAGCGATCCACACCCTCCCTCTGATGCGATGGTATCAGCGTCCCTGTATACAGTCTCGTCCCGTGCGTCTGACTCCTCCCGGTTTCGTCTACACATGACGTCATCGGGGGGGCGCGGTTTTAGACGAACACAAGACTGGCAAGACTTATTCAGAGGAAGTAGGCGGCATTCCACCGGCCATTAACTAAAACAAAGGACAGGAAACAGGAAGCGGTCACTCGTGCACACAGAGGAGCGCTTTCGCAGGGAATAAAATCCTATTAACCCCTTATATATAAATAAATACTACATTACGGCCAATAGCCTCCCATATTGAATTGAAGGCTAAATATTTATAGGTTTTTATAGGTGTTTATAGGTTTTCCTATAATTAAATATAGGTTTTCCTAAGCATAGCCTATCTCGGCACTATGCAGAATGCCATAATAGGGACCTGAAAGGGACCATGTTTATTGGTATCGATAAGTACTCGGGCAATTGGCGTGGTAGTCATATCACGAGCGGTGTGTCCCGCCTTGAGACCCAGTGGATATATAGGGCCAAGACCTACAGTCCCCTGGGTCTCAACATAGAGTGGGACATAAATGCGTTTATCAATAATGCCTGATTGCTATCAGTATTTTCCCCTCTACGGTTCTTTCTCTTTTTTATTATTGTTATTCTGCCATTTTTTATTAGGACATTTTTTGGGTGCCTCCTTGTGTTAAGGACTGTGATTTTGTTTGATCGTTGGATCGTAGGCTTCACATAGGGGATAATGACTATGAGGGTGTCCGTTATGTCATATATATATTGGAACGCCCTGTTTTTTGCATCTTTATTTTTAATTAGATTTGTAGAGTCTATGTTTATTGGATTCTTTGTATTAAGAAATTAGGATGTGCAATATGTTATTTGTCCATTAGATGGCGAGGCGTCCCAGATATTTCAGTTTCTGTCCCGTTTTTGATTACAAGTTCATGTTTGAAATATTTTGCTTTCAATTCAATTTGGGAGGCTATTGGCCGTAATGTAGTATTTATTTATTTATAAGGGGTTAATATGATTTTATTCCCTGTGAAAGCACTCCTCTGTGTGCACGAGTGACCGCTTCCTGTTTCCTGTCCTTTGGTTTTAGTTAATGGCCGGTGGAATGCCACCTACTTCCGCCCATGCTCTGTATAAGTCTTGCCAGTCTTGTGTTCGCCTGAAACCACACCCCTTGATGATATCATGTGTAGACGAAACCGGTAGGGGAGGAGTCAGACACACGGGATGAGACTGTATACTGGGACGCTGATACCATCACATTAGAGGGAGAGTGTGGATCGCTCCCCTCCTTTTTATCCAAACATGCTATTGCCATTTAGGACATGTGAGTGTGATAGTTTTACCTAATGAAACGTCTTTTAGAAGCTTGTTGCCGTATGAGATGTCTATTCCTTGTTTTCACATAATATATTCCCTGGTATGATCCATGAAAGTGGGAGCTGACTATTAGGAGGTGCTGAGTACCGCTGCTGGACTGATTACTTTGACAAACACATGCTGTTTATGACCTTTGTGATTAGGGTCCACCGCAGGGGGTAAGAGGCAGTGTGTTCGGTGTTGGTGGCGGTCTTATATCTTCTCTTCCTCTCTGGATCACCGGAGCACATATGATCACGTTTCCCTATTTTTATGGATTTGTTCTGGACATTTTTTGATTTAAAGATGTTTTACACCTACTAGCGCTGCACCAATGTCATTTATAATCAGTAATGGCTGCCAAACTAAATTTGAACAAAGTGGGGAAAACCAGGGCAATTCAGAATTCACTGTAAATATGTTACCATACAACCTGTGAACTTTTTAAACCTTTTTTTTACTGTTTTTTTCCAGCTTTCTTACTGAAGTTATTTCAGGCATCTGAGAATGTTTGACTTCTCACCAAATAGTTTAAAACTCTTAAGTTTCTTCAGTCTGTTCACCACAGGTATTTATCAGTTCATTAAGCCCAGTAGAGGATTTTTCCGCAATAATATCAGGACTCAGATGATAAGCTTTCAACATGAAGGGTACACACTGGGACACCTTAGCGGAATTATTAATAGAGGCTGCTATTGAAAAAAAAAGTTGAGGAAGAGACAGAGATTTTTCACCTCAACACACACATCATTACTTTTATTATTATTGTTAAAGCTGCTTGAAATCCTTTTGTATTATAACACTGACAGATCTGCCCTAACACAGCCCCCTTCAAAGGAATCCCTATAAAAGATGTAGCCATCTACAGTTGTCCAGGTACCAACTAGTTAAATGAAGACCATATCCATGAAATTAGTTGGTTCTTAATATGACCACATCCATAAGAAGCCCATTTGCCCTGTAAATGGTAAATGTATACAGTAGCTAGAGTAAAGAGACTCTATACCATTGCAAAAAGCAAACTTTGTTTGCATGACAGTATTGTAAATGTGTGAAATATTACAGTAAAAATGTTTTATACCTGCTGAGATCTGCCTTTAATATGCAAAATGAGCTCCCTTAGCAAAATCCACAAGTATAATAATTAGATGCCAGTATATGAGTCATGGCTAGGGAGATAAAATAGAGATCTATGTGAATTCCAGTATCCCAGCATCTCTAGCAAGCTTTTTCCCAACTGGAGCTGTGTTTTCACTAATGGAAGATTATTTCTCTAAAACTGCAGTGCAGTTATGTTAAGGAGCATACCGCCCCTAATACTGCTTCCTGCTGTTCTCTTTTAAATCGGTAGAAAGCTCTTGAATTGAAGAAAAATGTGGGTCCTCCCAGGTGGCTTAAGCCATAATGTGCTAGTATGCACCACATACTAGCACATTATGACAGATGTACCTTAACCACTTCAGCCCCGGAAGGATTTACCCCTTAAGGACTAGAGCACTTTCTACAATTTGGCACTACGCTGTTTTAACTGGTAATTGCGCAGTCATGCAGAGCTGTACCCAAACAAAATTTGCGTCTTTTTTCCCACAAATAGAGCTTTCTTTTGGTGGTATTTTATCACCTCTGGAGTTTTTATTTTTTGCAATATAAACGAAAAAAGACTGAAATTTTTGAAAAGAAATTATATTGTCTACTTTTTGCTATTAAAAAAAATAAAATAGACTCAATTCTAGTCATACATTTAGGCCAAAATTCATTCAGCCACATGTCTTGGGTAAAAAGAAATTCAATAAGCGTATATTATTGGCTTGCGCAAAAGTTATAGCGTCTACAAACTAAGGTACATTTTCTGGCATTTACACAGCTTTTATTTTATGACTGCCTATCTCATTTTTGGAGGTGCTATAATGGAAGGGCAGTATAAACCCCAACCCCCCCCCCCAAATGACCCAATTTTGGAAAGTAGACACCCCCAGGAATTTGCTGAGAGGCATGTTGAGCTCATTGAATATTTTTTTTTTTGTCACAAGCGATTGAAAAATGCCAAAAAAAAAAAAAAATCAATGATTGCTCACACATGCCATGGACATATGTGGAATTACACCCAAAAATACATTCTGCTGCTTCTCCTGAGTACGGTAATACCACATTTGTGAGACCTTATGGGAGCCTAGCCGCATACAGGACCTCAAAAATCAATCACCGCCTTCAGGATTTCTAAGGGCGTAAACTTTTGATTTCACTTCTCACTACCTATTACAGTTTCGGAGGCCACGAAATGCCAAGATAGCACAAAACCCCCCAAATAACCCCATTTTGGAAAGTAGACACCCAACCCAGTAAACCCCCCCCCCC